>JBBCBC010000001.1:45043868-45643868 GCA_037126765.1 Stenogyne calaminthoides | reverse complement strand
GTGCAATTATTCCAAACAGAAGCATGCAACTATGTTCCCAATTCCCATATTAATAGTTGCACAATTTTGTTTAAATAAGTCACACTTTTCAGCATAACAAGTTGCATGCTTTTAAAATGTACTATGGGTGCACGATACACTCCGGTGCATACAAGACCTAGCCTTATTTCATACTTTGTTTTACAATTACATCTACTCCACATTTGAGTTATACTTTTTGTTAGTTTTACATGTAGTTTGCTCTATAGAAGTAATGAAACTTTTGAATTCATAAATGATACTCTGATTCTAAAAGTGATACTATCAACCATAAATAACTTTGTACTTTAAATTTAAAGTTGATACTATAGTATTGGAACTATTTTTTGTATGAAATAAGAATCACTGAAACAATTTATATTTAACTAGATTTTTGTTACTTTTGATCAGATACTTGATACTCTAGATCAAATATATGATACTCTTGAATTTTATTTATCTTAAACTGATACTCCATACACACTTGATTTATAAACTGATATTCAATAATACTAACAGTGCGAGAAAAAATTTATTTTTTTTTTAAATGATTATAATACTCTTGGTGTGATATCCGATACTCCTGAGAAGATATTTGATACACGTGAGGAAATATTTAATACTCTTAACAAATATTTTGTATGACACCTAAGTTAACAATTGATTAATGGATTACTGGCTTAAAGACTTGGAACTTCCTGATTGAACCACTTTGTAGCCATCCATGAACAACTTCCTGATTTTCATTCTCCACTGTAACATATCCTTCTCTTTTCTCCTATCATCACTTCATGAGCAATTATATTTTCGTCATATTTGTATAAATTCGAGACAAGTTGAATTCACCACAAAAATTGTCAGACTGATTTCTCCATAAATAGAAAACTAATGTAAAATTTGAACAGAAAACCAAACATTCAAAACCATTTGTTTCAGATTTAAAACGCACAATGAATTGAGAAAAGCCATATATAGGAAATCTAAATACCAAACAAAACAACAAACAATTACAGATTTGTTTCTGTTTGATCGACTTCAAAAGTTGAAATCATAATTGAGATCGAAGATCCAATAACGTGCGTTCTTCATTTTTCATCTGAGCTTTGTCATGCGTCTTCGGCTGTTCCGTGATTTGGGCGAAATTGCATTAGGGGCATAATCGAGTTTTTGTTGAATGGGTCAAACGAATTTTGAATGGGTTGACTGTGAGACCCATCCCATACATGATACCGTGTCATATAAGAGTGTCTCTTTTTATTTTATTACGTTAAGATTGGAACAAATAAAATTAGAAGAGTTACATTAAGATTTCCCTTAAAAAGAGTAATAAAGATTTAGAGGTGAACTTTCGTTGCTTTTGCGTTTAAACTAGCACTTCCACCCTTGCGATGCACGAATTGTAAATTTTATTAATATACTTCTTGTTCCTTTTTAACATTTCTTTTTTTTTAATCGTTCCAAACAAAGTCTTATTTTAATAATTGATTTTTTTCCCCACACTTTATTACAATTACTTATAAAATTAAATTTTATCACAATAATTTTCACTCAATTAATCAAAACACAATATACTTTTAGGGGCAATTTTTACAGTACTACACCCATTATACATATAAATATTATATTCATTAATATATATTTGTGCCAAAAATAAAAAGAAACCTTAGAGTGGGTATAAAATATTATATAATAAATTGCTATTCTTGTACACGGATTTTGAGTTTTATTAATATATTAAATATTATTATTATTATTTTTAACTTGATATTTTTATATACGGATTGTGAATTTTATTAATGTAAAAGTTGTTCAGCTTTACAATCAAAATAATAGTTTTTGCCTAATTTTTATTAAGTTTAATATTGAAAACCACTTTCAATATCCAACACTAATTTAATTACTCAGTAAAAACTCTAAGCCACTTTTTTATATAAACTCGAGGAATTCTTTCATTATCATAATATAAACATATAAACTCTTGCTTGTATTTAAACTATTAGTATTGCATATTAACTATTGTGTACAATTTCTGATTTTTTACATTGTTATTTACTATAGTTCAATTATCAAATCAAATTGATTTCAGGACAACTAAACCTCACTACATAATTTTTTTATTTTATTTTAGGTAGTGCGTGTTTGCAAATTCAAAAAAAAAAAATCGCCTTATAAATTTTTTAAATATACGACATAGTATATAAAAACGAAGAAAGCCCGTATCAAATGTAATATTTCAAGATGAATAGCTGAATGAGTTATGTGTCCTTCCAGGAAGGAGGTAACTTAACTCACAATGCTCAGAGTGTGTTTTGAAACACTTAAAATAGCTTCAAAAAACACTTATTTTTAAAAGTTGTGAGATAGAAATTTGAAAATAAGTGTTTCTGAAAATTATTTTAAATGTTTCAAAACACACCCTCAATCTCTATTAAAAAATTATTACTACAAAGTTTTGGGTGGCCCACTTTTTGAGGACTCTCTCTTTTTCAATTATTGTCAATTATTGTCCACTCTCTGGTTGCTTCTTTCCAATAAGCCGTTTTCTTAATTCGACTTAAATTGATGTCTCATATTTCTAACTATCACATTCTGAAATGGTAGACTCATCATCAATATATCCACATTAAATTCATAAGCCACAAATTTAAATTCACCAGCTTTTGAAACCTAATCTCTTTACAATTTCCTCTTTAAAAACATAAACACATAGCATAAAATAAATAAATTAGAGATATAAAAGTACGCAAAACTAAAAGAAAATCAAAACAAAATAATTTGTATCTCACATGGTTTGGCAACAACATATTTCTAATTTTGAATTCATCAAGATACAAAAATGCTTATAAGGGTTCACTATCTACATAATTCATATGGATAATGCCAAGGAACTTATGTTGTATACATCACATCTCAATTGCATCTGAAGTAACAGGATGTGTACCCATACGACCCATTACCCAATCTAGTTTGCTAATCATCAACAATTATATTAAACTCTAAAACTAAATGATAAATAATTTAAATCAAATTGAAGAATTTATAATAAGGTAATGTAGATAAACATCGAAAAAAATAAAAGTACTCATAAATTATTTTTTACTTTTTTTTGCAAAAATTAGAACGGAATCATAAGAAAGAGATAAAACATATCTGTTAAACTACGAGAATATCTCCTAACTCGACTTTTCTTAGGAAAAAAGAGAAATTAAAATCAGCATAATTTAAAGACCAAATAACATAATTTAGATCAGCCAAATTAAAAAGGAAAATCCGTCATTCGTTAATAAGGATTCCATGACAAAAAAATAAAAATAAAAATTATATAGGATAAAGCAGAGTTCAAGAAAGTACTGTTAATTCTTCTGCTAATTAAGATATGTAAAAAAGTTACCTTGCATTTTGGGGCCTTGCCTATAAAAGGAAAAATTGTAATTATAAATAAAAAATAGAGAACTAAGGAAACGATCCTACAAAGAAGAAAAATATTTGATACCTCTAATCTTTAATTGATTGAAGTAATTGAGCATTTTTTATTTTTTCGGAGCAATGGAAGGTGGGGAGTGCAGGAGAGAAATATCAAATATGGGGTAGTTATTGTGAGAAGATAGTAATAACTGTGAATAGTAACTGCAAAATAGGGGAAATGTTTTGTAGGACTATTTTCTTTTTATATATTTATAGATATGAAAGGGCAATCTAGGAATTTACACTATTTGAGAGGTGCCATTTTGGTATTTAGCAGCGGGCTGCTAACTATCGTGGGCCCATGAGAATTCCACCGAACAACCCACATGAGCTGATAAAGATTTTATTGGAAAGGGCCCACTGTAAAAAAAATATTTACTAAAATCGAAAAAGTTTAGACTATAATACAATTTGGGAAAATTTCATGAATTATACGCAATTAAGTCTTTTATTTATAAAAAATTATTGCCAAAATCTTGTATGCACCAATTTAAGTGCATTTTTAAATTATATCAATAACTTTTATTTAACAATATAAATTGATGTATAAAGCGACTTATTAAAACTATTTAGTACAACGTTTATGATATCAGTGATATAATAAACGTAAATCATGCATACAATGATAAATTCGATCATGAAATATTATTTAAATTATGCATCTATATTGTCTATTACTATGGTAAAAAGTAACTTGTCTTTGAGAAACATTTTTGAACCACTATGGCAAATATATATATTTTATTTATTGGTTCTTTGTAGAGAAAAAGATTGTTGAAATATAAACTGAACTGAATGAGGCAGAAGGTTTGGTATAAACCTACCAATTTCAAAATTATTCTATTTTTTATGGTTTATTTATTGGTTATTTTCTTGTGATTGACTAATAATTAAACAAATTAGGAAGATGAATGTTGATTGTTGAGGTCCGTGGTTTGCAGCTAAACATTAATTGAAATAAAGTGAACAAATTTGAACCAAGCATCTCGAGATTTGGTCTTGGAGGCAGAAATTGATAGTATGATATGCCTTATGATGACATCCTTGTTATACTTTTCATTTATCTGTATAAGTTATGTGCTAAGATACCAACTCAAGAATACAAATATTTTTAAAAACTTTATCATTTCAGAGGTTTGATTACATTTAGAGCATTCAAGCTTAATTATTCTCTCTCTACAACTCACCCGTGTTGCTTTCTCTTGCAAATTTATGGATAACATGCAACGCACCGACGTTCTGATAAAGATTAGATTTTTCCCAAAAATGAGGGAATATAGAAATGTTTTCCACTATTCAAATTAGGAGTTTTATCAATTCAGAGCATGAAAGATAGTAAATCTATCAATTTAAGGCCTGAAATATTTTTCCTATCGGTTCAAGACCTGGAGGATAGAAAACTATCAATCCAGGGCTTGAAAGATAGAAACTATCAATTAGAGGCCTACATATTTTAAGGTCATGTTTATCACTAAACCCTAAACCTTGAACCGTAAACCCTAAACACTGAACCCTCCTGAACCATGAACCCTAAACCCTGAACCATGAACCCTAAAAATAAAAAAATAAGGACATAAAATATAAGTGTCAAACATGATCTTAAAATGTGTGAGCCTCAAATTGACAGTTTCTATCTTTCAAGTCCTGGATTGATAGTTTTCTATCTTTCAGGCCTTGAATTGATAGGAAAAATCTTTTAAGCCTTAATTGATAGATTTATCATCTTTCAGACTCTGGATTGACATTTTTCCTTCAAATTATTATTGAATTCTAAATATTCAGCAGTGTTCAATCAGAAATCTAATGTAAAGTGTATTATGAATTTATGATAAAGTTCACCAAATTATTTTCTTTAAATATAATACTATTTGTTAATATATTTATTTCATTTATGATATTTTCTATAATTAAATTTAAAAAACTGAGTGGAAAAGTGGAAACTCATAGTCATATGCTATCGTAGCATGAAACTATATTTTACATCTTAATATTTTCAATTTAAAGATTAAGTAAATAAATCATACATGGAGATTCATAATTGACTATCTAAATCCCAATTCTCAGTTTTGATGAACCCTAAAATCATGCCTACTCCAACAGATCTACAATCAATAGGTTATTCATTTATAATTCACAATAAAAGCTTTCATAAAAACAATGTACTGTTTTATTTTAAAATCTGCCAACAGAATGCTCTAGTGTCCTTTAAGCAAATGTAAATATTGCTCCATATGTTTTCAAAGACAGGTTTAAGAGGCATGTTAATGTTGAACTGATATCTGTAATGATCATACAGCTGTGGAAATTTCTTTACGTAACAATTCTTGGGAATTCACATAACTGTCCATAAATAAAGATGTGATATGATGGAGCTCAATCTCTGATGGAAATACACAAAATCTATATGGAAAATTTAATGCCTTCATCATCGGCGGAAGTCCCTTTGAAGATTGCAAGCTTCCCCTTGTGTTCTAGGTGTTTCAGGGATCGCATTAAAATGGTACGGTCCATTCCATGAAGCTCTGTTTACAGCAAAAAGACATCATTCAGAGATATATGTGTTTGTGTGTGTGATACATGGATATTATTTTCTTTTGAACAATTGATAATGGATACCCCAGTTGTACGGTGCATCTGTACACAAGTAATATTGTTCAATGAAAACAACTAATACCGTCTTTTCATGACCTTGCATGCTTACACCCTTGACCCTACTCCTACCCTACCATCTAGAAACTACAGAAAATAGACAAATAGAGTTCCTACATAGATGCACTAAACACATACTAATTACTATAAGCAATTACAAAAGCCCAAAGGTTACCTGTCCCTCGCGACTCAACCCCTGAACGTATTTCCTCAACAGTCATAACGCTGTCCTCAAGTCCATTATCCTTAACCTAATGAAAAGGTTAAAAAAAACATCACGCAAAAAGCAAACACTGGGAGACGAGCAAACAATGGCAAAAGGATAAGTGATACTTACAAAGCTTATAATTAGGTCAGCCCAATCTTGTATCCTATGCCAAAGGATCATACATTTCCTATGACTTTTGTCCAACCATTCAGCACGTCCTATCAAGTGGAACTTATTATCATGAGCAACCATATGTTCTATAAATCAAATGCTAAGTCAGCAAAACAGAAACAAACCTTCGGAAACCAAGGCAGAGAGAAATGCCTCCCTCGCTTCATGACTTAGAGATCCTACACAATCATAACTCTATCAGGAAAAACTTTACATTAAATAGAAAATTTAGAGAACAATTAAAATTACAGCATTCACTTGTATTGAAAATGATACGGATATTGAATACGCTAATAAGTATATTATCTATGTTGGATTTTGGTTGGATAATAGAAAATCCCAGCTATAAATTCTGGTATCTACAAACAGTTGCAAACTCATGTAACTTTCAATGGCTTCTGATAAAGACACAAACAAAAACCACTTACTAAGTTATATCTGCATGCCTTCAATATATATTCTATTCTCTATTTCATTATCACACTATTTTCTGTCAATTGTTTCCGTCTTTTCTATTAGCAAAGCAGGGAAATCTGACACAAGCAAATTACTATGTTCCAAAATAACACGGGTCAAACAGACATTACTTACTTTCAATCACCTGATTGCTAAACAATGGAAAGTCTTCATCAAGTCCAACTATGAAGATTTTTTGTGTTCGGCAATATTCAAGTATCAGCTCCTTCCAGAGTAGTATTTGCTTCTCTCTAGTGTCTTTTATTGGCTGCAAACTACAGGAATTGAAAATTTTATACACTAACAAACTAGGATTCCTATTTGAGCACGCTCAAGTATACATTGTTGGCACCGATCTCCATAGGAAGGGAACATTTTCAAACCAAGTCAAAGTTGAAGTAGACAAAATTCGGTTCAGATAGAATATAAATAAACCGAATTTGATACCATTTCACTTCTAGTATTTGAAACTGACTTCAATATTTCTGCATTTTATGGAGTGGTTTTTGAAAGTATCAAACAGGAGAGTGGTTGGACGCAATCGCTGTATTTAGGAGCCAACAAATACGAAATACACAACAAGGAATGATGTCTGGTGCAGCATTAGACAAGGTTTTCCTCATGGAAACTTTCTAACATAATTCCCATAATATTCAAGCAAAACAAAAAAAACACAGTATCTTCGTGACTATCATCACATTGCAAGAGAAAATTTAGTCACAAATGCTCCTCAAAGCAGAAATCTGTGCACCCTAAAATAATATAAGCTCAATCCTCAAGCGCTGAAGCACATGGATGTCGAATCACTAAATAAAATTTATTATATGACCCAGCAGTGAAGCACAACATTTCCTAGTTGGTCCACATAATATGAACTAAAGACCAAGCCTATTCAGCAGGAGAATAATATAATACAACATGTAGCAAGAACCATCAATTCATAGAATGAATTAAGTGATTCTCTTCTACCCTGACAGAATCATCTTTCCTATCTTACAACCCAGAAAAACATTGGATTTGGTATCTTAAGAGAGTTGGCTCTGTTGGATTTTCTGGGAATGTGTCATGTATCTAGTTCATTTAGTTGGGAATGGCTTACAGTGAACGCTAATAAATTTCTGCAACAGATTTGCCCAAATAAATCAGTACAACGAGCAGGAAGAACTATTGAAGAATGAAAAGGAATTCTCTTCTAGTCTGTATCTCGGACACAATTATCACTTTCGTTTCACTTAGGAGCTGTACCAGCTTGAATGGTGAATTTATCATCTCTCTTTATGTAATTTCTTAAGGGTTTACACTCTCACTCGAAGTAGAGCTATTGTGAACACATCAATTAATTTAACAATTTTCTTTTGCTTTTTATACAAACTGATCAAGGGAACAACTCTTATTTCCTCTTCTTTGGCCCTAAAAGGAGGTTCAATAGCCTCAATATATTAAACTTTCATAGGTAAAGCTGATAAATCTCGTTTTATCATTCTTAAGGATCATACAACAACATAAATCAAGAAAAAGAGCAGAAACTCATGCAAGTTAAGTCCAGTAAGATGATATTTTTTTACTTTTAAAAACACATTTGAATAAAACAAACCCAAAAAGTATTCACAGATTATGCACAGACAAAAATCATACCGAAAAATTAAGGAGAGTGGTGAGAGAAGGGAGCAAGAAGTATTACGTGAAATAAGGAGGATAATTGAAGAAATTGGGCAGCTTGAATTCACCCATCGTCTGCATGTCAGCACTTCGCCTCTCGATTGGTGGCAAAGTTTCAAAACTGGGAAAAACAAAATATTGAAGAAAATCATTGGTGTCAATGGATAAATCTTAACAGAAATGGACTCATACCAAGCAGCCCTAAGTTTTTTAATTGGACAACATACATCAGAAGTTAACATGCCATTGACTCAACATTTTCTTCTACCAAAAAAAGGGAACAAAAATCATCCAGATAGAAATCAACAATTGTGCAATGTTTTCAATTCTACCAAATGAAAAAGAAACAACCGCCAAAAATCACGCACACACAGATAAAAATATATTTATTTCCAGAAATTCAGAAGCTAAGGAAAAAAAGAGAGCAAAGAGAAAGCAGTAAAATCACCGGCGAGACTGAGAGTTATGGGATTCAACCGCGAGAATGAGGGAGGGGGAAAAGAGCAGCACTGCTAGGGTTTGATTATTGATCAGAATGCGAGTCGCTCCGCCCAACACACCGGAAAGTAGTGCGTGTATTTTTCAACGTGAGATTTGCAAAAAACGTTAGTCTCAATTGTGCGAAAAACGTGTTTCAGGAAATTCCCCCAACAATTTTATGGCAAATTGCAAAACAAGAATTATCTTTGCTACTAATTGTGTTTTGAAAACTAAACTTTAGATTTTTACAGGACATGTACTGAACTTTCAAATTGTTGCAATAGAAGAACTCCTGACAAATTAATGTGTAAATAATTGGTATATGAATTGACGAAAATACCCACATTTTGCCCGTGAAATTGTCCGAGATTTTTCATTTGCAACAATTTGGATTTTAGGTATCTACCCTGCAAAAATTAAAACTTCGATCATCCAAATGCAAAGATAAAATTTATTGTTTAAAAAATAAAATATATTTTAAACAGTGATAGTTTTTGTGCATAAGATCTCGTTTGGTAGATCCATAATGTTATCGGGTCGATTGCCAAGATTTCTTGACGTATGAAGGTACAGTAAAAACTTCATATAATCATATTATTGGGATCGGGAAAAAATATTATTATAGAGGTTATTCTTAAATAAAGTTTTACATAAAAAAATAATTTTTTATGAAAAAAATAATATATTTAATATAATACATATTATACTACATGTATGTAAATTTATTAACAAATTCAAATATCTAATTAATATGAATTTGACTAAAATAAATACATACATTTTCAAAGTATATAAAATACATGGATCAAAAAAAAGGATTAGTGTTAAAAAAAGAATACTTTTTTTATGCCCACATACGATGAAGATTCTTTGTTGCTGTCGGAAAAAGAACAAGTCCCACTTTCGAGACCCCGTTATAAGTTCTATCCATATATGTTCTGATCGCCAACTCATACTTGATCCGATTGCATTTTATTGGAATTGAGACAATACCCAAAATGGTTTTGACTTTACTTTTTTTGTTTCCGAATGATTCGAATACACATCAATTTGCGAGCCCCGCTAATATGCATGTATCTAGGAGCTGAACAATAGTTATTGCTGACATGTATATAAATGTTTGTTCAATACATGTATATTTTTCATAAAATTAGTACACTTTTTTCTATTTCAAACAAATGACACTCAAAGTTGATAAACGAACTCAAATCACTGAAATTGAGATGTGTCACAATTAACCATAGGTAAATATTTTAGGGCATCTTAATTGTAATGATATATAAAATGTTATATATAATGTAATTTATTCTTATATGGAGGCATAAATCCTTAAGGCGGGACTGGAAAAAAAATATATCTTATTACAATGTAGAGTTTATTTCTAAATATATAACTGGTTCTAAGTTGGGATCGTAATTTTTTATTACTATAGAAAGTTTATTCCTATATAAAATATTCTTATGGTTTTTTTTTATTGTACTATACTTTCACTTTGAACAATGGATTACTTCCCATTGTCCCAACTCAAAGCAAACCTCAATTAATGATTATATACAACCAAAGTGTGAGTACATAACAAGCATTCTGCGACTTCACACACATACTCTATCCATCTTACTTCTTATTCCCCAACCATTTATGACAATAGCACGAAACTGATAACCAACGATTTGTTAAAATAATGGCTATTTTTTGTACAAACCTGGAAACAAATTTCGTGTAGGAATGACTAATTCTAAACAACTTGAGTTTCTAATTAAATTTCAGATGCCTTAACGCAAGGAATCAAACCCTAGGTGACACATTCGTATTTCGTAATACAAACGCACTTAAAACACAAATTGGCGGCGGTAATACGAATGCCACTAGATTGAGCTAAAGATGAAGATAATTTGTTGATTGGATTCAAAAACACAAACACTAAACATGTATTCCATTGTTTGGATTAAAAGAAATACACTCATGCTCATATGACACAGTTGGAAATTGATTGTGAATTGGGTGTTGACCCAATGTTGACCATAATTTTTAAGATAATAATCCATTTGTGGAAAGTGGAAACAAGTTGCAAATTCATAATCTACGCTTCGAGTAGATTAATTTGATGTATTTATTTGTTCAAAATCAATTCCGGGTGAATGAGAAGTTGACAATTTGTTGTGTAAAAGTTGAAGAGGAAATTGTGGGGAAAATAGAAATCTCATATATCCCACATAGAAAAGTGGGAAAGAAATTTGCTTCCTTATTAGTAGACTTGCGGTAAGAAAATTCAATTTGACTAAAGTCTACATGGTGGTGCACCCAAAAGAGTCTATTGATCGCACCCGCACGTCACATTGGGCGCTTTAGAGGAGCACTTTGCACTTTGCGCGGAAAGAACCGTGGCGCGACCAGTGGGGCTCGAACCCGCGAACGCAACGGTTCGCGAGCGGGTGTGACCAGAGCCTTTATTTTTTGGTTCAGTCGTGGCTCATGGGTACAGAACGCGGGGGCTCGCGCGGTACGACTGCGGCTCATGGGAATCGAACCCACGTCGGTTCGAAAACCCGTGCGCGGAAAGAACCGTGGCGAGACCAATGGGGCTCGAACCCGCGAACTCGGGTCGCCAAACGTGACAGTTCACGAGCGGGTGTGACTCGGGTCGGTTCATGAGACGGTCCGGTCGAACTAGGTGCAGGAGACGAGCCGCCGTTGCGAAAGGGTACAATTTGGGCTGTTGGATCTAGATTTGATCCAAAAAGGCATGATCAGAGGGGCCAAATTCTACCTGCCCAGAAAGTTGCACACATATAAATTCAGTCCCCCAAAATTCATTTTCTTCCATCTGAAAATCTCAAGCACTCAGTGCATACAAAAAGCATCCTAGCAATCTAGAATTTTGCATTAGTAGTCGTGTCAAGAAAGTTCCGGATACCCGAGTCCGTTCACCGATAGCTTCCGATTCGTAGTGCAACGATCGTGAAGTTTTAAAGTCGTTGTATCTTGGGGGTGATTGTCATTGATACTGTATTGCACCGGAGTACGGGGTAATGATAGTCTTACAGAAAGAGAGACCAACTCTTGCCTCAACTTTTCGTATTGAGTCAGTTTTCTGCATCATCTTCGTCTACACACACAACACCATTTTTCTAGCAGGCACCACAAAGGCGAGAAACAGACACTGGTGGTGAAAGATTAAAACGTACCTTTGTTAAAGATCGAGGCAAATGAGGATCATCTTTGGGTCGAATGTATTTGTCGCACGAAATCGCCAAACGAGAAAGAGAAAGGCGGATCGAAGATGAAATTCGAGTGAAATGAAGAAATCTGCCATGGTTTATCTTTATATACCGGGTAAATTAGTCATTATGCTGGGCCGAATTATCCTTCTTCTTTTTTCTGAGAAACAAATCACAAATGATCCTGTAACTTTGTCTGAATCCACAAATGGCCGTGCAAGTTTTTACTTTATCAATTTTGGTCATTTTGATTTCAGTTTCAGTCTTTTTCGCCAGATAATTTAAAGTTTGATAGGAAAATTGACCTAATTTTTATTTTTTTCTGGTCACGCCGTCATCACTCTCATTTGAACTGTCTTCATCAAGGAAGAAAAACCCTCAATCAATTTCATGTTTTGGTTAAACCCCCCCGTGAATCGCAACTTCAAAATTACAAATTTAATTCATTATCGTAATTTTTTTCTGCATAATTTTGTATGCTACATCATATTTCCGATCATTTATTGGCCAATTTTTTTAATTTTCCGACGAAAAGAACTAGAATTGAAACTAAAAGAACCAAAATTAATAAAATAAAAATTTACGGGACCATTTATGAATTCAAACACAATTACGGACCATTTGTGATATTTTTTTCTCTCTTTTTGTCCGAGTTCTCCACCGAAGGACTTAACAGTGAATAAGCACGGGAACTCCTCAATCTATGGCTAATCAGGTCTACCAAACATGGCCTTATAAACCGGTGTTCACGGGATTATTACTCCTTTTTTTAATGTAGAAAATTGAAAACGAGAGAAGCAGACGTCCAAGTTTGAAAAGCATGTTATCATTGAAATGTCATTTTCTGCGCACACTAATATTAAATAGTTGCAGTCATAGTTGTCGTCGCCGCCCTCGCTTTTGATTCCGATCGACGCATACATACCCTCTCTCTTCTCATTCTTACTCACAGATTCACTTCCGCTCAATCTACTGCGAGGAGGAGAAGAGGAATCGCGCCAGTATTTTCGAGAATTCAGTTTAGTGTTCGGAAAAGGTTTGTGATTTTATACCGTTGGTTGGTTGTTGCTGTTATCTCCTGTTGAATTGAATTGATGATTATCTGCTTCGTAGTAATATTGTTTTGATTTCTGTTTCTGAATCTATATCCTCGTATTTTGGGAGAAAGGTACGGACCACTGAGAAATGATGAAGTGAATTGTTAGTATGATATGCCATGTGTGCAGCATTTTCTTTGAAATAAAAGCAACAACGCATACCTAAATTTAGAGTGTGTTATTTTGTTTTCTTTATTAATTTACCTTGTACAAAACCGAGTTCTGCATTAGATAGGCAGTAAAATCAGAACTATAGATCGCACTTTGATTGGATTCTGATTTAGTGGTTATAAAATAGGGAGTGTTATTTTGAATTTTGTGGCAGTTTATAAGTTTTGTGGCCTGATCGCGAACATATGATGATTGCTGATATATTTGAATTCACGCAGAATCTTTTGTTTGGGTTTTGTTCAATGAAACAATCTTTTTATTTTTCAATTAGTTTGACAATAATGGTGGCTAATTCTTGGATTTTTAGTGTTGTAAGTATTAATTAGTTAGCTCCTGAGTAAGGAAAACATGAAGTAACGTATGCTTGAGTTAATGACATTATGATTTCTCTAATTAGTGGAAGGAGCTACTAATAGGTTTAACTGGGCTAGGCTTGCAGAACATGATTAGAGTAGAGTATTTTTGGTTTTATCCAATTGGGATTAGATAAAAATGTTTTTAGCTAAGTGTAATACATTATATATTTGTGGGATTCTTTAGTGGTGAAGAAAGATCCATTTTATATTTCCTTTATTTCCTAATGTTAATAGTTACGAATTCAAGTTGTTGCTCTCCTCAGGTTAAACCGAAATCCCTTTTTCTTCAGGGTGGTTATTTCTCACTAATGGCAGTGTTAGTCTTCTTCTTCTGTCTTTTATTATTGTTTAGTTTGAGAAATACAACAGTTTTCCCTTTATATTATATTTTCGTTCTTGGTAATGATAATTCATGAAAGTGTGTTTATTTTGACTTGATTATTGATTTATAGGGTTGCTTCTTCTCCGGGAAAAGTGTTGATGACTGGTGGATACCTTATTTTAGAGAGGCCTAATGCCGGGATTGTACTGAGTACAAATGCTCGTTTCTACGCAATAGTAAAGCCACTCTATGAAGAGATTACACCTGACAGTTGGGCATGGGTATGTAACGCTCTGTGGAAAGTTAATCCCCCTGTTTAAGATGAATTTCAAGTCTTTCATCGTAAGCTTTAAGTGCGCGGTGAAATGTTAAATTTTTAGGATAATCATTTTCATGTCGAACATTTTTTCTATAATTGCTAAAATGGTACTCCTTTCCACCAACTTAAGCTTTTAGATGAAGTGGTCATTAATTCAATATCAGAGCAATGCCCAACTAATGTATTTCATTCTCATTGCCAGTCATTTTTCAAAAAGTTCCACATGAAGACTTTAAAATAAAGTTATGTGCTTGCATATGCTGAATGCTGATTTGTATATTGAAGATATTTGATTAAATGTTAAATGATACCCCCTTTCTACCAACTTAAGCTGTGGGCGTTCGACGTTTTATTCAAAGTCAAGAATTGGTTAGTTTTGCTGGGCCTGAATAAGAAAGTATTGATGATAAAGAGCCAAATATTTTCTGATATCTTGTTGAATTAAACTTTTCTGGGCATGACAGTGGAACTGATTTTATTTTGGGCCGATATTTCCAGGAACAGCTTGAGATTATGCAGTAAATTCACGTCCAGAATTTTATAATCATTTTTTAAGCTTTTGCTTTAAGTGTTTGTGATAACATATATTTAATTATCTTCTTAATGTTGCTTATTCTGTCAAAGCATGCAACTGATCACATTCACGCTCTTTTTAGATTTACTAGATGTCATAGAGTCCACGATTGCCTGACTCCTCTGGTGTAATATCTTTTGTCTTTAGTAGTTATAATCGTGTCCCACTATCATTTTCTCTAATGTGTCTCAAGCTTCCAAGAATTGACGTCTTTTATATCCTATTTTCCCCTCATATATCCAAAAATTTATGCTTCCCCGCTTGCTTTCTTAAAAAAAAAATTCATCGCATTTCAGGCATGGACGGATGTGAAACTCACTTCTCCTCAGATGGGCAGAGAAACTATGTACAAATTGTCACTCAAACATCTCCAGATACAGTTTGCATCTTCTAAGTGAGACACCATATATTCCACACGCATCTGATTTTTCTCAGTATTTATATTATTAAGTGATTCTTGAATAAACTTATGAATGAAGTCACCTTAGATTTATTTCTCCATCAATTGATCACCCAATGCAAAATAATATACATGTCTAATTGTTGCTGATAGATGTTTCTGCCCTATGTCAACTTCAGTGATGCAAGGAATCCATTTGTTGAGTATGCATTGCAATATGCTGTTGCAGCGGCACATGCCACATTTGACAAAACTAAGAAGGAGGAGTTGCAGAAGCTTCTGTTGCGAGGTATAGTCTGATACTGGCATTGGATCTTTCTTGGCTTAATTGCAGATTAAATCACAATTTTTATTGCAAATTACAATCTAATCTTAACTTTTGAACTTTGGTAAACAAAACCCCAATTTAATTTTTTTTAGCAATTCAAAACAATGGGCAAATTTACTCCTGAAATGACGTCACCTACCTGGTAACGAATAATTATTTGTATAGCATGTTTGGATTTGTTCGGATGGCAACAAATAATTAATCGTCATTTCTGGGTTCGAATTGCAAAAAAAACTTATTCTGAGGTTTTGGATTCACAAAAGTTTAGATTATATTGCCGTTTGTGAAAAAGTTGTGATTTTATCTGCAATTAATCCATCTTTCTTATATAACTAGTTGATATTCGAGTTCTAATGTTTGTTGTGGATTAGTATGCAGGTCTTGACATTACGATATTAGGTTGCAATGAGTTCTACTCCTATAGGAATCAGGTGATCCACTTCTGCAGTATTCATATAGATTTTTTTTACTAGGAGAGTTTTTTCTGATCTGCTCTTCAACATTATGTTTGATATAGTACTGTTTTTATTTCCGAAGGTCTAGTAAGTTCTAACCACTTGGATATACAGTTGCATATGGCTGATGTTTATAGTAGGAAATTAACATTATGTAATTGAAAGATTTACGTGTATATTTGATTTTGGGATTAAAAAATCTTATTTGAGATATCGAAATCTCATAAATTCTAAATCGTGTTCCACTTTGAGATTTTAGAATCCGGTTTTTAAAAACTCAATATGTTCACCACTATAAATACCTATAAACCCTATAATCACCATTTTTTTCAACACCACATTAAGGCAAATATGGTTTTTTTATTACCACTCCTATTTTACTTATCATTTTTCACGCCTTTTATTCTCACTTTTGCAACCACCAATAAAGAAACACAATAAATATTACACAAATACAACATCTCACACTCTTACACATCGGTATGATTAAATCTTACTCTATTTAAATCTCAAAACAAAAACACACCATTATTATTTATCAAGATTTTGATATCCAGATTTCAAAATCTTCAAAATCCCAAATCAAACATACCCGATGTGAATCTCTTTTAGCTCACTTTTTCCTGGAAAAAACATCTTTTAGCATGTAAGAGTACTTTTTCCAAGTAAATTTCCGTCTAACATATGGGAATGTCAGCTGGATTCTCTCTTGTGCAGATCGAAGCACGTGGCCTGCCATTGACTCCAGACTCGTTGGCGTCCCTTCCACCTTTTGCTTCGATTACCTTAAATGAGGAAGAGAGTGGACTAAAAAGCAAACCTGAAGTTGCTAAAACGGGATTGGGCTCCTCAGCAGCAATGACAACTGCAGTTGTTGCTGCATTACTTCATTACCTTGGTGTAGTAAATCTTCCTTCAGAGTTAAGTGGGATTAATGTTTCTGAAGAACTCGATATTGTGCATATAATTGCTCAAACTGCTCACTGTATAGCACAGGGCAAAGTTGGTAGTGGTTTTGATGTGAGTTCTGCTGTTTATGGTAGTCAGCGGTACATCAGATTCTCACCAGAAGTAATTTCTTCGGCTCAGGTATACATCTTTCTGGTGATGCCAGTCAAGCAATTCTGGTATATTGTGGAATTATGTATAAATGCATGTTCTGTCACCTCATATGCTATCTGATTTTGCAGGAGTAAATTGCAAAATTTGTCCCATGTGTATTGGGTGTTGGCAATTTTAGTCCCAACAAATTAATCTTCTCAATTAAGTCTCATAACTTTTAAAATGATGCTATTATATTCCTACATTGACAAGGTTGCAGGATTTTTGCATATGCTGCTAACTTGAGCTGCTGGAATTCCATGTAGCAACTGGACTGATGACTTGGCGTTGCTTACGGAGCATAATGAGCAAAATATTAGTTTCAATTAAAAAAATCACTAATTAATTACAAAAAAAATGTCAATACAGGACTAAGATTGCATCATTTAAAAATTTATGGGGCTTAATTGAGAAAATTGGTTCTTATGGGACTAAAATCGCCAACATTTAGTATATATGGGACCAATTTTGCAATTGTGGATTATTTTGTCCCTGAAAAAGAAGTAAGAAACACTAATGGAGTTATAAGCACCCATGTAATTGAATAGTGTATAGCAGTTTAATCAATAATTCTGGTAATGTTTGGAGACTAGAACATAATGTCAATTTTAATGCTTCTTTGATGAAGGCGCGAGGATTGCCACCATGCTTTTAAAATTTTTGTTTCCTCTATATTAAGTCAATGAGATTATTTATTTCTTACTTCCTTTTTGAAAACTAGAAACATCAACATCTCTACTTTGTCAAAAGTTTTGTATCAAAATCCTTTCAAACAACTTACAAGCCATTGCATTCTTGTCATAACAATCTTATGGGAAGCTTATCCTCTGACATAATATTATAACTTCTCCTTCTCATTAAAGCTTTTGGTTAGCGACTTTTACAAGTTTGTTAAGACTGGAATAGTTCTAATATGTTTCTGGAGTGACATCCTTACAGCAAGCAACTACTAATTTGTTAACTTAACAAAGGAGATCAAGAAACCGGATTTTGCTTTCATTTCCTATTTTCCTGATCTGTCTATGATAATCACTGAAGAAAATGTTATTCAGAATATCGGTTTATTGCTGGAATGCAGGATGCTGCTCGAGGGTTGCCAATGGAAGAGGTCATTGGAAATGTGCTAAAGGCCAATTGGGATCATGAGAGGACTAAGTTTTCATTGCCTCCAATGATGACATTAGTAAGTTCCATGAAAATTAAGTATGCATTTGATGATATTGCTAATACAAGTGTTTACACTAATTGCATGAGAAATGGTGCCCAGCAATCATCATTGGTTAAAGGTTTCTTGTTTTCTTATCCCACAATTTATGTCAATGTGATATTCTTTAAATTAACGTTTAATTGTGTAAAGGTGGTGATTTTAGCAGCAATTAATATTTATTTTTTAATATTAACACTCAAGTGTATGCTCTTACTGTGCTCCATGCTTAATTATGATGCACTTGCAGTTACTTGGAGAACCAGGAGCCGGTGGGTCATCAACGCCGTCAATGGTTGGTGCTGTAAAGAAGTGGCAAAAATCAGACCCTCAAAACTCTCTTGAAACATGGAAGAAGTTGTCAGAAGCAAATTCTGCACTTGAAATGCACCTCAACACCTTGAGCAAATTGGCAGAAACATGTTATGATGATTATAGAAGTACCATTACCAGATGCAGCGTGCTCACATCAGAAAAGGTCATTCATATCATGAGATGGAGGCAAAATAATATGTTATTATAGGGATACTCTTATTGCATGTGAATATAAATGGTAGAATTTCTGCCACTTTTAATCAAAATCTGAGATTATATTTCTTGACTACTTTTTAACAGTGGAAAGAGGGAGTTGTCGGACCAAATCAAGTAGAAGTGGTTAAAGCACTATTAGGAGCTAGAGATGATATGCTTACAATCAGGTGTAACATGCGTAAGATGGGCGAGGCTGCTGGAATTCCGGTAGGTTCTTGTAATTTATCTTGGAGCTTATTCTTTGTTCAATTTTAAATCAATCTCTGGTTGCATAAAATTTGATAAAATTCTCCCAGTGAGAAGCATTAAATCAATTTTTTAAGTGGACAGATTTTAATTAATAATAATTGATATACAGAAAGAGTTAACAACTTCATTGGTCTGTCTACTCTGTGTTACATCCCAAAAAAGCTATCAGGGGTTGAATTAGAAGATTTATGTGTTTAGGATAGGTTCAAACACTTTGTCCATAAATGATGAACGATGATCCTGTCGATTCTGTTTTGTTGGGTTCAGTCAAACCTGAAACATTACATGAGCACGCGAAGCCTAATCCTGTTTAGGCATTTTTTATGATTTCAGAGATGAACTGGTAAATTCAGCATTAGATATCTGTGATGTTTCATCTATTATCAAATTTGTATTCGTCTATTTTATACTAAGTTTGGACCTTCCTCGGGAAAATATCATATTTAGTCCCTAAAGTTTTATATTTACCAGTTTTGGTCCAACTCACTAGCAAACTTGGTCCTGGAAGTGGAAGTACACACGTTTACTCACATTTGTTGAAGTCCGTTGACTGACAGAATCAACTATTTGTGGGTGTTAAATGTAATTATTCCGGTTCCTAATAGTTGATTCTGTCAATCAACTAATGGAGGGACCAAAAGTGTACTTTCAGGACCAAGTTTGATAATGAAGGGGGACCAAAACTGGAAAAAGGTAAACCTTAAAGGACCAAATGAAATATTATCCCACCACTCTGTGTAATACTGTTTGACCCTTTTCTCCTTGTGAATATATACATTTTGCAGATAGAACCCGAATCACAAACTAAACTACTAGACACCACAATGAATATGGAAGGAGTTCTGCTAGGTGGTGTTCCTGGGGCAGGTGGTTTCGACGCAGTATTTGCCGTCACATTGGGGGATTCAAGCAGCAACGTGATCAAAGTTTGGAGTTCACTCAACGTGCTCGCCTTGCTAGTAAGTGAGGACCCTCGTGGCGTTTCTTTAGAAAATAACGACCCACGAGCAACACAAATTACTGCTGCAGTTTCTTCCATTCGTATCGAGTGAACTTCAGAACTCTTTTCAACTATTTCTGATACAGATTGTGGATGATCCCTATAATTTGAGAAAGCGAAATGTGGTGCTTGTTGCATGAAAATAAGAAAAATGAACAGACGTGTTGTGTTTAACAATATAGTATTTTTTTTCTCCACTCAAAGTTTCATGATGGTTCAAATAATTATATTTCGTAATTCTAATGTATTGCTTGTAAGCTCAATTTGTTGCTTTGAGAATAACTGTTTTCAAAGAGACTAGTTTGTGTTAGATGGTCTCGTACATGTACATGAGATGTATCTTCATCTTGATACTTTTGGATTGAGGCTTTATTAACCCACGAATCATATGCTAGAGAAAATGAGCATGCCCTATATATGTCTGTTTTTATATGGGTTTTTTTTTTCTTTCAAAAGGTGAAGAAGTGTAGTTTTTGAAAAAAAATCAAATGATTCATCTTCAATTTGTACTGGTTGCAAATACAAGTTTAAGCTCAATCCTTGAGCGCACTAGGTATATGATGCATTTCACTTAATTTTGACCAACTTATTAGAAAAAATATTATGCACTTCACTACAGGAAAAGTGACCTAAAAAAATTATTTGTATAATAAAAGGTTTGATGTGATGAAAAATGTTGTCATTCTTAGAGCGTGTTTTGAAACACTTAAAACAGCTTCCAAAAGCACTCATTTTCAAAGCTCCCTCTCATAGCTTTTGAAAATAAGTGCTTCTGAAAGTTGTTTTAAGTGTTTCAAAAACACCCTTAGTGGCTATTGTTGTGGTAGAGACTATCTCTATGGACCTCTTTTGAGGTGTTCTAATTTCAATTTATCACGGTTAGGCTTGGCAATGGGGCGGGGCCGGGGGACAACTCCCCATCCCCGTCCCCGCGAAATTCGGGGCGGGGGCGGGGAATCCCCGCGAACCATTCGGAGAAAAAATCGGCCCCATTCCCTGCCCCGTCGGGGGATTTCATCCCCGCGGGGATTCGGGGAATCCTCGCCCCACCTTCTTTTTTTTTTAATTATAAAAATTTAATTTTCACAATTCTATTACGAATATAAAAATTCAAAATACAAATTAAACAATATCAATAAAAATTAAAAAATAGTTCAACAACATCAACAAAAATTCGAAATATAAAATTAAGCATACAACATAAATAAAAAAAAATAGTTTATTGTTTATCTCATTTTTTTCTTTCTCATAATTAAAAAAACTTTAATTATCCGTTTCACTTGCATCCATGTCAAGCTTCTCCTAAAAATATATATATTAGTAAACTATAATTTCAAGGTTATAGTTTAGAATTTTAAAATATATTATTTAATTATATATATATGTGTATATATAATTATATATATTAATTTAAATTATAAAAATAATTCGGGGCTCCGCGGGGAACGGGGCGGGAAATGCTATCCCCGGCCCCGCCCCGACCTTCGGGGGAAAAAAATTCCCCATCCCCGCCCCACGGGGAATTTTCGCGGGGATTCCCCGCCCCGATCGGGGCGGATCCCCGCGGGGAATGGGGATTCCCCGCCCCGCTGCCAAGCCTAATCACGGTATATATTCTCGTATTCGTCTTTCACTATCGAGTTAGAATTTTGAGAATTTATATTTTATAACTCTGTGTTGTCGTCGTGGGTGTGCAAGTATTTTGTAAACTCTATTTTTTGTGCTTATCAAGTAGCGGTAGGACCAGTTCGACCGATCGATCCAACCCGCTTTTTAAAGCATAGCTTGGTTGTGCAAGTGTTTTGTAGGGGTAATTGCTAATAGCTACTTGAAACCAAACCCGACTAATAAATACAATCACTATTCAGTATTACTAATACATACGAAAATTATATAAATGATGCCCAAATTACCCCCAATCACTATATTCAAATTCAACCTGAAATGCAAAAAGTAATCTCCCCACACCAGTTCGATGTTACATCAACTGCCACAATAACTTTAATTCAAATTTCAAAAAAAATCTTCAAAGCCAAAATAGATACAGAGGTGTGAAGTTTATTACTTCAACACAAATAGATATACATACAAAGGTGGACGAAATTTGAAATCTCAGTTCATTACTTCATCACAAACCCAGTTTTTTTATACTAAAATTATGATTGATGATTTTCGGTAGAATTGAAAGATATTTAGCGGTGGATGATTTTTCTATGGAATTTGTTAGCTCCTTTTTTAGGTATGATTTGCAAGTGTGCCCCCCAATTTTTTGGTACAAGTTTTTTGAAATTGATGGCACACAATTTGTATGTTTTCTCAACTTAAAATATAAAGGTGAGTGCAAACTCACATCTATCAATACAAGCACTGTATTATCTGAATTTTTAATCAAATTCTGTCAATGTGGTTTCATTTGCAAGTGGATAGTATAAATTGTTGATTTTCAGTAGCTAGCATTAGTAATTGTGTGTTGCGCTCAGAAGATGACTTGCGAAATTTGTTGATATACGAATGGTGCAGAATTGTGAACACTCTACAAATCCAAGTAATTCTGCACACGCTAGTAATTTTGCACATATGAAAAATATTGCATTGAACAGTAGATGTGCACACATCGATCTCAGAGATCAGGTTAGAACACATAGTCAGGAGCACATATGTGGAATAACAAATTTGAGTAGCAACATGTTAGAGGTTGATGTTGATCAAATTGAGCATGGTGAAATGGAGGAGTTGCCCTCATATGATGTGTGACCTGTCCAGAAGAGAAAACCTTTGTTATCTGATAATTGGGCTAATATAATGGATGGTGGTGTGGGGATTCAGTTTCGGGGTGGTGCAAAGGATTTTAGAAGTGAGCTTATTAAGTACAACACACATCGTGGTTTTGACTTCACGTGATGGGGGGTAAAATTGGACGCATGCTATAGTTTTCAGCAACTTTTTTTGGGGTTGTAGTTATTAGTAGTTGGGGGTTCAATTGTAGGTATCAACAACCCCCGTGTTCTGTAAACTCTATTCGTTGCTTTGAGAATAATTTTTCCCAAAAGAGGATGTGCATACTAGTTTTATGGTCTATATTGCCACGTATTGGCTTCCATAAGGCCTTCCACCAACCCTCATCCCCATACGTTGCAGTATGTGTTGGTTGCTCGAAAAATCCCAAAGCAAGCTTATATGCCGACCCAACAGTGAAATCCGCCAATATCGAGTATGGCTCTCCCTGCCTGATGCCACGCTGTGGAATGTATATGTGACTCAACGGTCAACCCCATTTTCAACCATCGAACAAATATGAGTACCCTTTATGAGCACCCTACGTGGAGACAGCCGATGTGGCGGCCGCAGAAAATGTTTTGGATATTGAACTGCGAAATTATAAAAAATTACAGTATGTATCAAATCAATAAAAAAATATTACAATTTCATAAATATCATAAAGGTTGTAATTTTATTTTTTTAATTAACTCGTATATATTACTCCATCGTCCTAATTTAGATTGACAAAAACTTGTGCGAAACCCAAGTTCACCGTGAACTCGATTTTTTTAGTATCACTATTATATACAAAAATTCTTACTGTTATGCATAAAAAATATCACTGTATGCCCAAAAACAATCACTGTTTAGTAAATATTTTATATTTTTAAACAATGAAATTTTTTATGCATAACAATAATAGATTTTATCCAAAAAAGTGATAGAGTTCATGCATAGACCTGGTTTATAAGAGTGTTATTCATTTAAATTGACCACTTTTCGCAAATAGACGTTCTAATTTAGATTGATCATTTTCTAAAAAGAAAATAAAGCAATTTTCTTAACAAAACAACACCCCTTACAAATAACACTTATTTACATGACATGTCACTCTACTACACACACTAAATAACATCATTTAATAATAATAAATAATATTTTTCTTAAAGATGATATACATACTCCTCCACCAAATACACTTTACACTATTTAATACTAATAAATACTCCCTCCGTCTCCAAAATTATTGTCCAGTATTTTATTTTGGGCGTCCCACAATTTTTGTCCACTTTCCTAAAATGGAAAGTTTCATTCAATATAAACACCCTTCACAATACATATAAATTACACCAATTGCCACTCACTTAACCCATTACACTTTTTCACTTTTTCACTTTACAATAAAATTAATTTACCAATTCTACCCCTTACACTTTAATATTTTTTCTTAAAAATGAACACACAGTAAACCGGACAATAATTATGGAGACGGAGGGAGTAATATTTTTCTTAAAACTTGTGTTTACAGTAAATGACAAAACAAAATTAGGAAGTAGGTAGTACATCTTTTGGATATTCTTAAAAAAATGCAATAGAAACAGTGAAAAATCGTCTATCGAAAGATATAATTTGAATTTGAAACAATAAAAAAATGTAATATAACTAGTCTATCGAATTTAAATTACTTTAAAAGTTTATGTGAAATCGTCTTTTGTAATCTCCAAAAGAATTAATTTTTATAAATATAAATTCGAATGTAAGATATCACTTATATTTTATTTTATAAAAATTAATTTTTTGAAAAATTATATTACATTTAAATTTAAAAAATAATATTTCTTTTTTCATTACTTTACACCAGTGTTTTCATAACCGAACCGATGATCGAACCGGACAGATCACCGGTCAGTGGTTCAACAGGTCGGACCGGTTCAACCGGCGGTTCAACCGTTTAAATGATTTATGTCTATTTTTTTTAATATTTTTTATATTTTACTATTTTTTTTTAAAATGACTAATTCATCAATGGACTTATAATATTAATATTTAAATTTAATTAATCAAACTTGAACCATATAAATAATATAAACGTGTAGATTTTCTTAAGAAAGAAATTTTGTCCCACATTAAATAAGTATCGGGTGAAATGTGAGAAAAAATAATATAAAAAGGGAAAAAGATTTGTCCAACATCGAACAAGTATTAGAATAAATGTAAAATGAAGTTATATAAAAGGGATAGAAGGTAGATTTTATGGATCTCCTATCCCACATCGAATAAGTATTAAAAAAGATGTGAGATGAAGTAATATAAAAGGGAGAGTAGGTGGACTTTATGGATCTCTCATCCCACATTGAATAAATATTAAGAAAGATGTGAGATAGAATAATATAAAAGAGAGTGGAGGTGGATCTAAATTCTACCTAAACCTCCTATCCCACATTGAATAAGTACTAAAAATATGTGGGATGAAGTAATATAAAAGGGGTGGGGGTCTAGATCCTTACTCACAAGAAAGAATAGTGAAAAATTGATTGATATTAAAAATAATAAATTTTTTTACCCAAATAATTAATAGTTTAAAATTTTTAAAAAAAAGTTTAAAAAAAAAAAACCGGTCGAACTGGTTTTTACCGGTTTTGACCGGTTCTGACCGGTTTTGATCGGTTTTGACCGGTTTAACCTAAAAACCGGTTTTTAGGGGGTGTTCGGACCGGTTCGGGGTCCGGTTCCCGATTCAACCGGTCGAATCGGCCGGTCCGAACCGGTTTTGAAATCATTGCTTTACACAACATATTTCATCTTTACCCCATTTGAATTAAAATTGTTGCCCCCTAAAAAGTAAATAAAGAAGAACCAAAAAATATATAAGCAATAATGCAGATGCAAGATGAAGGTTGTATAAATTGTGTCGGTCTTTATTAGTTATAGTTTATGCGGTCCGCTATTCTACCTCCAAGCCTTTTGCTTTTGCCACACTTTGAATAATTTTACTTCACTCCATTCCTTTTACTTGATGTTTTAAAATAAAATATAGAATAATTTTAAATTACGTTAATGCTTTCAAAACTTCTAGAATAGTGTGTTCAAAAGAAGGAAAAAAAACTTCTAGAATAATGATAATTTTTGCACGTAACAATGATACTAAAAAAATAGAAGTTCACTTTGTATGTTATCATTGTTATTTCTTGGTCAGAAAATTAATAATGGGTACAATCTTAGGAGGTAGAATGAATTATTACATGAGAAAAATCAAGTAATGGAAGTAAGATAATCAAAACTATCAAACACTATTAATGAGAATAATACTCATTATCCCTTTTCATTGTTCCCAACTAAGCGGGACCTAACTTACCATGAACTCAACTCACAATTTTTTTTATCAATAGTTTATATATAATTTTAATTGAATAACATTAATTATTTATGTTGCCCATGTGTTTAAAAAGGGCACGATGATGCTCCCAAGGGCATAGCAAAATGATAAGGTTTGTGGTGATGTGGAGATAAGTCCTCGATTATGCAGGTTCGAACTCTGTGTGGAAAAAATTTTTTTTTATTGAAATATTATGAGAGTTTGTTCCGAGGATTGAATCATTTTAACTCTTTTCCACAAGTATCTACTACTCGTCTCATCGTCACTAGTGAAAGAGTTTCTCATCTCTTCCTTTTAAAAAAAAAAAAATTGAAAAAAAGGTCACGATGAAGGCATGCCCTTGGCCAATCAGTAAGATAGTAACTCGAGGAAGCCCACTCGCACCTCAAAGTGCGTGTCACACACTGCCATCCAAAAAACATTTCTCTGTCATTATCTCTGTTTTAAAAACCCGGTCCGATCGGCGAACCGCTCTGAACCGGCCCAATAGCAGTATATAAAACCGCTATTGGGCCGCTATCCCTAAAACCGGAAAAATCGGTTGAAAACCGGTCAAAACCGGAAACCGATCAACCGTTAAACCGACGGTTTTGACCGGTTTTCATTAAAATAATTTTTTTTTTTGAAAATTAAACGTGCTTACCGTTCGCCGTCCATCATTACTCATGGACCAATTCGTCGATTTTTACCATGGATCTGTTCGTCGTCGTTATAAATTCACCGGAGAAAGCTACCTCATTGTGGGAACACACAGCCGTCACGGAGCACATCGTCAACTGCGGCCTCAAGCGACACCATGGGTCTCCAATCTGGCCGAGCAGCGCTGTAATATCGCGCGGAGAGCAAAAGGGTTCAAAACCCTAATTAAAGTGACGCAAAGAACAAGAGCCAAGGCACCAATTACAAAATCAAGCAAGTGGAGTGAATAAAAACCGCACTCCATTAAAAAACAAATATGCGGTGGATGTCAAAACTCTATTAAAACAATTTAATCTCTGTTTTGAATTCCAAAGTCTTGCTTTCTACATAGCCAATTTCAATGTATTTAAATTTTAGTTTTAAACATATCGAAACAAACTATTGGTTTTGGGCAAATATAATTGAAAGGATCGGAATATAGAGGCACGTAAACACGTAATACATGCTCAGCGGAATTAAACAGTTCACCAACAACGAACCTATAATTGCATAAACAATTACAATAATCATAACAAGAAATTTTACAGTAACTCGAGAGCAGATTTCTCAACTACGGTATCCACGTAATCCAAATCACGGTCAGCTACTTGTTGTTCACTTTTATTTATTTTGCAATCATAAGACATTTGTGATGATGATTTGAATTTCAAACTCTTGTATTGTATTTGACATCTACTATGTTTGCTTTATGTATGACTTGTGACTTTTGTATTGTTGATGACATTTCTATTATGTTTGGAAATTGAAATTTGAAAGTTGGAACTATTTATGTTAATGAACATTTCTATTATGTTTAGAAATTTAAGTTTGAACTTTGAAGTTTGAAGTGACTTTAGATACTTTATATTCACTTATCATACTCTATATTTTGAATTTTTTTAAAAAATATGCATATTATATATATATATATATATTTATTATGTCATACCGGCTCAATCCGGCTCAATCAGGTCCAACCGGTCCGACCCCGGTCCAACCTTTTTTTGGGATCGTCCGGCTCAACTTCCGGTTCCGGTTTTTAAAACATAGGTCATTATCATCACAACGGGTGCTTACCGATTAACAGTCGGACCGGTCTTACTCACTTTTTAAAACACAAATGACGTTAATGTGAAACATTTTTATACATGAACTATATTATTTTTATACATAAACATTATTATTGCTGTATATAAAAATTATTATTGTTTAAAAAATATTATTTTTTTAAATAGTGATAATTTTTGTATATAGTGATTATTTTAGTGCATAACATTGATAATTTATGTACATAACAATGATATTATTTAAAAAAATAGTTTACCATGAACTCGGATTCACACAAAATTTATCTATACAAACGTGCAAAGTAGAATTTAGGATTAATTGCGAATAAAATTATCAACTTTTTTTAATTATAATCTAATTATAAATAGAGTGGGTCTCTTGTGCACCCAAGTGCACCGTGCACTCATGCAACTAAATGATCCATTTAAAAATAATAATTGACCCGTTGAGTATATTAGACATGTTATGTGAATACATGAGTAGGGTTGAGGTGAGTGCACGTGCACATGATATTAGGTTCGTGTAGGTGACATTAGATGTCACGCATTAGGAACTACACGAGATATGTTGTAGTATACTTAAAAGCAGACTTTGAGTATAAGTGGGAGATTGTTGGGGTTATACTGAAAAGTATGCTTTTACTTTGTATAACCAAACTGAATTTCTGTCTTATTTACTGAAATAAATTATTTATCACTGATGATTTAAATATCATTGAATGTTACATATATTTACTGCATAATTGTTCAATAAACAGTACGTGTTACATTGTAGTTAATTTAGTGATACCAGATCACATAAGATTAAATTAACAGTCCCTTGTAACTAAAAGTACGCGGTTCACGACCTAGATGGAAATGAACAATCTATCGTTAAAGGTTGAAGTGTAATGCTCAGATTGACTTGTCTTGACCAAGAGATTACACTAGTGCGTGACTGATGCACTGAACATGACCTATAGGAGGATAAATTCTTCAGCACTGAACCGGGAAGAATTAGACCTCAGTGGTTCGTTATTTCTTAATTTTCGTCCCTTAAATAGGATCGTGTGTGGTTAGTAATTATTACTTTGACTTATGACGGGTAGAGAATCAATGAGATTCAATACTTTATATCTTGGGCAATATTACTGGTCACATGCGGTTGCTAAGATTTAATACGAAAAATCGTGTGCGAGTACACTCGTTTGATTTGCCCCCTTGGGAGGTTCATAAGATTTATCATACCAAATCTTGCAAGTGGAATTTGTTTTCGGTATGGATAATAATGTTGAACCGTTCTTTGACCAAGGACAAAAGATATTAATTAATAGAAAGCTATTTCAGTGACTTGAATTAATTAATGAGCTAGATAATCTTAAACACGGGAAATAATAATCGGGAGTCATATTAACAGTAATATGGGTTAAGATGGATAGTGCAATATTAATTATGTAGTGGGATTAATTAATATTTATGGGCTTGAATAATATTTTGGCTCAATATTAAATATTCAAAGTCCATTAGAAGGTCAAATCTTAATTCTCCTAAAGGTCCCTCAAGTAGCCCAAACATAATGTCCAATAACTGAAAAATGTGTTTAAAATAAAATAAATTATGGTTGCCTATTTTTCCTAAAAATTTGAAAATAATAAATAAAAAAGGGAGAAAGATTTTCTTTGAATTTTGTTATGGAATGTAGATAAGTATTCTTGGAATACAAGATTATCTCATTAAATTCAAGAAATCTCCCACTTGGTTATTTATTAAGCATATTTTCGAAAATCAAGAAAAATAAGGAGAGGAAAAATTTTATTGACTTTCTTGAAAAGATATTATGGAAGATATATATTATTGGAATACAAGAATATCTCATAAATTCAAGAAGATCCAAATCTTGGATTCCTACTCCTCATATTTTTCGAAAATCCATAAGTATAAGGAGGTGGGATTTTTATGGAATATTTTAAATATGGAGAAAAGAATATATGAGATATATTCAAGATTTCTTGGAGATCAAAAAAAAAATTCCATCCTTATTCCTACACTAAAAATCGTCCAACCCCCTTAATATAAATAGGGGATGATTTTTTCATCCCCAAGTGCAATTCCATGTGTTGGAAAATTAGAAATCCACAAAGGTGGTGCAACATAATTTTATTTTTTTCTTTTGTTAAATTGTTCGTGAGTTCCCACCATCGGATTGTTAAACAAGGATAAGGGAATACTTGAGAAGGTCTTTTGGTGTGTTCGTGTGAACGGGATCCATCTTCTCAACGGTTGTCACTCCGAGAGGTTAGTTTACGTAAACCCGTAGTGTTGGGAAATGAATTTAATAAAGAGGAGTTTGATTAGATCCCAAAACCCCTGAGTATGACATGTTCAGGATAATCTTGATAGTTGAGTCAGGATTCAGTTTTAGAGTGTTCAGGATGTTATCTGACCGTGTATAGTCGGCAGATATAGATCAAAGTTAGAATAAAGACTCAATAAGTTTCAAGAAACCGAAGTTTGAAGATGAAATCGAAGTTTCAAGACTTCGAGATGAAATCGAGAATCAAGACTCAAGATGAGATCGAGAATCAAGACTCAAGATGAGACCGAGAATCAAGACTCAAGATGAGATCGAGAATCAAGATTCAAGATGAGATCGAGAATCAAGACTCAAGATGAGATCGAGAAATCAAGACTCAAGATGAAGACTCAGTATGTCTCTGAAGACACTGAGACTCAGAGAATCCTGAAGGCACAGTAATTACTGAAGACTCAGTAATATACTGAATGCTAAGTATATCCTGAATGTTCCGAAGCGAAGAAACTGAGGAATATAGCCGTTGGAATCCAGCTGACGTGTACCAATGAGAGGAAGACAACCAGCCTGAAAAAGCTGCAGGATATACAAGAATAGTATGGATTTGAATGTGATTCTCTCCAACGGTAACATTCAAATCCACACTATAAATACAAGTTCTTCCATCAAATTAAGTGGTGGATGGGTGGAGAATATAACACACGATGCTACAGAGCTAAGAGGACATAAACTCAAAGCATTCCCACCCTAGAACACAAGTCTGTAGATATACAAATATATTAAAAGAGTGTTCTAGAACCCAACCTAAGCAACCCACGATGTATCTTAAACTTAGAGAGATTTTTCCAACCTTAGCATTGAGGCTAAACAAATGTAAGGGAAAATCTCACCATAGTTGGAGACAACACCAAACCCAAATCCCATTCTCGTAAGAGATAACTAGTGGTGAAGTGAGGTAGTTGTTAGGCAATCCCGAGTGAGGGTGATAAGTCCCGAAGGAGTGTGAACTCGTTAAACATCTAAGAGGCGAGCCCGAGAGGGTGATAAGTCCAGTTTGAGTTAGTAAACTATAGAGGTAGTCAGAAAGCTCAAAGTAGAAAGGTTAGTAAACTACAGAGGTAGTCAGAAAGCCTTAGGAAGTGTTTGAAGGAATTTCCCTAGGAACAGGGAGAGTGGATGTAGGAGCTTGAGTCTCCGAACTACTATACATTGCTGTGTTCTTTACTGCTTTACGTTCTTATATTGTCGTACGCATTCGATTATAAGCAAGACACAACACATGAGCTTAAAAGAGAAAAATCTGGAATCACCATTCCTTCACCCCTGTTTTATATGCATCGCTCGACATATTTTGCTTTCGCACGCGCAAAATGGGTTTTCCCACCGGGACCAACAAGTGGTATCAGAGCAGGTGCTCAAAAGGTTCATTAATTTCAGAGTGACCACCTGAGCAGATCTATTTTTAAAACATGTCTCTGATCTGATACCAATAAGTGGTATCAGAGCGGGAGTTCTAAAGTTCACTAATTTCAAAGTGAACACCTGAGCTGATCTTTTTAAAGGAAAAACAGTTTCTTTAAAAATGCATATATTCTGATGTTTTGGCATCTTTATCAATTGAGAAATTGTTGTGATATTTTAGTTCTATGCCAAAACATTATCAACTTGTGTTATTCAAGATAATTTACAGATAACAAGTTGAGGGGGAACAAAAGAACAAATTGAGGGGGACCTCACGGAATCAAAAGTAGATGATAGAGATCATACGAGACTGCAGACGAGACTGATTGAGATCAGATGAGTTAGATGAGTTCGGAGTCAACTGATGAGTCAGGCAAAATCGGCGAAGAAAAGCTAAAAGCCAAAGAAATCGAGAAGAAAAGGTTGCAAATCAGAAGATGAGCAAAAGAGACTGACCGAGATCAGACGTGATCGAGATCAGATATGATAAACCTGATACGCTAACCTGATATGATGACCTGATGCTATTTATGATATGTTGATCTAAAAGATGTGTTGATCTGATTAGTCGAGCTGATCAGATCAGACAAAGAAGAAATCAAATAGCATGAGTAAAAGTGATCTGAGGCTCAGTAAGTAAAGTGAAACTGAGACTCAAGATAAAAAGACCGAGGGTCGATAAAAAAAGACTCGAGGGTCAGGTTAGAAGAATCGAACTCACCAAAGATGAGTGTCAAGATGCCCGACGGACAAAGTCCGTGGAAGAGGAATGAGGAGCCGAGCTGAAGATCAAAGAAGACTGAAGACCAAGACCAAAGACTCGTAATTCTTTATGTTTTTATCTTTATCTTTTGATAAGTTCATTGTAATCTGTAATAGTCTATCATACATCAATGAAACTTTATCTTTATGCTCAAAGATAATACATCATTATCTTTTTACATGTCTTTATATTTGATATGCCTGATTATTGTTGTTTGGTGATGAAATTGTTGGGAGATTCATTGCTGAATTGATTGTTAAGAGATTTACCATTCTTGTAATAAGAAAAACTGAAACCTGAGTATAGGTTAAGTGTTTTTGAAACAAGATGGTTTTGGCATCATCAAAAAGGGGGAAATTGTTGGGAAATGAATTTAATAAAGAGGATTTTGATTAGATCCCAAAACCCCTGAGTATGACATGTTCAGGATAATCTTGATAGTTGAGTCAGGATTCAGTTTTAGAGTGTTCAGGATGTTATCTGCACAGTGTTTAGTCGGCAGATATAGAACATGTTAGATTCTGAAGACTCAAGAAGTTTCAAGACTTCAAGATGAAATCGAGAATCAAGAAGAAATTGAGAATCAAGATCGATGAATCGAGAATCAAGACTCAAGATGAGATCGAGAATCAAGACTCAAGATGAGATCGAGAAATCAAGACTTCAAGATGAAGACTCAAGATGTCTCAAGACACCGAGACTCGAGAGAATCTGAAGGCACAATAATTATCAAGACTTCAAGAATATCTTGAATGCTCAATATGTCCTGAATGTTCCGAGGCACTGAAGCTGAGGAATATAGCCGTTGGAATCCAGCTGACGTGGACCAATGAGAGGAAGACAACCAGCCTGAAAAAGCTGCAGAACATACAAGAATAATATGGATTTGAATGTGATTCTCTCCAACGGTAACATTCAAATCCACACTATAAATACAAGTTCTTCCATCAAATTAACGTGTGGATGCGTGGAGAATATAGCACACGATGCTACAGAGCTAAGAGGACATATACTCAAAGCATTCTCACCCTAGAACACAAGTCTGTAGATATACAAATATATTCAAAGAGTGTTCTAGAACCCAACCTAAGCAACCCACGATGTATCTTAAGCTTAGAGAGATTTTCCCAACCTTAGCATTGAGGCTAAACAAATGTAAGGGAAAATCTCACCATAGTTGGAGACAACACCAAACCCAAACCCCATTCTCTTAAGAGATAACTAGTGGTGAAGTGAGGTAGTTGTTAGGCAATCCCGAGTGAGGGTGATAAGTCCCGAAGGAGTGTGAACTCGTTAAACATCTAAGAGGCGAGCCCGAGAGGGTGATAAGTCCAGTTTGAGTTAGTAAACTATAGAGGTAGTCAGAAAGCTCAAAGTAGAAAGGTTAGTAAACTACAGAGGTAGTCAGAAAGCCTTAAGAAGTGTTTGAAAGAATTTCCCTAGGAACAGGGAGAGTGGATGTAGGAGCTTGAGTCTCCGAACACTATACATTGTTGTGTTCTTTACTGCTTTACGTTCTTATATTGTCGTACGCATTAGATTATAAGCAAGACACAACACATGAGCTTAAAAGAGAAAAATCTGGAATCACCATTCCTTCACCCCTGTTTTATATGCATCGCTCGACATGTTTTGTTTCCGCACGCGAAAATGGATTTTCCCACCGGGACCAACACATAGTAATTCCGCATGCGTAGGATTTACGTGAACTGTTTATATGCATGATTTATTGTTGAATTATTATTTGAATTAATATAGGATTAATTCATGCTAGTAATAATTGTTAGAATTAATTTTGTATTTAAATATTCATCTCGAATAGATCCGGACAATTAATTCCCCAACAACTGGTATCAGAGACTCGGTTTCGGGCTTTGAATTTTAAATTGTAATTTAATTCGTTTTCATTAAATTTAAAATTGAATAGTAGAATTGCTAGATCTTTTTTGCAGGTATCCAATTGTCATGGTATTTGATGAATGTTTATATTTATGCATGCATATAAATTATGGTTTTTAATTCGATTCGCTCAATTGTTTTACCTCGGAGAAAATTCACGAGTAGATTAGGATTTGTTTGATTTGATCAATGTCATAGACTAGTCTAGATCTATGTTTATTTATTTTTTTTGTAAATAAATTGTAACCGGATCGAGAACGAAGATAAAGAATTAAAACCAGGAGACCAAGTGCCCGGAACGACGCGGCTAAGGCACGGCGCTAAGGCGATGACGGACGGGCTGCCCGAGAGGCACCCGTGCAAAAGGGAGTAAGCCCGGCGTGACCGAAAGCACCGGGCGAGATCGGGCGTGGCTGGCGGAGCGCGAAGGCAGCTTGCGACACGCGGACGGGTGGACACGATCGGCGGAGCCGAGGGTCGGAAGACGCGCCGCGACAGATGCGCTGCGTGGGGCCGAGGGTCGCCGGGCTTGTGGGATGGGATGGCCGCCCGACGCGAAGGCGGCGCGCAAAGCGCACGCGATACATGTTCCGGGCCGCGAGCTACCCAATGCCGGACTTCATCTCGGACCTAGACGGAGGACGTTTCAAAGAACATGTTGCGGTCGAGTGGGAGCTTTTCAAGACGAACGATGAAGGCTATGAAGACGATTTCTCAAGATCAAGACATGACAAAAATTAACCGTGACAATTGGATATATGTGCCCAATGTGTTTAATTTTTTGTTTTGATATTTTGCGTTATTTTGTGCTTATTTAAATTGTATTTAAATATGCGATGCATGAGAAAATGTTTTGAAAAATCTCACCTTCGAAAATTACTAAGTATGTTTAAACAATTAATTGACAATTTTATTCCGGATAATAAAATTGAATTAATTTTGACCTCCATGATTTATTTATTTGTGGATTCTTTTGGATAAATTCTCCCCACGGGACGGCCAAAAGATAGATTTCACATGAATAAATTCTGTAAGGATGATTGTGGGTTATTATTAGTGGCGACGATGACCCTCCCCACGAGGCTCGTTCAAAGCAAAGTAATAATTATGTATTTAATCATGGTTATTAATTAGGTATAAAATTGATATGCATATACTTCCCCGAAGTCCCTGTCAATTTTATATTGGTCAAGTGGAGCCAACTATTAATCTGGATATTAAAGGTTTGTAACTGTTTCTTGTTTGTAACCTGCTTGAATGTGTTTAAATAATGACCCACCCCACGTGGCTTATTTAAACTGTTTTAAGATGTTGGCTGATGCATGTTCATATTTTTTTGAGATTTTAATATGATACATGTGATTGAACCTTGTGATATGTTTGTGCTTATACAAATTGTTATTTATTTCAGTTCAGCATGTCACAACCTTTTAATCCACTGTTCAATATACTTAAAGACAATTTGCTTACTGGTGAAAACTTCGTTGATTGGAATCGTAAACTTACTATTGTCCTCACTGCACAAAGCCATAACTGGGTTCTCACTACACCTAAACCAGAAAAGCCAAATGATGAGTCAACTAAAGCGGTTAAGAAAGAGTATGCTGACTGGGAGCGTTCCAACGAAATGGCTAAGTGTACCATCTTGGCTTCAATGTCAGATGTGTTGCAACACCAACACCAAAACGTTGAGACCGCTGCAGACATCATGACTAGTCTTAAAGCGATGTTTCAACATCAGAACCGTGTGGCTCATCAGATCACCATGAGGGACTTGCTCTCTATGAAATGTTGGGAAATTAGTTGCACGGATCTATTCAGGATGAATATTTAAATACAAATTTAATTCTAACAATTATTAGTAGCATGAATTAATCATATATTAATTCAAATAATAATTCAACAACAAATCATGCATATAAACAGTTCACATAAATCCTACGCATGCGGAATTGCTACGGGTTTACGTGAACTAACCTCTTGGAGTGGCAATGGTCTCATTGATAAAAACACACCAAAAAGCCTTCCCAAGTATTCCATAGTCCTTGCTCGTCAATCCGGTGGAAGGAAGCTCGTGAACAATTAACAAAAGGGAAAATAAAAATTTGTTGCACCACTTTTGTAGATTTGCTAATTTTTCCAGCACATGGAATTGTACACTCACAATTGACGTTTTTCGAAAATACACAATCTGTTGACGTTTCAAAATATTTGATATTTTATTCGACGCTGATATTTTTCCGAAAGACCAATTTTTGTGTTCATCTGGGAATGAAACATTCATCCCCTATTTATAGAGAGGTGGTGGCCGATTTTTCATCATGGAATAGGGAGGAAAAATCTTTTCTTGATCTTCAAGAAATCTTGAATATATTTCATATATTATTTTCTCCATAATTAAAATATTCCATAAAAATCTCATCTTCTCTTGTTATGGTTATTTTCGAAAAAACAAGGATAAAGATTCCAAGATTTGGATCTTCTTGAATTTATGAGATATACCTGTATTGCAAGAATACATATCTTCCATAATATCTTTTCAAGAAAATCAATAAAATTTTTCTTTCCCTTATTCTTTCAAATTTTTTGAAAATTAACATATAAATAACCAAGTGGGAGATTTATGTTGGGATTATACTAGAAAGTATGCTTTTTACTTTGTATAATCAAAACTGAATTTCAGACTTATTTACTGAAATAAATTATTTATCACTGATGCTTTAAATATTATCGAATGTTACATATATTTACTGCATAACTGTTCAATAAGTTGTACGTGTTACATTGTAGTTAATTTAGTGATACCAGATCACAGAAGATTAAATTAACAGTCCCTTGTAACTAAAAGTACGTCATTCACGACCTAGATGGAAATGAACAACCCATCGTGAAAGATTGAAGTGTAAGGCTCAGATTGGCTTGTCTTGACCAAGAGATTACACTAGTGCATGGCTGATGCACTTAATAGGACCTACAGGAGGACAAATTCTTCAGAACTGAATAAGGAAGAATTAGACCTCAATGGTTCGTTATTTCTTAATCTTCGTTCCTTAAATAGGATCACGTGTGATTGGTAACTATTGCTTTGACTTATCAAGGGTAGAGAATCAACGAGATTCAATACTTTTTATCTTGGGCAATATTATTAGTCACATGTGATTGCTAAGATTTAATACGAAGAATCGTGTGCAAGTACGCTTGTTTGATTTGCCCCCTTGGGAGGTTCATAAGCTTTATCATACCAAATCTTGCAAGTGGAATTAGTTTCCGGTATGGATAATAATGTTGAACCGTTCCTTGACCAAGGACAAAATATATTAATTAATGGAAAACTATTTCAGTGGCTTGAATTAATTAATGGGCTAGATAATCTTAAACATGGGAAATAATAACCTGGGAGCCATATTGACTGTAATATGGGTTAAGATGGATAGTGCAATATTAATTATGTAGTGGAATTAATTAATATTTATGGGCTTGAATAATATTGTGGCTCAATATTAGATATTCAAGGTCCATTAGAAGGTTCAATCTTAATTCTCCTAAAGACCCCCTGAGTAGCCCAACATATAGTCCAATAACTGAAAAAGGTGTTTAAAATAAAATAAATATTGTTGCTTAATTTTCCTTATTTTTCGAATTTTATAGATAAGTTGGGAGAAAGATTTTCTTTGAATTTTGTTATGGAATGAAGATATGTATTCTTGGAATACAAGATTATCTCATTAAATTCAAGAAATCTCCCACTTGGTTATCTATAAGAGAAAATTCGAAATTTTTGAAATATAGTGGGCAAGAAAGATTTTCTTGATTTTCTTGAAAAGATATTATGGAAGATATCTATTTCTTGAAATACAAGAATATCTCATAAATTCAATAAGATCCAAATCTTGGATTCTTGGTACCCCATATTTCGAAAATATCCATAATAAAAGATTAGGTGGGATTTTGTGGAATATTATAATTATGGGAAAAAGAATATAAGAGATATATTCAAGATTTCTTGGAGATCAAGAAAAGATTTTCCCACATTGTTTTATCACAAAAATTTCGACCACCTTGTGCTCTATAAATAGGGGATGATTCTTTCATTCCCAAATACAATTTCATGTGCTGGAAAAATTAGTAAATCCACAAAGGTGGTGCAACATAATTTATTTTCCTTTTGTTAATTGTTCACAAGTGTCCTTCCACAGGATAGTCGAACAAGGGCTAAGGGAATACTTGAGAAGTTCTTTTGGTTAGTCTAATCAGCCAGATCACTGCCATCCCAAGAGGTACGTTCATGTAAACTCGTAGAATTCTGCATGCTTAGGTTTTACGTGAATTATTATATGCATGATATGTTGTTGGATTATTATTTGAATTAATATAGGATTAATTCATGCTAGTAATAATTATAAGAATTAAATTTGTATTTAAATATTCATCCCGAATAGATCTGTGCAACTTATTCCCAACAACTGGTATCAGAGCCACGGTTTCGGGCTCTGAATTTTTTAAATTGTAATTTAATTCGTTGACATTAAATTTGAAATTCGATAGTAAAATTGCTAGATCCATTTTTGCGGTATCCAATTATCATGGAATTTAATGTGTTTATTTATGCATGCATATAAATTGTGGTTTTTAATTCGATTCTGCTCGATTCATTTTGCCTCGCGGAGAAAATCCACGAGTAGATTAAGATTTCTTTTGATTTGATCAATGTAATAGACTAGTCTAAATCAGGTTTATTTATTTTTTGTAAATAAATTGTAACCGGATCGAAAACGAGGACCGAGACGAAGAATTAAAGGACAAAAATCCGAACGGGCATAGGTGGCGCGCGTCGGAAACGCCAAACGTGAAGGGAGGAACGCGCGGATGACACGGATGCGCGCGGCGCGCAGCAGACGCACGCGCACGGGCGTAGGCCGAGGGTCGAAGCGCCAAGACAAGGATTCGCCGCGGCAAGACACGGGCGGGCGCGAAGGCGCGACGCGTGCACCGCGGCTTGAGCGGCGGGCGGACGGAGAAGGCGGATGCGCGCTGGCACGCGCGGCGGACGCAAGGCGCCGCCGAAAGTACCACGGGCGAAAGAAGGGTCGGCGAACAGACGCGACGCGGATGCACGCGATTACGTGTGTCGCTGCCGAGGTCTGTCGGACCGCCGAGGCATGCCGAGGCGCTTGGCGGCGGGCTACCGAAGCCGTCTGGAGGCTACCGATGTTGAACTCCGTTGAAGTGGCGGCGGATCGGGCGCATCCCATTTGCGAGCCGCTGGCGTGGCGTTCGAGACGGAGTATCTTTTCGAGACGACGAAGTGGGAGAAATTCAAGATCGTGTTTCTTCAAGATCAAGCCAAGAAAAAATCAAACCATGAAAATTAGATAATTTGTGCCCAATATGTTTATTTTTTCTTTTTTGCTTTGATTTATTTTGTCTTATCTTATGCTTTATTTAATTTGTTTAAATGTGTTTGTATGAGAGTTGCCCAATGAAAAAATCTCACCTTCAAAATTACTAAGTATGTTTAAATAATTAATTGACAATTTTATTAGGATAATTTAAATTGAATTAATTTTGACCTCCATGATTTATTTATTTGTGAATTTTTTTTTTTGGGAGAAATTCCCCAATGGAACGGTCAAAAGATAGCTTTCACATGAATGAATTCCAAATGGATGATTGTGGGTTATTACTAGTGGCGATGATGACCTCCCCACGAGGCTCGTCAATACTGAAATAATAATCTTGTATTTAATTATGGTTATTACTTAGGTATAAAATTGATATGCATATACTTTAAAATTCTGTCTAATTTTATATTGGTCAAGGGGAGCCAACTATTAATCTGGATATTAAAGGTTTGTAAATCGTTCTTGTTTGTAACACCTTGAATGTGTTTAAATAATGACCCACCCCACGTGGCTTATTTAAAACTGCTTTTGAGATGTTGGTGATGCATGTTCATATTTTTTTTGAGATTTTAATATGATGCATGTGATCGAATCTTGTGATATACTTGTGCTTATGCATATAGTTATTTATTTCAGTTCAACATGTCCTTACCCTTTAATCCACTGTTATTATACTTAAAGTCAATACAATATGTATGGAAACTATATTGATTGGAAATGAAAATTATAATTGTCCTAACTTTACAAAAGCACAAGTGGATTCTTGACACACCAAAAATCGATGAGTCAACCGACGAAGTCAAAAACACTTGGGACTCGTCGGATCACCTTCTTGCGAGAGATGTTCGGCTGAAAATGGTGGAGGGCAAAACCCATAGGGATTATGTCCTCAAAATAGATGGCCCATCTGAATAAACTTGAGATTCTCGAGTCGCAGATTATAACTGGAGACTCGGATGAATTTGGTACTTCACTCTGCGCAAAAATTTTTTTTGAGCATTTTGGCCTCGTTAGCTGATTTGTTGCAAGCTTTTGGTCTCGGCAAAGATGATGATGGGGCACCAAACTCAAGCTTTGACGGCAAGTGGTCCATCTTCATCTTCTAGGCCAAGGGAAGGCAAGATGAAGAAGAGGACCAAAAGCCATAAGCAATAAAACTCAAATGTTGCCAAGGGCAATGGTAAGATGAGGAATGCTTGTGATGTCAAGGAAAATCCAAAGAGGAAGTGCTTGAGCTGCGGTGAGAGAGGACAATGGAGGTTTTGCCTGTTCCAACCCCAAAAGGGAAGGAAAGAAAGATAATTCTCACGCACTAGTTGTTGAAACTTGTTTAGCGGCGTATACTTCTCATTCGTGGGTGGTTGATACGAGATCCACTAATCATGTTGGCTTTCACGGGTTCAAACCGATCCAAAGAACTTAGTGGGAGTGAGATCCTCATCACACTGGGCGACGTTACGAAAGTAGCAATTATTGCAATGCTACGTAAGTGGCAAATATTGCAATGCTACGATAGTAACGATTATTGCAATACTACGCAAGTAGCAGACATTGCAATGCTACATGAGTAGTGGTTAAAGCAGTGGGAGAAGTGCACCTATCTTATGAAGATAAAGTTTTTTTTGGGATTATCTTTATGTTCCCAGTTTTAGAAAGAATTCACTTTCAGTTTCTAAAATTCTATTAAAGGACACTAAGTTTCTTCAAATAAGAATGACATCATTTCTTGAAATGATGAGTGTATCTGTTACGGGACATTGATGGAAAATCTCTATACAATTAACTGTGCACACCACTCACGAAATGCATCCTATAACACATCAACTATTTCCGACAAAAGAAAACGTGAACGAGACACTTCTTTGGCATCTAAGATTAGGTCATATAAATCCAAAGAGGATCCAAAGGTTGGTGAAAGACGGTTCACTGGAGTTTTCCAAGTTGAACCAATTCCAACCTGCGAATCATGTTTGGAGGGTAAAATGACCAAGAGGGCATTTGGAGCCAAGGGGAATAGGGCCAAAGAAGTGTTAGAGATCGTTCACACAGATGTATGTGGTCCAATGTCAACCAAAGCAAGAGGAGGTTATGAGTATTTTGTCACTTTTATTGATGATTACTCAAGGTACGGTTATATTTTCCTTATGAAGCATAAATCTGAGACCTTTGAGAAATTCAAAGAATTTAAGGCTCAAGCAGAGAATCATAAGAAAAACGATCAAGTCTCTACGATCCGATCATGGAGGCGAATACCTCAATGATGAGTTTTTGAACTACTTATCGATGAAGGGATTGCATCCCTACCATCGCACCGGAACCCCTCAACAAAGCGGGGGTTGCAGAAATAAGAAACCGAACTCTTTTGGAAATGGTTAGATCTATGATGAGTTACGCGAATCTTCCCAAGTCGTTTGGGGGTCATGCCTTGAAACAAACTTACATTCTGAACTTGGTGCCATCCAAATCGGTTCCCAAAACTCCCAAAGAATTGTGGACCGGCATGAAGCCTAGTATATGAGACACATGAGAATTTGGGGGTGTCCGCCACGTGTTGGACAAGGAAGCCGTAAATGGATCCTCGATCGTAATTAAGGTTGTTTGTAGGATATCCCGAGGAACAAAATGATGTATGTTCTATGGTCCTCAAGATCAAAAGGTGGTCATCAAAGACCCACTTTAAATTTTTGGAAGAAGACTATATGAACAAAAGAAAACCCGAATGAGATTACCTTAAATGAAGCTAAGAGGGCAAACCTCAATGCCAACTGCATTTTAGATGATATACCAAATGACACACTTTCACAACCGAAACCTCGTCAGTAGTGGGAGAGTTGTAAGATAGCCCGAGAGATTCATGGGAATAGGAGAGTCCTCGGACTTGATTTCCGGACAAGACGAATCAGACCCATGGACATATGACGAGGCACTCCAAGAAAAGGATGCAGATTCTTGGCAAACAACAATGAAAGCTGAAATGGATACTATGTTTCATAACAGAGTGTGGGAGCTAGTCGAACCACTTAATGGGGTCAAACCCATTGGATGCAAGTGGGTATATAAGAGGAAAAGAGGACCGGACGGGAGGGTGGAAACCTTCAAAGCAAGACTAGTGGCGAAAGGTTATACTCAGAAAGAAGGGATCGATTATGAGGAAACTTTTTTGCCCGTATCCATGCTTAAGTCTATCCATATTCTCTTATCGATTGCTGCGTATCTCGACTTTGAAATCTGGCAAATGGATGTCAAGACAACTTTCCTTAACGGAAGTCTTGATGAGGAGATCTATATGCAACAACCCCAAGGCTTCATTGAAAAAGGCCAAGAACACCTAGTTTGTAAGCTCATGAAGTCCATTTACAGACTCAAACAGGCATCCAGAGCTTGGAACCAATGTTTTGATCATGTTATAAAGTTTTATGGGTTCGATCAAAACGAGTTTGAAAGTTGTGTGTATAAAAAGCGTGTCGGAACTGCATTGGTATTCTTAGTACTGTACGTAGATGACATTCTGATCATCGGGAACGATGTAAAGGTGTTATCAGACGTAAGGGCATGACTTTCAAAACAGTTTGATATGAAAGACTTAGGGGAAGCCGGACACATCCTTGGGATCAAGATCACTCGAGATCGCAAGAAAAAGATGATAGGCTTATCGCAAGCTTCATACATAGACACTGTCTTGAAACGATTCAGCATGTAAGATTCCAAGAAAGGCTTCGTACCTTTCAGGCATGAAATCCATCTATCCAAGAAAATGTCCCCTAAGACGCAAAAAGAGATAGATGACATAAGAGGTATTCCTTATGCTTCGGCTGTCGGAAGCCTTATGTATGTAATGCTGTGTACGAGACCGGATATCTATTTTGCCATTGGCATGGTGACGAGATATCAAAGTAACCCGGGGAAAGAGCATTGGACGACAGTTAAAAACATTCTGAAGTATCTGAAAAGAACTCGGGATAGAATGTTGATTTATCAGTCAGATAGTCCAATCCCCATCGGCTACACAGACTTGGATTTCCAATCAGACTTAGATTCCAGAAACTATCTGCCTCAGTTAGTGTGTTTCCACTTGGGAAGTGTAGCCATCAAATGGACGAGTGTGAAGCAGAAATGCATCACTGACTCAACCATGGAAGTCGGGTAAGTAGCTGCTTGTGAAGCAGTGAAAGAACCGATTTGGCTCTAGACCTTCTTAGTGGACTTGGATGGAGTTCCGAATTTGTCTAGCAATATTTGCTAGGGGCAGTTGCAAATTCAAGGGAACTAAGAGTCCACGAGTCAAACAAGCACACTGAAGGAAAGACATCTTATACGAGAAATCGTTAAGAGAGGAGATATAGAGGTGGCATAGATCGCGTCGAAAGACAACCTAGCTGATCCATTCACAAAGGATCTGCCTCTGAATACATTCGAGAGACATGTGGAAGGAATGAGTGTCAAGACCGTTGCCAATCTGCTTTGAATATAAGTGGGAGAAATTATTAGGTTCGTGTAGGTGACATTAGATGTCACAGATGACACTAGACATGTTGTAGTATACTTAAAAGCAGACTTTGAGTATAAGTGGGAGATTGTTGGGATTATACTAGAAAGTATGCTTTTTACTTTGTATAATCAAAACTGAATTTCAGACTTATTTACTGAAATAAATTGTTTATCACTGATGCTTTAAATATTATCGAATGTTACATATATTTACTGCATAACTGTTCAATAAGTCGTACGTATTACATTGTAGTTAATTTAGTGATACCAGATCACAGAAGATTAAATTAACAGTCCCTTGTAACTAAAAGTACGCCATTCACGACCTAGATGGAATGAACAACCCATCGTGAAAGGTTGAAGTGTAAGGCTCAGATTGACTTGTCTTGACCAAGAGATTACACTAGTGCATGACTGATGCACTGAATAGGACCTACAGGAGGACAAATTCTTCATAACTGAATAAGGAAGAATTAGACCTCAGTGGTTTGTTATTTCTTAATTTTCGTTCCTTAAATAGGATCACGTGTGATTGGTAACTATTGCTTTGACTTATCATGGGTAGAGAATCAACGAGATTCAATACTTTTTATCTTGGGCAATATTATTAGTCACATGTGTTACTAAGATTTAATACGAAGAATCTTGTGCAAGTACGCTTGTTTGATTTGCCCCCTTGGGAGGTTCATAAGCTTTATCATACCAAATCTTGCAAGTGGAATTAGTTTCCGGTATGGATAATAATGTTGAACCGTTCCTTGACCAAGGACAAAAGATATTAATTAATGGAAAGCTATTTCAGTGGCTTGAATTAATTAATGAGCTAGATAATCTTAAACATGGGAAATAATAACCGGGAGCCATATTGACTGTAATATGGGTTAAGATGGATAGTGCAATATTAATTATGTAGTTGGATTAATTAATATTTATGGGCTTGAATAATATTGTGGCTCAATATTAGATATTCAAGGTCCATTAGAAGGTCCAATCTTAATTCTCCTAAAGGCCCCCTGAGTAGCCCAACATATAGTCCAATAACCTTAAAAAAGGTGTTTAAAATAAAATAAATATTGTTGCTTAATTTTTCCTTATTTTTTGAATTTTATAGATAAGTTGGGAGAAAGATTTTCTTTGAATTTTGTTATGGAATGAAGATATGTATTCTTGGAATACAAGATTATCTCATTAAATTCAAGAAATCTCCCACTTGGTTATCTATAAGAGAAAATTCAAAATTTTTGAAATATAGTGGGCAAGAAAGATTTTCTTGATTTTCTTGAAAAGATATTATGGAAGATATGTATTTCTTGAAATACAAGAATATCTCATAAATTAAAGAAGATCCAAATCTTGGATTCTTGGTACCCCATATTTCGAAAATATCCATAATAAAAGAGTAGGTGGGATTTTGTGGAATATTATAATTATGGGAAAAAGAATATAAGAGATATATTCAAGATTTCTTGGAGATCAAAAAAAAAATTTTCCCACATTGTTTTATCACAAAAATTTCGACCACCTTGTGCTCTATAAATAGGGGATGATTCTTTCATTCCCAAGTACAATTCCATGTGCTGGAAAAATTAGTAAATCCACAAAGGTGGTGCAACATAATTTATTTTCCTTTTGTTAATTGTTCACAAGTGTCCTTCCACCGGATAGTCGAACAAGGGTTAAGGGAATACTTGGGAAGTTCTTTTGGTTAGTCTAATCAGCCAAATCACTGTCATCTCAAGAGGTACGTTCACGTAAACTCGTAGAATTCTGCATGCGTAGGTTTTACGTGAATTATTATATGCATGATATGTTGTTGGATTATTATTTGAATTAATATAGGATTAATTCATGCTAGTAATAATTATAAGAATTAAATTTGTATTTAAATATTCATCCTGAATAGATCTGTGCAACTTATTCCCAACAATTTCTTGAATTTAATGAGATAATCTTGTATTTCAAGAATACATATCTTCATTCCATAACAAAATTCAAAGAAAATCTTTCTCCCATTTTATTTATATTTTTCGAAATTAATGAGGAAAAATAGCAACAAAATTTATTTTATTTTTAAACATAATTAAGATTGGACCTTCCAATGGATCTTGAATTATTAATATTGAGCCACAATATTATTCAAGCCCATAAATATTAATTAATCCCACTACATAATTAATATTGCACTATCCATCTTAACCCATATTACAGTCAATATGGCTCCCGGTTATTATTTCCCGTGTTTAAGATTATCTAGCCCATTAATTAATTTAAGCCACTGAAATAGCTTTCCATTAATTAATATCTTTTATCCTTGGTAAAGGAACGGTTCAACATTATTATCCATACCGGAAACTAGTTCCACTTGCAAGATTTGGTATGATAAAACTTATGAACCTCCCAAAAGGGCAAATCGAACAAAGCGTGCTTGCACATACGATTCTCCGTATTAAATCTTAGCAATCGCGATGTGACCAATAATATTGCCCAAGATATAAAGTATTGAATCTCGTTGATTCTCTACCCGTAATAAGTCAAAGCAATAATTACTAACCACACGCGATCCTATTTAAAGGGACTAAGATTAAGAAATAACGAACCATCGAGGTCTAATTCTTCCTAGTTAGGTTCAAGAATTTGTCCTCCTCAGAGGTCCTCTTCAAAGGCACTAAACATGCACTAGTGTAATCTCTTGGTCAAGACAAGCCAATCTGAGCCTTACACTTCAACCTTTCATGATGGATTGTTCATTTCCATTTAGGTCGTGAATGGTGTACTTTTGGTTACAAGGGACTGTTAATTTAATCTTCTATGATTTGGTATCACTAAATTAACTACAATGTAACATTTACTATTTATTGAACAGTTATACAATAAATATATATAACATTCGATGATATTTAAAGCATCAGTGATAAACAATTTATTTCAGTAAATAAGACCGAAATTCAGTTTGATTATACAAAGTAAAAGCATACTTTCCAGTATAATCCCAACATGAAAATGGTGGAGGGAACGCCTGTAAGGGAGCACGTTCTCTAGATGATGGCTCATCTTAACAAACTTGAGGTTCTTGGCACTGAATACGACATCGAGACCCAAATCGATTTCGTGCTCCATTTTTTGCCGAATTTTTTTGAACAGTTCAGACTGAACTACCAAATGAATAATCAGAAGTTCTCGATGCCTGACCTGTTGTAAGCTTTGGTCTCGGCAGAGGCGATATTGGGGCAAAAGAGCCAAGCCTTGGTGGAAAACGAACCCTCTTCTTCTTCTAGGCCAAAGGGTGGTAAGAAAAGGAAAAGGGACAAAGGCCACAAACAAGTGAACTCAAGTGTTGCCAAGGGCAAGAAAAAGATGAAGGGAGGTCAAGGAGTGAGTAAGATAGCTAAGGGGAAGTGCTTCAACTGCGGTGAGAAAGGACATTGGAGGTCAGCCTGTTCCAAACCCAAAAGAAATGGAAAGAAATTTATTTCTCACGCACTAGTTGTTGAAACTTGTTTAGCGGCATATGCCTCCCATTTATGGGTGGTGGATACGGGATCCACTGATCATGTTTGTTTCACTTTACAGGGGTTCAAGCGGACCCGACAACTTAGTGGGAGTGAGATCCTCATCACACTAGGCGATGCTACGAGAGTGGCAGCTGAAGCAGTGGGAGAAGTGCACCTGTTTTTTTAAGACAGAGTTTTAATTTTAAGAGATGTTCTTTACGTTCCTAGTTTTAGAAAGAATTTAATTTCGGTTTCTAAACTCTACCTTGATGGATATTCGGTTACTTTTGATAAAGTTGTTACCATTTCTTTTTATGATAAATTTATCTGTCATGGGACGTTGTTGAATAATCTCTATACAATTAATTGCACACCACTCACTTAAATGCATCCTATAACACATCAACTATTTTTCGATAAAAGAAAATGTTCATCGGGGCGTGAACGAGACACTTCAATGGCATCTTAGATTGTGACATATTAATCCAAAAAGGATTCAAGGGTTGGTAGAAGATGGTTCATTGGAGTCTCTTGGTTGAACCAATCCCAACTTGCTAATCATGCTTGGAGGGTAAAATGACCAAGAGGGCATTCGGAGCCAAGGGGAATAGAGCCAAAGAAGTGTTAGAAATCGTTCACACGAACGTATGTGGTCCAATGTCAATCAAAGCAAGAGGAGTTTATAAGTATTTCATCACCTTTATTGATGATTACTCAAGGTACGGCTACATTTTCCTTATGAAGCATAAATCTGAGACCTTTGACAAATTCAAAGAATTTAAGGCTCAAGCAGAGAATCATAGGGAAAAAACGATCAAGTCTCTACGATCCGATCGTGGAGGCGAGTACATCAGCGATGCGTTTTTGAACTACTTGTCAGATGAAGGGATTGTATCCCAGCTAACTGCACCCGAAACCCCTCAACAAAACGGGGTTGCAGAGCGAAGAAACATAACTCTTTTAGAAATGGTTAGATCAATGATGAGTTATGCGGATCTACCCAAGTCGTTCTGGGGTCATGCCTTGAAAACAGCGGCTTATATTCTGAACTTGGTGCCATCCAAGTCGGTTCCCAAAACTCCCAAAAAGTTGTGGACCGGGCGCAAGCCCAGTTTGAAACACATGAGAATTTGGGGGTGTCCGGCCTACGTGTTGGACAAGGAAGCCGAAAAATTGGATCCTCGATCAAAATTAAGGTTGTTTATAGGATACCCCGAGGGAACAAAAGGGTGTATGTTCTATGGCCCCGAAGATCAAAAGGTGGTAATAAGCACCCACTTTAGATTTTTGGAAGAAGACTATATGAACGAAAGAAAGCTCAGAAGTGAGGTTACCTTAAATGAGCTTAGAGGGCTAACCTCAGTGTCAACTATACAAGATGACATACCAAACGACACGCTTACATAACCAGAACCTCGTCGTAGTGGGAGGGTTGTGAGATAACCCGAGAGATTCATGGGGATAGTGTTGGAGAATTAATTGCCCTGATCTATTCGGGTTGAATATTTAAATACAAATTTAATTCTAACAATTATTACTAGCATGAATTAATCCTATATTAATTCAAATAATAATTCAACAACCAATCATGCATACAAATAGTTCACGTAAATCCTACGCATGCGGAATTGCTACGGGTTTACGTAAACTAACCTCTCGGAGTGACAACCGTTGAGAAGATGGATCCAATTCACACGAACACACCAAAAGGTCTTCTCAAGTATTCCCTTGTCCTTGTTCAACAATCCGGTGGTAGGAACTCGCGAACAATTTGACAAAAGGAAAAATAAAATTATGTTGCACCACCTTTTGTGGATTTCTAATTTTTCCAACACATGGAATTGCCCTTGGGAATAAAATATTCATCCCCTATTTATAGAGGGGTGTTGGTCGAAAATTTTGGGTGAAAAAATAAGATGGGGAAAATCTTTTCTTGATCTCCAAGAAATCTTGAATATATCCAATATATTCTTTTCTCCATATTTAAAATATTTCACAAAAATTTCAACTCCCCTTGTTATGGTGTTTTTCGAAAAAATTAAGGAGTGGAATCCAAGATTTGGATCTTCTTGAATTTATGAGATATTCTTGTATTCCAAGAATACATATCTTCCATAATATCTTTTCAAGAAAATCAAGAAAATCTTTCCTTCCTTATTTTCTTCTTAATTTTCGAAAATTTCTTAACAAAATACCAAGTGGGAGATTTCTTGAATTTAATGAGATAATCTTGTATTCCAAGAATACTTATCTACATTTCATAACAAAATTCAAAGAAAATCTTTCTCCCTCTTTTATCTATTATTTTCAAAATTTTAGGAAAAATAGGCAACAATAATTTATTTTATTTTAAACACCTTTTTCAGTTATTGGACATTATGTTTGGGCTACTTGAGGGGCCTTTAAGAGAATTAAGATTGGACCTTCTAATGGACTTTGAATATCTAATATTGAGCCACAATATTATTCAAGCCCATAAATATTAATTAATCTCACTACATAATTAAAATTGCACTATCCATCTTAACCCATATTACTGTTAATATGGCTCCCGGTTATTATTTTCCGTGTTTAAGATTATCTAGCCCATTAATTAATTCAAGCCACTGAAATAGCATTCTATTAATTAATATATTTTGTCCTTGGTCAAGGAACGATTCAAGATTATTATCCATACCGGAAACAAATTCCACTTGCAAGATTTGGTATGATAAATCTTATGAACCTCCCAAGGGGGCAAATCAAACGAGCGTACTCGCACACAATTCTTCGTATTAAATCTTAGCAACCGCATGTGACCAGTAATATTGCCCAAGATATAAAGTATTGAATCTCATTGATTCTCTACTCGTCATAAGTCAAAGCAATAATTACTAACCACACACAATCCTATTTAAGGGATGAAGATTAAGAAATAACGAACCACTGAGGTCTATTTCTTCCTGGTTCAGTGCTGAAGAATTTATCCTCCTGTAGGTCCTGTTCAGTGCATCAGTCACGCACTAGTGTAATCTCTTGGTCAAGACAAGACAATCTGAGCCTTACACTTCAACCTTTCACGATGGATTGTTCATTTCCTTCTAGGTCGTGAACCGCGTACTTTTAGTTACAAGAGACTGTTAATTTAATCTTCTGTGATCTGGTATCACTAAATTAACTACAATGTAACACGTACTTTTTATTGAACAATTATGCAATAAATATATGTAACATTCAATGATATTTAAAGCATCAGTGATAAATAACTTATTTCAGTAAATAAGACAAAACATTCAGTTTGGTTATACAAAGTAAAAACATACTTTCCAGTATAACCCCAACAGATAGGAGAGTCCTCGGACTTAGTCCCCGGTCAAGAAGAATCAGACCCATGGACTTACGACGAGGCAATCCAAGATAAGGATGTGGTTTCTTGGCAAACAACAATGGAAGCTGAAATGGGATCTATGGATAATAACAGAGTGTGGGAGCTAGTCGAACCACTTAACGGGGTCAAACCCATTGGCTGCAAGTGGGTATACAAGAGGAAAAGAGGACCGGACGGGAAGGTGGAAACCTTCAAGGCAAGGCTTGTGGCGAAAGGTTATACTCAGAAAGAGGGGATCGACTATGAGGAAACCTTTTCACCTGTAGCAATGCTCAAGTCCATCCGAATTCTCTTATCGATTGTTGTGCATCTCGACTTTGAAATCTGGCAAATGGATGTCAAGACAACTTTCCTTAATGGAAGTCTTGAAGAAGAGATCTATATGCAACAACCCCAAGGCTTCATTGAAAAAGCCAAGAACACCTAGTTTGCAAGCTCAAGAAGTCCATTTACGGACTCAAACAAACATCCAGAGCTTGGAACCAATGTTTTGATCAAGTAATAAAGTCTTATAGGTTTGATCAAAATGAATACGAAAGTTGTGTGTACAAGAAGCGTGTCGGAACTGCATTGGTATTCTTAGTACTATACGTAGATGACATTCTGCTCATCGGTGACGATGTAAAGGTGTTGTCAGATGTAAGGGCATGGCTTTCAAAATAGTTTGATATGAAGGACTTAGGGGAAGCCGGGCACATCCTTGGGATCAAGATCACACGAGATCGCAAGAAAATGATGATAGGCTTATCGCAAACTTCATATATAGACATTGTCTTGAAGCGATTCAGCATGTAGGACTCCAAGAAAGGTTTCGTACCTTTTCAGGCATGGAATCCATCTATCCAAGGAAATGTGCCCTAAGACACAAAAAGAGATAGATGACATGAAAGACATTCCTTATGCTTAGGCTGTCGGAAGCCTTATGTATGCAATGCTATGCACGAGACCGGATATCTGCTTTGTCGTTGACATGGTGGCGAGATATCAAAGTAATCCAGGAAAAGAGCATTGGACGGCAGTTAAGAACATTCTGAAGTATCTGAAAAGAACTCGGGATAGAATGTTAGTTTATCAGTCAAACAGTCTAATCCCCATCGGTTACACGGACTTGGATTTCCAATCAGACTTAGATTCCAGAAAATCAACCTCTGGTAGTGTGTTTTGCATGGGGGGAGGAGTCATGACGTGGAGAGGCGTTAAGCAAAAATGCATCGCCGATTCTACCATGGAAGCCGAATACGTAGCTACTTGCGAGGCAGCGAAAGAAGAATTTTGGCTCAAGAACTTCCTAGTGGACTTGGATGTAGTTAAATTTGCCCAAAGACAATCACTATTCTTTGTGATAATCTTGGGATCGAGTTGTAAATTCAAAGGGAACCAAGAGCCCACAAGGCCAACAAACACATTGAAAGGAAATACCATCTTATACGAGAAATCGTTAAGAGAGGAGATATAGAGGTGGCAAAGATCGCGTCGAGGAAGACAACCCAGCGAGATCCATTCACAAAGGGTGCGCCTCGAGAATACATTCGAGAGACATGTGGAAGGAATGGGTGTCAAGCAGATTGCTAACTGCTTTGAGTATAAGTGGTAGATATTATTAGGTTCGTGTAGGTGACATTAGATGTCACGCATTAGAAACTACACGAGATATGCTGTAGTATACTTAAAAGCAGACTTTGAGTATAAGTGTGAGATTGTTGGGGTTATACTGGAAAGTATGCTTTTACTTTGTATAATCAAACTGAATTTCTGTCTTATTTACTGAAATAAAGTATTTATCATTGATGCTTTAAATATCATTGAATGTTACATATATTTACTGCATAATTGTTTAATAAACAGTACGTGTTATATTGTAGTTAATTTAGTGATACCGATCACGGAAGATTAAATTAATGATCCCTTGTAACTAAAAAATACGTTGTTCACGACCTAGATGGAAATGAACAATCCATCGTGAAAGGTTGAAGTGTAAGGCTCGATTGACTTGTCTTGACCAAGAGATTACACTAGTGAATGGTCGATGCCTTTGAATAGGACCTACGGGGAGGATAAATTCTTGAAGATGAATCGGGAAGAATTAGACCTCAATTGGTTCGTTATTTCTTAATCTTAGATCCCTTAAATAGGAGGATCGTGTGTGGTTAGTAACTATTGCTTTGACTTATGATGGGTAGAGAATCAATGAGATTCAATACTTTATATCTTGGGCAATATTATTGGTCACATGCGATTGCTAAGATTTAATACGAAGAATCGTGTGCAAGTACGCTTGTTCGATTTGCCCCCTTGGGAGGTTCATAAGATTTATCATACCAAATCTTGCAAGTGGAATTAGTTTCCGGTATGGATAATAATGTTGAACCGTTCCTTGACCAAGGACAAAAGATATTAATTAATGGAAAGCTATTTCAGTGGCTTGAATTAATTAATGGAACTAGATAATCTTAAACACGGGAAATAATAACCGGAGCCATATTAACAGTAATATGGGTTAAGATGGATAGTGCAATATTAATTATGTAGTGGGATTAATTAATATTTATGGGCTTGAATAATATTGTGGCTCAATATTAGATATTCAAAGTCCATTAGAAGATTCAATCTTAATTCTCCTAAAGGCCCCTCAAGTAGCCCAAACATAATATCCAATAACTGAAAAAGGTGTTTAAAATAAAATAAATTATGGTTGCCTATTTTTCCTAAAAATTTCAAAAATAATAAATAAAAGAGGGAGAAAGATTTCTTTGAATTTTGTTATGGAATGTAGATAAGTATTCTTGGAATACAAGATTATCTCATTAAATTCAAGAAATCTCCCACTTGGTTATTTATTAAGCATATTTTTGAAAATCGGGAAAAATAAGGAGAGGAAAGATTTTCTTGACTTTCTTGAAAATATATTATGGAAGATATGTATTATTGGATGTTGTACGGGGAAATAACCCGACCTAATGGAGGCTTGGGATTGGACAGTCTCACTTTGAGCTTGTTATCCGACTTCATCCAGCTGGAGCAGGACGGGAAGCGACTTTGAAGTCTCGGAACTGGGTAATCAAATCGCGTGTCTTTCGCTGCTTTTGCCATTATATTGATCGGATCTTTTAACAATTAACTGTTTGTTCGTCGGTAATCAAACCGGGTGCAATAATTGGCCATCGTCTGTGGGAACTACAAATTCCTGCGAAATCACCTTGTCCGAAGGAAAACCCATCTCATCTCTGATCAATACCAATGGCGAGCAATCAAGGTCTGAGCGGGCGGGATCCGGACGCCCACGATGGGCGTGAGGCCTCTATGAGCTCTCAACACTCGGCCCTTCCCAGTGCATGGCCACTCAACAAGAAATGTTCGCGTTGGAGGGTCTGGATTTACAAGATGGGCAATCGCGTCCTCAACATAATGTTTAGCGATTAATCAAAGGCGGGAAGATGAGGCACAACCGAGCCTCGTCATATTTGGGTTGACAGCCTCGCCACTTTTTAGGGCCGATCAAAGTCACAACGCCGATCCGCCGGCATTAGTATTACGGAGGTCGAAAGGAAGATCAATGTTCCCTTGGATCGCTTGTTGAAGATCGTCATGGCTTAAGGGCGACAGAAATCATTCAAAATCTAAAGGGAGAATTGGAGATTCGAAATATCGCTTATCAGATAGGGACCAAACTGCGGCACAAGATGAATCCGAGTGATTAATACACCCGACTTTTATTTATGGACCGATATAAAAGCTCTTGGAATCCCGACCTAGAACCCAAGAAATCTCAAGCCTTTTGAGGAAAGCATCCGGTGAAATTGATGGATAATAAACATTTTCACACCTGCAAAGATTCTGGGGCCGAGAGATCCCATAAGATTCATCATACCAAACCGGAATGGCGCATAACGTTGAATTCAAGCCAGATGAAATTAAAAAGATCCCTTAGGATCAAGGCTTGGGGACCAAATGGAGGATCATTGGGCTTTTGGGGGAAGAGCCAAGGCAAGGCCGGGGTAGTAACCAATGTATGATCCCCCTCAACAAGAAATATTTTCATCACGACGGCCGGGGAATAAGCCTATTGTCACCCCATGCCACCACCTCGTGAAAGGGGTTTGGGGACGCCATCGCGAGGCCCAAGGATGATCCGATTGGCCGCTGAAATGGTTTCTATCTTAATAGTGAGGTTAGGGCAACTAGTCGTTAGATTTTTTAATGACCTCCAAAAACCTACAATGGTAGCCCTGGGAGGCCTTTTGAACATGAATAATCCTCAACTTTCTAAAGGTAAAGTTTCCCACCAAGAGTGAAAATAAGAATTGATGCGAGAGGTTGTTTGATTTCCTTTTCTTGCCTCCTTTCAATTTTGCACTAGTACCTATCAAACAAACACTTAATGATAACCAATAAACATAATGAGAAATTAAAGTGAGACACCGGATAAACGTAAAAAGAACCTACAAATGACCTCGATCCAAGAAAAGGCAGATGAATCGAAAATACAAGATTAAATTGGGGAAAGTTAGAGAAAGTCAAGGTCGATCCAATCCCTCGCCGATTGGAGGTTTTATCGGCTCCAAGATACCGAAACGATCGAAGGGAATTGACTTTTCAAGAAGAACTTAATGTCTTCGCCTGGTCACACAAAGACATGGTGGGGATCGATCCAGATAAGCATGCCATCGAAGATCCATTTTTCATGCATTGGGCGGAAGAGGTTTGCCGGATAACGACGATCATGTTCACCAAGATTAGACCAACGAAGAAAGTCCAAGGACTGGCGGTTATGTATCGACTTCACCGACCTCTCAAGAAGGCTGCCCTAACGATTTCTTCCCGATGCCACATATCGATCACCGATAGATAATACGGCCGGACAAAATGATGTCATTCATGGATGGAAAGCTATCACCAGACTTGATGAACCGTGATCGACATCACATTTCGCTTCGGATGAAAAAGAACCTATATTGCCGAAGAGAATCGCTTGAAAAAAAAACGCAGGGCAACATACCAAAGGGCGGGTCAATATTATTGGGAAGTCGATTAGAAGTCTGCGTCGGCGACATTGTCGCCAAAAGGAACCACACCACCGCTTGGACATTCGACATCCTCGAAAAATTAACATTCAACCCCAAGAAGTGAGTGGAGGGGAAGTTTTTGGGACACTTAGTCAAGAGGGGGCATCGAGATAACCAGGGAAATTGTTGTGGTAGAATGGGGCACCCCAAAATGTGAAAGAAGTTTAAACTCACGGTGCCTAACCGAAGCCGAAAGGTGTTCATCTCCTGGATGGGGACAAGTGAAGCCAATGTTCGACACCCATCCGTAGAAGGCAAGTTCGAATGGATGCGAGCATATTGTCAAACATGTTCGGGAGAGAAGTTGTTCAGATCTTTAACATCTAAACCTATACGAGCGCAAAGATTGGTCCAAGTAGGGGTCCGATCCACCGCCCGAAAACATTGAATGAGAAGAGCAATACCCTAGTTCGCATAATAGGGAAAGTTCGAGATCGTATTTTTTCGACCATCGTCGCAGGTTCTCCTTCCTACCACATCGCGAATATATCTCGCTTCAGCCGATTCAATGGGCTATTGATCGGGCAAAGAGTTATGTTTCACGCCACTAACCGCCAGATCAACCGACTTCTTAAGAGAGCTTATGTTCCCGATGGCAGAAGAATCTACCATGGGCAAGATGGGTCGGCGACCTCTCACACCGGTCCCGGTGGTTTTAATGAAGGGTATCTCATTCCGCACGCCAAACCAACAAATAATTCGATCCATCACGCCGAAATGGCAACAACCAAGTTCATACAGAGCTCATCGTGGGCCCGCCAAGTTTTGCAGGAATACGAGGCTAGACGACAGTGATGGCAAAGCGACTATCAGAAATTAGAAACACCGTGAGTTCACACGTATCCATGTCAAGCCGATACAAGAGCCCGAAACTCAAGGAGCCGATACCTTAGATGGCCGACGACCTCCAAAGGATCACCGCATATGAAGGATGTCACCATCACGACACTTCACCCATCCATCCACCGCAAGTAAGAATCAGACAAACATTAGAAAAACCCAGAGAACGGATGACACCCATCATGAAGATTTGATAAGCGGCCTAACCGGTGGATCGCAACCAGTAGCTTCGCCACGGGCTGAATTAACAATGATCGGGGAGTTAGATAAGTAAGGCCGCAGACCCCTACTTTTGATGTATAACACCTTAGAACAAGGTCAAGTCATTTATGAGAAATACACGAAGGGTCGACGAGGAAACCACACAGGGGGACGCCCACAAAACCCAAGGCAAGGATGTTAACTTCACCTCGTTAAAATGCCACAAATGTCAGGATCTATGCCCCCTCTATCAAGGTCGCGACCAAGAGCTCAGTATCCTCAATCCGCCCTTTGCAAAGTGGGGATAGACATCATGGGCCACTCGCAGGGGGATCGGTCAAGTATGCCTTTTAGTAGCGTGGATTACTTCACAAAATGGGCCGAGGCTGAGGTAATCACAACCATCGACCAAGATCATGTCATTAGTTCATTTTAGGCAACATTATCCGGCAGATTTGATGCCGGTGCAATCATATCGGATAATGGGAAGCGATTGTCGCATTTAAAGTCGACGCCTTCTTCAAGAAGTGGAAGATCACAAAGTTATTCTCCACCGGCATTACCCCAATCAAACGGAAAGTTTCGAAGGAACATAATCATAAAGCACACGCCAAGGCTAAAGATCAAAGGGGAAAAGGAAATGGGCGAGCTCCCGATGTGTTGTGGGCGCATTTAACAACTTCGAAATTCAACCGGAAACCCCCTTATTCACTAGCCTCAAATCATGCATGAGGTCGAGACTTTCCTGACTACAAAGTCACTTTTCGGTCACAACGATGAGGCCCCGAAGGAACCTCGACCTAAAGAAAAGCGACAGAGGCTAATATGAAGAATATACAAACAGAGGTCCGAGAAATATTACAACTCTAAAGTATGAGTTCGACGTTTCAAGGTCGGGGACCTAAGATCGAAGAAGATACCGGAGACTCAAAAGGTTCCCTGGTCCCAAGTGGGAGGGCCCTGTTCGGATATCGAAGGTCCTACCAAATGGAGCTCAATATCCGTGGAATGCAACTCATTTGAAAAGTACTACCAAGAGGCGATCAAGGCGATGTAAACAAACATTTGTAGAAGAACAATAAATTCTCTATTATATTTGAAATGTAAGATTCTTGTAAAAAAAGCTCGCTCAAAAACATATGATCGATGAAATGCATGCCACATGGAAGACATGATCGATAACATGCAAGGCATGTAAGACATGATCGATAACATTCGATAAAAGACATGATTGATAACGTGTGAACCCGAGGGACTTTTTAGAGATATCGAGGCTAGATCGCCACCCCCAAGGGGTCATCCCCGATTTTATAAGATGGCTACGCAAATGTCCGAGGAAAAAGTCGCATAGAAAGTAAGGCGACAAGGACTAAGCAAAAAGTCGATATGAAATCAAGTCAAGACAATGAAGGAATTAAAAATGAGAATTTCATTAATAAAGACTCTGAGGCTGGGGAAAACCTCATTACAATAGACCAAGGTCGGTGAAAAAAGAGCATTCCAATACAATACATTTTTCAAAAAAGCTACGACTTGGCAGCGCTTTGGTCTATATATTATGGAGCCACTCGAACCAGCGAAATCAGACTACATCAAGCATTTTAAGACCTCCTGACGCGAGGTCGAGGAGGAAGAAGACGCGAAAAACTATCGTAAAAGGATGTTACAACATCCTTGGAGTGTCGATGTCGAACGAGGCTTCTAATGAAGCAGCACGAGTGCCATCTTTACGACATAAAAAAACTCTAGCGGAAGATTGCATGATCGGATTCGTGATAAAAGATATCATGGGATGAAGAACAAGAACGTCTCGGGGCTACGACAAGACAACTCGAACCTCGGGCAGATATCATCGCCCCGTGAAATCAGAACGGAAAAGGGCGGAGCAGATCAAGAAATGGAAGCTATTGACGGAAATCGGGAAAAGTCTATCAGGATCTATCAACGACCACACCGATTCGAGAAGATACGCCGCGGAGAATTGATCCCAAGATATTTGAGATAAGACGAGGAAGGAGGAAGATAAAGTTCCAAAAGTAACCCCTATTACATTTTGAGAGGCAACAACTTATAGCCTTGAATTTTAATTTTTTGAGCAATGGACCGGCACTATTGGATTCGGTAAAGTATCTCCCCGGGGGCTCAAGTATAATTTGAAGACGTACACAGGAGGAAGACGAGCGGGGGACGAGTTCATCTGGAAAAAAATAAAACATGTCTCTGGATATTGCTGGCGGCAGCGTAACATCATTGCAGAATCCGGCACGTCAGACGGGGAAAAACCGGTGAGACGTCCAGTCGAAGAAATTGGGCGGTGATCCCAGATCGGGCGACGTAGATAAATATGGAAAAGACGGGTGATCAAGAGCCGCAGATCAAGAATAGCCGGAAATTTGGACGCGGTTCGGGATCGGGTCGGGCGGCCGAATATTGAGCGGTTCAAGATAAGATCCCAAATAATTAAGGCGATGTTCTTCATCTTGGAGGGCACTTGGAGGTACCAAATGGGGAAATAACCCGGCGCAAAAGAATAAGGAGGCTCGATCGAGGAGATCTCACTGCTTTGACAATTATGGGCTTGTTATCCACGCTCCGACGAACCACCATTTATTGCCATATCTTATGGGAGCCGTAACAAGACGACGTTATAACTCCTACCGATGGAGGGCCATCACATAGGCTACCTCACCGGTTTGGAAGTCGGGAAAAGAATGGCATTCAAATATCCGTTAGGTGATCTTCAAGAATAGCGAAAAGAGATCGCCGAGTAGTTTTGAAGCAATTATCGATTCAGTTTTGAGAGTCGCAGAAGGTACGTCCTGAACCTTATAAAGGCAGAATTTTTGAAGTCCGACTTGACCGAAGGAACGTGGTCTTATATTTAATTAGAGCGCAACGGCGGGCATGGTTATCAATTGATATTCGGATCTTTTAACAAATAACGCAGATATCATCGCTCAAGATGAAGAAACCATGAACGGAGGGCGCGGAGCAGACGAACCGGAAGCCATTGACGTGAAATTTTGTTGCCCTCAAGAATAGCCGAAGATCCGGAGTTTTGAGAGCGAGAAGGGATGCTGAAGTTCGAGTAATCCTCGGTCCTAAGTGGAAAATAGATAGGGCGATTAATGGGCGTCATACGATATGCAGGAAGCAACGATTGGGAGAGCTTCGCTTAAAACGCCACCTATCTATCGCAACATCATTGCAATCCAGAAAAGGCGACCATACTAATCCCCTGGCGACGAGACTTTATCAGAAGATCGACTTGTTGTAAGTCTTCGAATATCAATCTGCTCAAGATAAGATCCCAAAGTAAGTTCTTGACCTCATCTTGAGGGGCACTTGTCAGACGGGAAATAACCCGACCTAATGGAGGCTTCGGGGATCGACAGCCTCACTTTGAGCTTGTTATCCGACTTCATCCACCGAGCAGATCGGAAGCAACTTTGAAAAGGTAATGACGTAGCAAAGAAATGAGCAACTTGAAAGAATCCGGACATCACGGGTCGAAGAAGTCGCGACTTTGGTTAGAGATAAATATGGACAAGATTCGGTTATGGGTGCTTAATTTCTCGGGATATAACCGAGGAAAGTATATCGTGGAGCGACTTATGGAGCAAGGAAGGAAGCCCTAAAATTCATAGTGAGAAAGCCCACGAAGATCAGAGCCCTAGATTTATGTCTATAAATATAACTTGTAATGCACATTGTAAAGGATCGAACTCTTAGTATCCCCAGTAAATAATACTGTAAAAATATCCGGCTTGGTGCCCCTTTTCAATTCCAAAGATTTAACCGGGTAATCAAATCGTGTGTCTTTCGCTACTTTTGCCATTATATTGATCGGATCTTTTAACAATTAACTGTTTGTTGGCCGGTAATCAAACTGGGTGCAACATTAGAATACAAGAATATCTCATAAATTCAAGAAGATCCAAATCTTGGATTCCTACTCCTCATATTTTTCAAAAATCCATAAGTATAAGGAGGTGGGATTTTTATGGAATATTTTAAATATGGAGAAAAGAATATATGAGATATATTCAAGATTTCTTGGAGATCAAGAAAAAAAAAATTCCATCCTTATTCCTACACTAAAAATCGTCCAACCCCCTTAATATAAATAGGGGATGATTTTTTCATCCCCAAGTGCAATTCCATGTGTTGGAAAATTATAAATCCACAAAGGTGGTGCAACATAATTTTATTTTTTCCTTTTGTTAAATTGTTCGCAAGTTCCTATCACCGGATTGTTGAACAGGGATAAGGGAATACTTGAGAAGGTCTTTTGGTGTGTTCGTGTGAACGGAATTCATCTTCTCAACGGTTGTCACTCCGAGAGGTTAGTTTACGTAAACCCGAAGTAATTTCGCATGCGTAGGATTTACGTGAACTGTTTATATGCATGATTTGTTGTTGAATTATTATTTGAATTAATGTAGGATTAATTCATGCTAGTAATAATTATTAGAATTAAATTTGTATTTAAATATTTATCCCGAATAGATCCGGGCAATTCATTTCCCAACACATGAGACTTTGTCTAATAAATAAACTATCATCTTCAAAAATGTTATTGTAAATTACCAACTAAAATTGTCATGTGGGAGAAACGTGGTTGAAATGGACTGTCCATAAACTTAATTTATACTCCCTCCTATTCAAAATATAAGATGTTTTGGCCTTTTACACGTTTATTAATAAAGAAAAATTATACCAAAATTAGCCTTATTTAATAATAAATTATCTTTAATGACATGATATGGAGTAAAACAAGAAAGTAAATAAAGAATATTAAATAAGGGCAATGTAAGAAAATAAAAGTCAGAACATCAAATAAAAAGAAAATAATGCAATGAGTCAAAACATCTTATATTTTGAATAGGAGGGAGTAATAATATTAAATACTCACTCCATTCCAAATCAGTTTTAATGTTGATTTGGGCACGGAAAATAAGGAAATATTGTCTTTACTTTATTAAAGTTATAAAATAAGAGTATTTTAGTCGGATTAATTTTAATTGTGTGGTTGTGAGTCAATTGTGTTAGTATAAAGTAATAGTATAGAGAATAAATAAGTGTGTATTGTGAGGATAATAATTATGAGTAAAGTTTTTTTTTTTTTTGTGTGAAAACTAATGTAAGACAAATTAAAAATGAAAGTATGAAAATTGAGAGGAACAATGAAAATAATAACTTTACTTGTAATTATTTAAACTTTAAATTATATTGCCATTAAGAGAAAATTGGTGATTTTATGAAGGGTGTAATTTATGTTGTTTTTAAAGGGATAGATTCTTTGCAAGGACTAAGGGTACACTTTTACCTTTTTATATCCACAGCTTTTGAAGTAAAGCAGCTTTTGAAACTTACTAGTAAATTTGATATTGAAAATTGAATCATTTTTACCTCCTCACTTTTGTCCTTTTCTCAGGTACAATATGGAAAAGCTCTTTAATGCACGAAGAAGTCCTCACTCCAATTTTTTGTTCACCCCTCTTTCTTGACGTTTCGACTTTTTTTGGTGCTTAAAAGCTGAGATTCATGTGCATATTGGTAGTGTCACTGAACAATGTTGGCTCGGAAATTGATCTTGAAAATGAGGTCTGAATATGAAGCTTTTGTTTACCAATTACCAGTTTTGGCATGAAAGTTGCTCGTTCCTGTGTTTCTCTGTTGCCTTATGTGAGGTCAGTTGGAGTTGTTTGTTGTTATTAACTGAAAATAGTTTGATTTTTGTGGTGGTTTAAATCTTTGATGTTTTGTGAATTTGAATTGTTTCAGATTTGGGAATTTTTGGCACGATCGGACTATGCTGCAGAAATCTTCCCTTTTGTGTAAATCTGGGATTCTGTAATTTGAATCACCATTGTTAGTTTCGAAAGCTTTCTCACAGCCCAATTGCTTGCTCCCTTTACTAATAATAATCTTGTTAGGTTTTCTGTTGAATGTTGATGAGTTGAATTTTGGGATATTAGGGTTAGAACTTGATTATTTTCTGAGACATTTGGGCCCTAGATAGAGAGATTGGTGTGAGGAACAATGGGCAATGAAGAAGGTGAGAATTGGAGAGAAGCAGTGAGGAAAATGCTTCCACCAGGGGCTCCAATTCCAGATGAAGAAAGTATGGATTACTCAATTGCTATGGAGTACCAGGGGCCCCCAGTTTTGAATACTAATGACATCCCGATTTCTGAACCCGTTTCAGAGTCTAGACAAACGGAGCCCCGTGATAGAACCCATGTAATAGAACCAACCCTGTTACCCGTTTCTCGTATTGCAAGAAATATGAGCCCATCTAGTCAAAGTCCTAGGATGTCTGGAAGTTCAGAGTCGGGAGCGTCTGTTTTGCAGAACGACGACTTTTTGTCACATTCTGCTTCAGCTTCACCTAATTCGATGGATAATCAGAACGATAATGTACCGAAAGAAGGAAGGAGAGCCACAGTGGTGACTTTCAACACATCTGAAAGAAGAGTGGTGGACACTGAGAAACAGGTGTTTCCTGAATTTATTGGTGTCACAAAAGAAAAGAAGAAGAAAACGAAAACGAGAGTGTGCTATAGGTGTGGGAGAGAGAAGTGGGAAAGTAAGGAAACCTGTTTGGTTTGTGATGCAAAGTATTGCAGTAATTGTGTGCTTAGAGCAATGGGTTCGATGCCAGAGGGACGTAAATGTGTTACATGCATTAGGGAGCCAATTGACGAATCAAAACGACCCAAATTGGGGAAACAATCGAGGGTTTTATCACGTTTACTTAGTCCTTTGGAAGTGAAACATATTATGAAGGCAGAAAGAGAGTGTGATGCTAATCAGCTAAGACCAGAGCAGCTGTTTGTGAATGGATATCCTTTGAAAACAGAGGAGATGGGGGAACTTTTTGGATGTCTTTTACCTCCTAAGAACTTGAAACCGGGGCGGTATTGGTATGACAAGGAATCGGGTCTCTGGGGAGAGGTAAATTACATAACATAACTGATTTCTTTATACGGTTATATAATGGGTTAATTGTACGAAATCCCCTCATGGTTTGAACATGTGGCCTGAAATCCTCTTGCGGTTAGGAAATTGCATGAAATCCCCATGTGGTTTATTAAATAAAGCTAGCTCTCCCTTTTTTTTTCAGGAACGAGTTAATGGTGTTATCTATTTCCTCTATTTCCTTTTAGGTCCTTCATAATATAGTTTCAAGACTTCAACTTTTGGAAAACAAGATATGGGAGATAGAGGAATTAAGCAACACCATTAACTCGTTCCTGAACAAAAAGGGAGAGCTAGCTTTATTTAATAAACCAAAGAGGAATTTCGTGCAATTTTCAGACCAAAATTTCCAAACCACTAGGGGGTTTCCTGCAATAAACCCGTTATTAAGCCTCATAAATTTTAAAAGATCATAATGTTTATGGTTTTCCATTTACAGGAGGGAGAAAAACCCGATAGAATTATTAGCTCAAACTTGAATTTCACTGGAAAACTTAGTCCTGATGCTAGCAATGGGGGTACTGAGGTATTCATGAATGGTCGAGAAATCACAAAACTCGAGCTCAGAGTATTGAAGGTTGGTTTTTGTTTAATTGCTGCTAGTTTAAGTTTGTAGGGGGTACTCTATATGTTTGAGTGTGAATATACATAATTACATATAAATGTTCATATTACCGATATAATCTGGAGAAAAGTAATGTTATGACACTTTGCTAATGATTCCTGTACCTCCATGACTTTTGTTGTTGAAGAATTTCTTATATGCATTTCTGAAAAGTGGGTCCTTTTTCGTAGTGATGTATGCTGCTTTATTTCGTTGTTTATTCTCTTTTAGCTTACCTTGTGCCCAAACTTGTAGTTATGTTGGCTGAATTTACTTGAGATGTTTTTTGTCATTACATCTTTTACGATGTTATTGGAGCTTCCTATATATTACTTCTTTTTCTTAAATAAACTTTTAAAGTGTTTGATTAAAATATGAGCATGCCATGTGTAAGATAATAATGGCCAATTTTGTAATTAACATGATCAACGATCAAAGAGTTGTTTTTGGATCTTAGAAGTAAATTAAAAGTTCCTTCTCGTTCTTAAAAGAGCTTATAAGATCCTCAATAACTTATTTTGCTAGGTTATAAGCTCATCTTCTAAGACAAGCACTATATACGAAACTATCATTTTAATGTTCGTTTTGGTGCCAGAATCTATGTAATCAACTTTCTATTGACTTTCCTTTCTCTCATCTAATAAGCTTTACTCGTGCGCTTCTTGGAAATTAACCTGTAAACAAAGTAATGAGATTATTAAGAGTAAGGTACAGACTAAATAAGCAGCTATGGCTTCTATGAAAAATTGTACCTAATCAAAGAATTATGTGCCTAATTTGGGTTCATATTATTTGATGTGCGACTCAGCTTGCAAATGTGCAATGTCCTCGTGATACACATTTTTGGGTGTATGATGATGGTTGTTACGAGGAAGAAGGTCAAAATAATATCAGAGGAAATATCTGGGAAAAGGTATGCTTCGTATGTTTTCAACTATAGCGGTGGGCCCACAAAATCTTTTTACCAATACTTTGAGTGTAATTATACTAGGCTTCAACCCGATTCTTCTGCTCCCTGTTCTCTTTGCCTGTACCTCAAGGTCAACCGCAAGTCCATAGGGATGAGCCTAGCAACTATACAACAGTACCAAATTATCTTGAGCAGAGAAAGATCCAGAAGCTTCTTCTAATCGGGCTCCCGGGCTCTGGTACCAGCACTATTTTCAAGCAGGTAACATCTTACTCGAGTAATTTTTAGAATGTTATAAAAGTATTTTTACCATATTTAATATTGTCAACAGTGACCCTAAGACAGTAGCAAAACATGAAACATGTTCCTAATGGAAAAGAAACCTGGTAGCCAAGTAAAGCTATTTTTCTGTTCTTCAAAAAAAAATTGGAGGGTTTAAAAGATCGAAGATCATCATGTTATAAAAATCATTCTGTATTCATCTACAGTTATTTATTTATAATATTTTGGGAAAAGGGTCAATTTAACCTCTAATCTTATTCGTCAGGATCAAGTTGGTCCCTTAACTTTTTTTTTTTTTTTTTTTGTATAAGCCCTTATTCTTTTAAAATTCGAAAAGGAAAATCTTTTAATGTACAAAAAAAAGTTAGGGGCCAACTTGATCCTAACTAACAAGACCAGTAGCTAAATTGACCCTTTTTCTCTTAATGTGAAGTACTGAATTCTGAGGTCAGCAGGTGACCTTTTTTTTACTGCTGGAGCTGCTCCTGTGTCCATCAGAGACCTGCAAATAGTTTCCTGCTCAATTGTTTATAGCTTTTCCAAATCCTAGCTGCACCTTTTTGTATAGATCGTAGTTGATAAGTTTTTTCTTATTATTTTATACGGTATTCTAAAATTTATTAGCAGCAGCTCTAGGGAAAAAAATTCCATGGGGGTTGTTCTTGGTTGATCTTCAAATTACATGATTGTGAGACTGGATAATGTTTTATACCATATGTTCCACGCCAGATCGAATTGTATAAGATTGGTAAAGGATCTGAATCTAACTGGGAAAGTTATGGGAACATGTTCATTGTTGAAAAATTGAAGAGAATTATTTCCCACGTATGATCAGTTGAAGTGAAAATCGAGGAAAGGGAAAATAGTAGTTGGAGAAAAATTGAGTACAAATTTTGAAGATGAGAAACGTAGTGGGGGCCTTTAAATTCAACCTCCAATCCTTTTGGGTGGGCATAACTTCCCTCTTGAAGTTATGTGATCCTATGTTAAGTACATAAATTTTGTAAAGGTCTAAACATTCTTCTAGTTTATTTATTTATAAAAGTAACCTACGCCAACCAATCTAATGATTTTTTTTTGAAATAATAGGCTCTACGAATACCCTTTTAGAAATTTCAATGTATAGGATTGAGTATGTATTTCAAGCAGCTGTTAATTGATGTGGCTCAATTTGTGTGACTGAACAGGCCAAGATTTTATATGGTAGCAAGTTTAGTCCTGAGGAAATCCAAGATATGAAGCTTATGATTCAGAGCAACATGTACAAGTATCTCAGCATTTTGCTTGATGGTCGGGAACGCTTTGAAGAGGAGGCTCTATCAGAGATCGAACGTCTAGGTTCTGACGAACAAGCGTCTGAATCAGGTATCAAACAAAGAGCTCTTGGAATATTATGGAGTATGTTATTTTGGTTAAGACTTCCTAAAAATGTCCTTGAAGAATAAGAAAACATTGCTGTGACGTTTCATACCAAAGTAACAGTTGGGTGCACCAGTTGCACCATGCACAACAGGTGCACAAATAATACTGGTTCAATGAAAACAACTAATACTGACCAACTAACACCTTTAAAACAATTAATACCATTTAAAAATACACTTGAGTAGCATGGTGCAAACACAGATGTAATTACCTTCGTTACTGTAAACATCAAGCCATAGGCTACATATGAAGATATTACGAAGGCAATTCCACTCATTATTCTTTTGTGCTTCTAACAACGAGATTGTAGTCAAAGTCTCAACGATCATTTCCTGGTGATTGAAGTTGAATGTATACAGGGGAAGGCACGGGACCTGCCGAACATAACCGATGTATTTACACCCTCAATCCAAAGTTGAAGCATTTCTCAGACTGGCTCCTTGACATCATAGCCACTGGAGATTTGGATGCATTCTTTCCCGCTGCAACTCGTGAATATGCTCCACTCGTCGAAGAAGTGTGGAGAGATCCTGCTATACAGGAAACATACCGGAGGAAGGAGGAACTTCACTTTCTCCCAGATGTGGCAGACTACTTCTTGAACAGGGTATGCATCTTTTTATCACTTTATTTCCTTTAGGTCTTCACTAAGTGCTTGTTTACTTTGGATCATTAGGTTGGAGGATTCACAAATAGTCCAACTTAAATTCAAATGATGAAAACTACCGGATAACCTACTCACACCCCATAAAACTGTATACACACCCCATGAATTTTGACACTAAAATAAGTATATGTGAAATGACAATTTTACCCTCATCTAAATGGCAATAAATAACCCCAATTCAGTTAGGCCAGTATTTCATCCGAACAAACAAGGAAATGTTCACCTGGAGTCTTGGCTGAACGCTTAATTAAATAACCCAAGTAGTGTCTGGCCTGAATCTCGACTGAACAAATAAGCCACTGCTTGACTGATTTCTGTGCAGAACACTCTTTCTGCAGAAATAAGTTCCAAGATCGCGATTTCACAATGCCAAATGTGAATTTTATGATGCAATTCACTTCACATATCAAAATCTTAAGTGTTCTATGTTTTGAAATGGAGAAAGAGACGGTAGTAATGAGGGAGGGGAAGAAAGACTTCCTTTTTTTTTTTTGAGGGAGGAGTAGAATTGTTTAACAATGGGGTGTGTGTGCACTCTTTTGATTATGATTCGAGTTATTCATATCCAACTTGGCGGGAGGGTTCCATGATACTGGATTTGTTTAAATAAATTGAAACAACTTTAGAGAAGCACTCCAGCAATAACAAAGAAGAAAACTGCTGCTGCTTCTGTTTCTGCTTAAGGCAAAAGTTTACCCTAATATTTTAGTAAAGTTATCGAATCTCCCCAATATTATCCAGTAAAGTACACATTTGACTGCAATTAGTATTGCTTTATCTTATTTTGTCAACATTTTATCCAATCAATTGTCAATCATGCAATTTATCAATCCTTCTGTCTTGGCTGTCAGGCGGTTGAGATATCAAGCAATGAATATGAACCTACAGACCGTGATATACTGTATGCTGAAGGGGTGACTCAAGGTAATGGCTTGGCTTTTATGGAGTTCTCCATGGATGATCGTAGCCCAATGTCCGAAAATTACACAGATAATCTGGAATCTGCGCCCCCACCTTCCATTAAGTAAGTGTTTCTTCTCCAACGTTATCCTTGTAATCATAGTGTTCAGAGTCTGAAAAATATATATGCAACTCTTTTCAGTCATCTTTCAACATCTTAAAGAAAACGAAATCATGATTTGTTGCTCTTATAAAGAGTGAGGAGTGGAATTGTTTTCAGCGGTTGCATTCTCATGTCATAAGTTTGATAGAATTAATCCGACCCCTAAAATAATTAGAAACCATGTTCTGAATCCATAAGCAATATTTCTGAATGAGATGTTATACATTGAACATTGATGACAATATATATAGTAAATCTCTCGCATAACATAATAGGTAAGCTATTTAAGTTGAGTTCTGTACGCGTCGTGTGTAAACATGAATTTCTAGGCTAAATAATCTTTGATTTTACAAATGAAACAATAATAGTAAGGCAAAAACTTTTATGTACCCGTTGTACATAATGAGAAGTATTATTTCATACTAAAGAAAAGTATTATTTGTAGGCCGAATCTTTACAGTTTCAGTACTTTTTCAACATATAATTAATGCTCTTCATCACATGGACTAATACTTTTTGCTGATTTGTTCTATGATTCGCAAAACAATATAAAAATAAAAGCTTGGTTGATATTTTCTCGTCAAAATAACACGACGCAATGCAACTGGTGCGCCAAAGTGCTAGTCTAATAATGACAAAACAAACATATCTTAGTTGAATCACTTTATGTTTTCGTGTATCAGGTATCAACTCATCAGAGTAAACGGCCAGGGAGTGAACGAAGGGTGCAAGTGGGTGGACATGTTCGAGGACGTCCGCGCAGTGATTTTCTGCGTCGCCCTGAGCGACTACGATCAGGTGTGGTTATCCCCGGAGAGCAACGGTAGTCTCACGCTCGTTCAGAACAAGATGATTCAAAGTCGAGAGCTCTTCGAGACTATGATCAAACACCCCTGTTTCAAAGACACCCCGTTCGTCCTCATTCTGAACAAGTATGACGTATTCGAAGAGAAGATCAACCGGGTCCCACTGGGGACCTGCAACTGGTTCACGGAGTTCAGCCCACTGCAGCCATACAACAACAACCAGTCTCTAGCGCAGCAAGCGTACTTCTACGTAGCCATGAAGTTTAAGGAAGTGTACGCGTCCTTAACTTATCAGAAGCTGTTTGTGTGTCAGACTAGGGCGAGAGAACGAGGCACAGTAGACGAGGCGTTTAGGTATATAAGGGAAGTGATGAGGTGGGAGGACGAGAAGGAGGAGAATTATTACGATGGGGCGGAGGACTCGTTTTACAGCACGACGGAGATGAGTCAGATGTGACAAATATGCATCTTTAATGGTGAAAAATGGAATTGGATGGGATTGTTTGTACATAGATTTTTCCTTCTGTTGCATACAAACTTGAGTTACTGTAACTAAGTTTTGCCATTCTGAATATTTGAGCTTAGAGCTGGAATTTTATTTTATTTTAATAAAAAATTTAGTTCAATCGATTGAATTAATTCTGGAATGTCAAAAAAGGTTGTCCATTACTTTTTCCCACGACACTATTTTAAAACTTCTTAACTGGAGTAAAATTCACTCGGCCTTAATTTCAATTCTTCGATAATACTAATGTGGCACCTACAAGTTTGTAAACGATAAAACTGTGGGAGCCATTAAACACAACTCTAAATTTGACATTCACACTCTTATCTATTAAAATGTCAGATTCATCTCACATCACGTCATCGTTGTTTGCTTCCTACTCTTCGTCGTTGTCGTCGACGACCACCGCCGTTCCGCTTCTCCGTCGCGCATAAGCCTCCACGCCCTGTCCCCTCCGCCGTCGAGGCGGTCCGTTCATTTCTCGGTGGATTGTTCAGTGTACCCTAGGCGATCGATTGCGATGGCGGCAGCGGCGCCACCTCTCTCTCCACTCACGATTGACTGAAGGGTCATGGCGGCAGCGGCGCCACCTCTCTCTCCACTCACGATTGACTGAAGGGTCATGGTGGCGGCGGCAGATTCGTTGATCTAGGGTTTGACCGCGCTGCTACCCTTCGAATCCACTCAAATTTGGAGGTTAGCGGTGGATCCGTAGTTCTAGGGTTGGTGCGGTGGATCTGCACAGATCCGCCACCGGTTAAAGATCCATGTTTTAAATTTTGTAGCAATTCGTAAATGAATTGATATCAGATTTAGTTTTTTCAGGTGTAATTCCCGCAAGATGGGTTTTGCTTTTTGTTTTGCTCTTTTTTGGTGAATATGAGGGATAAGTTTCTTATGTAGTGTTAGTTGCAGGTTTGATTAGCATACGTTCAAGGATTTGCAGTGACCTGGTTAAATTATCTTGATATGTACAATACAGAGTTTTGATTGTGTTTCATACTTATAGAGATGGATCAGATATCGGCCCACGTGCTAATTCAACTAATTTAATTAAAAACAGGTTTAAATTTTGCTTATTGCTATTTTTTTTTCTTGAATTTCGTCTCAATGTTTCTTGTGCATAATATACTAATTTTGAGAATTGAGTTTCTACGATCGAGTGTGCAAATTTTTTACTGGTGTGCAGTCTTTTTTACTGAGTGTATTTTTTTTTTTTCTGGTGTCATGCGAGAATTGTGGGGTGTCAGATAATTTTTTTTTTTGGTCAGTACAAGATAATTTTAAATAAAAGGAAAGATGATTTAAAAAAAATTGGGTGTGCAGATTTTTTTACGGGTGTGCAGAATATTTTATTGATGTATATAATTTTTTATGGGTGTGCAAAATTTTAAATAGAATGACAAATGATTAAAAAAATTGGGTCTGCAAATTTTTTTGACTAATATTAAAAAAATCAATTAAATAAAAATATAATTAATTAAAAAAATTATAAAATCTAAAATATGCAAATATTTTTTTGCTAATATTTTATTTTTGAAAAAAAAAATTAAATAGAATGACAGATTAATAAAAAAGTTATGTAAAATTTAAAATCCAAAGTCTACATATTATTTTATACGTAAGGGCAATTTAGATATTTTAGTCCAATTTTAGCACCTTAAAGTAAGAATTAAAAAGTACTGGACCTTGAAGTAAGGGTGCTTTATAAATGACACCTAATATTAATTACCCCTAAAATGATGAATTAATGACTCTCCACTACAAAGTTTTTAACAAAAAAACTCTAAGGTCAGAAAAAAGATCTTTAAAGAACTCCAAAAAAATGATTTCAGAATAAAAATACCCCTTATCTCATTTTTTGTATGTATTCATAATTTTATTTTTTTTGTTTTGACCAAGTGCACATTTTGGGAAAGTACAAATTTTATAAAATCTGAAATTTAAATTAAATTTATATAAAAAATTGCAACAAATAAAAAATGAAATAAAAAAGACGACAGTGCATAAAATTAAAAAAACTGCACTCCAAAATTAGCCTAATAGTGCAGAAAATTAAAAAAAAATCGACTCCAAAAAATCGTCGGAAGTCAAAATGGTCGAAAGAAAAAAACGGACAAAAGAAAGAACTTAGACTTTTTAACCATATTTTTGTATCTTAGAGTCAAAATAAAATTATTTTATACCTTAAAGTCATTTAAAAGTCACTCCCCCTAAAATAATTCTTATTTTCCCCCTTCCCAAAGTACCATCCCCTTTCCCTCTTTTCTCAAACATAAAAGAAATTTCTTGCATTATGATTGTTGTTGGAATAAAATTGTAGGTGAATTCGTGTATTATGAAATAAAGCATAACGATCTAGTCGGCCAGAGCTTCGTGTACAGCTTAATGATCGTTCGATCAGAATAATACTTGTATTGTTTTCTATAAATTTACATGGAACTCACCTTCATTCAGCCGCAATTTTGGCAAAACAGTGAAGCCGCTGCCCAAAAAAATCAAAGTTTATGCTAAAATAAATCGATCAAAAAAAAAAAAAACTCGATCAAAAGTTAAAAAAACAATAAACATTTATTTTGACGTGATTTTCAAGAAATAAATATTATTAAGGTTTATCGATTAATGATGTATATAAAATCTAATTTAATACCTATTTATACGAGTGTATCAGTATCAAAGTCATTTTGTGTTTATTTATTTTCATCAAAAAATTATAGGGTGTGAGTATTAGCACAATAGTTCTCCTTAACTTGAAAGATTTTAATAATAAAAAAAAAAAGTGGAATGTCAATAACAGCTAGAAAGACTTGTTTTCTTGTAGTTCTAATGTGGCATTTTTTAAGTTTTGATATATAGTAAAAATAGAAACTATTAAAAATAACAAGTCAATCAAACAAATAAAAAAGACGAAGATTGGAATTTGAATGACAAACTTGCAGTTTACAAAGTACAAATTAATACAGTAGCTTACAATTTACAAAGTACAAATCACAGTTTAAAAGATTTAAGATGAATCAAAACCTTATCTTTCTCCACCTTCTGATCGATTCTGTAATCATAGTCGCATGATATTTACCTCATCATATTCATCACCTTCTTCGTCTCGTTCGAGATTAGCAACTTGTTTTCGAGCTTCACCACTCATCCAATCCTCAAGCAAACATCGATTTTCAACATCTTCGACTGTTAATGCAGATCGTCTTGCATCCAAAGTACAGTTCTATGTTTTAAGCCGTCAATTTAATTGTTTATAAGGTAATGAGGAAAAGTGTATGAATAATATGATGTAAAAGCGACAATTTAATTAATAGGGAAAGGAGAAAAAATTTATGGACTAAACATGACGAAACAATTACAACACCATTAGGCCAAACCAAATAGATGCTGAGTATATATGGTTCGACTATTTCAATTTTGGGGGTACAGCTGTACCCCCTTGTACCAACACAGGTCCGCTACTGCCTTTATGTCTTGACCACCATTTCAAAACATCAAGCGGCACCTCAGATGCATCATAATCAAAAAGAGCTGTTAAATAATCATCGACTTCTGCATAGGGATTAGAGTCATCCCTTCGACGTTTCCATGGTCTCCTATAAGAGTCGTCGACCACGTCCAACGCTGTATTACAGTCATGACCACTACTTGTAGTATCTCATTTTTCATATATTTTTCAAAAATACTAAACAAAAGCTGTTTAGTATTAGATGCGATTTCTTTCGGTTTAGGGGTGTCATCATTTTTAATGGGAAATAAATAATCATAATACATAGTTAACAATTCTTCTAATCCATCTACTCTTACTCTAGGATCTAATACCTTAGCAACTAAAAACACATCCGGAATGTGCAAAAAGTATTTCAACCATTTTTCCTTCATTCTAGCAATACAATCTCCCAGATATGCACATGAACTAAAATACTTTAGAGCAAATGCAATTCTAACACAATTGTCCACAACTAACCATGAGTTGAGAAAATATACATCTGATAATTCTACAATGATATTTTTAAAAAGTTTCAAAAGTTTACATAAATCAGTACAGTGATCCCATTGACTGGGAAACAGAACAATTCCACACTGCTGTTGTTCAAAAAATGAACATAGTGTTTCTCTATACTCAAAAGAATCATTCAACATTTTATACGTGAATTCCAATGGTTCGGCTTATCAAGTAAGATCTTTTTTGGTTCTAAATCATGATCTTTACAAAATATAGCCCATTTATTTGATAACGATATACTTCGAGTTAAACGAGAAATAGCAGCTCTAATAGGACTAATATGCTCTTTTAAAGAAGCTAAACACTCTTGAGCACACAAACTTAGAACATGATTTATGCATTTAATGTGAAAAAATTCACAACCAACAACAGATGATTGACAACACTGACTAAGAGCATGCAAACTAGTTTTATCACCAATAAAATTATCGAATGAGATCGAACTAGTCTTTTCGACCAAATTATACTCCTGTAAAACCATATGAATCATATTTGAAATATTACTAGCAGTATGTTCAACATCAAACTGCCTAAACGCAATTAGCCTTTTCTGCAAGTTCCATTTTTCATCAAACCAACGACACGTAATGCTAATAAAATGAAATCTGCGCCAATAATCACATACAATATCTGCAGATACAGAAACTTTATTCGGTAAATTAGCAAAATTATCAATTAATTTCAGTTAAACTTCACCAACGACATTAGTAGCATCACTGATAAGTTTAGATCTTGAAACACTTTCAACATTCGGATTCAAACTAAACCGAACAAAACTTCGATAAATATCGTCACAGGGAAAAGACAAAGAATGGCGCACAAATTTTGCTACAAATGCTGTGTAATCTGAATGAGTAATTAAACATTTACCTACGTCGGTGGAAGTCGGTAACGGACATATTTTCTTCGCCTCTGTTCCTCAAGTCCGCCATTTGGTAACTTAAGGATATAATGCGGAAACTGAAATTGAATCGATGAAGTAATTGAGGAAATAGATACAGAAAACTGGAGCAACGGAAATGTTTTTGTGATGAATGAAGGGATTAGTTTTGAGAGTAATCGGATTTGAGTTGAGAGTAGAGAGGAGAGAAGAGAGAAGAGAGAAGAAGTAGTTAATTGGAGAATTTGAGGTGGGTGAAAATGGCGGAAATTGTGGGTATTTATCGTGAAATTTAGGGTAAAAACGGTCCCAACGGTCGGATTACTATGCTAATGCTGGCCAGTTGTCTCCTGGTTGGGTATCCGGTTCGAAGCACGCGGGTCAACAGAACCAGGTAGGTCAAAAAAGGGTAACACCCTGAAAATTTCACTTATTAAAAATATAAATTATTTTTTAGATAGCGAGAGTTTTTATATATAACTGTAATAATTTTTATGCATATCAATGATAATTATTAAATATAACAGTGATGCTAAGAAAATTAAGTTTACTGTGAACTCGAGTTCACACAAGTTTTTATTGTAAAAATATAGGGATTTAGATTAGGCTTGATAACGGGGCAGAGACTTGGACAAATCCCCATTCCCGTCCCCATAAAGCATTCGGGGAATAACCATCTCTCGTTTTCACCCTTCCCGTCATTCCCTCGTTTACAATACAATATCAAAGAACATCATATAAAAATGTAGAAAATATAATCATGTTTAAAATTCGAATTATAAATTTAAAACACATATAATAATAATAGTTTTTTAAGATAATTTATATGACTGACAACAATTATACAACACCAACAAAAAATAAATAAAAAATTATTGCTTATTTGTATTCTTCTTTCATACTTTAGCAATTGTGAGAAGTGTAAAGTGAGAAAATGTAAGATTAGAGTTTAGCTAATATTAGTAAAAATATTTCTATTTTATAATATTTATTAATTAATATGTATAATATAATATTTAAATATATGAAAATTTTCGAGGCCCCATGGATAATGGGACTGGGATTCCCACGGGGCTGAGAATACTACCGTCCCATTCTCGCCTACGGAGAATAATTTTTCTCGTCCTCTTGGAAATTTACTCGAAGATTTCCACACGGTTAGGAGTGAATTCCCTCAGGGAATGGGGGCACCCCGCACTGCTGCCAAGCCTACTCACATATTATGGATCAACCAAACAAGTTAGACTGAAGTAATAATTATAAGTTAGTTAGGTCATATTAATGTTGGGGCAGTTTAATCTGTCCATTTAAGGCGAAATTAAGCAAACAATCACTTAGAGTAGGTTTAAAGTGACATCGGCTCATGGTGAGACGGTGCATAATTTGAGAAGATAAAAACTTATGTGAGTTTAAATTCACGTGAACTATTTTTTTAAGTATCAAATATGCACTATAACTATTATGCATACGCACTATGACTGTTTTAAAATTCAAGTATATTTTTAGCGATGATGGAAAAGTTGGCTTAGACGACCGTCGACCGACTCAATTTTGTGAAAAACGGTAGTTCTAGGCTTTTTTGGCATTAGGCGTTGTTTAGGCGGTCAAGTCAGAGGCTAGGCGGCAAGTGGTCAAGTCAGGAGCTAGGCAGACTACTTAATTAAGTCGTGTAGTGTCTTCTTTCCGACGAATATACAGTTAGGTTGTTGTCCAACATCTACTGACATATACTATATACATATAGAAATGACCCACCAGCCCACAATTATTGAATAAATCAGCCCACCCTAAAAAAAACCACTTAAAATCCAATGGTCCCCACCAAAGTCACACACACTAAAGAGGAATTATAATAACACGGTCTTTTCTAATTCACGTGATTTGTTCTATTTAAATATTTAACATAATGAATTTTCCATATCACACCTAAAGTTACTTATTCACTGCCATGATTTAACATGAAAATCTTAGTGTTTCTAAAATTAAACAAAAATTGAATTAATCTTATATTACAAACTAAATTATCCAAGATTTTCCTCAAGTCGTGATTCAAAATTTTATATTTTGGAGTCTCGCAGAGCCCAATTTAAATGAACATTATTTTTTTTAAAAGCGTGTTTAGCAAAATTTTATGTAAACTAACTTTATCGTGCAACTGATTTGCATTTTGCATGTATTTATAATTAATATGTGTTACATTCGATGTATTAATTTGTCACTGTGTGTTATTTTATCAAAAGTATTAGTTTGTATACGATAAAGTGATGATTGTGAATCAATTGTACAATTAAACCTTTTTACATAAGATTAACTTAAAACTTTAATGTACTAAAGTATTATTTTTCAGCTCATCCCACTACTAAATTCTGAATCCGCCCATGTTTCCTAATAGTTCCTTTAGTAGAAAGATTTTTAGTAAGAAAAAAAATTGGAATTTCAGTGAGAATTAGTATGTTTGTTTCATGTTGGGGAGGGACAGAAAAATTTTAATTTCAAATCTTTGAATGGACTCTGTGTATGCATGTTTGGTTGATAAGATGTATTTGAGTATGATTGCGAAAAAATAGTGAAAAAGTAACAGTGAGATTATCTTTGTTACAACTGAGATTGAAAAAATAAACAAGCAATTTATTTGTCACTTGGTTCTCATTTCATCCAGGAAGACCACATACAGTCGAAACAACCATACACCGAGTCTAAATATCATGTTGTCCCGTGACTGAGCACAGGCCAACAATGAATTCAACTAGACCCTAAGGGTGCGTTTGTTTTGGGATTTAAGTGTGCGGAGCAAGTAAAGGTTTTAAAATTCAGAAATTTAGAATCCTTGATGAATAGTAAATGTATGTGTTTGTTTTGAAATTTGAGTAGGTTGAGATTTAACTTTATGTCAAATCAATGCTGATATTGTATTATTATATTATATTATATTAAGAAGAGTAATAAAGTGTATAAAATGTGATGTATTTGGAAGATTAATAATAAATTTTATAAGTATTTGTAGGTGTGGATTGAATATGGAATTTGGAAACTAGATTTTAAATCTCAAACTCGTATGAGACGGGGAGCGCAAAGTCCTAAGTTCATCCGTGTGAGTCCCAAAACAAACGCAACCTTAGTATGTTTGTTTCGGGACTCGCCCGGATTGACTTAGGAATTTGCGATCCAAGTCACATACTAGTTGGGGATTTTCACATCCAGCTTTTAAATTCACTCCTATAAAATATATCTATACACCTATTTTCACAAAATTCAATACAATCATATCACCACTTTTCTTCCACCCATTTGTTTTCTCTCTACTTTTCTCTCATCCAATACAATATAATAATACCACATTAATCACTATTTCATATTGATTTGACATAAAGCAAAAATCTCACCCTACCAAAATTCCAAAATAAACATATGCTTTTACTATTCATCAGGATTTTTAAATTCATAGGATTTCGAAGTCATGACTTCTCCTGCATACCTAAATCCCGAAACAAACATACCCTAAATTCTTCAAAATCTGCAGCGCGACAAAACAAAAGGAAAACGGAAATCTGAAACTTAAATTGGAAACCAAAATAAAAGTGGAAGTGCATTACAAATTTATAAATAAGAAACTTAAAAATATGAATAAAAAGGAAAAGAAATAGGGCTTAAATTTAGAGAAATTTTTTCTCTCAGATTTAAGATGAATCAAAACCTCTACCTTTTACCTTTTAATTCCCGAGAACGACATTATTCAATCGATTTCGGCTGTGGTCATAGTCGCATAACATTCACATCATCAGCATCACTTTCATCGTCTGTATCAAGATTAGCATCTTGTATTCGTGCTTCACCACATACCCAATCCTCAAGCAAACATCGATTTTCAACATCTTCAACTGTTAATGTAGATCGTCTTGCATCCAAAGTACAGTCCTCGACACTAAACGCTTGCTCCACGGAGAGTGTCAAGGCAGGACACGCAAATATTTCTTTTGCAATCAACGACATTATTGAAAACGATTCACCTTTATTTGACCACCAATTCAAAATATCAAGCGGCACCTCATATGCAGCATAATCAAAACAAGTTGTTAAATAATCATCAACTTCTGCATAGGGATTAGAGTCATCCCTTCGACGTTTCCATGGTCTTCTATAAAGGTCGTTGAGCATGTCCAACACTGTATTAGAGACATCACCACTACTCGTAGTATCTTTACTTACATCAATATTTTTCATATATTTTTCAAAAATACTAAACAAAAGCTGTTTAGTATTAGATGCGATTTCGTTCGGTTTAGGGGTGTCATCATTTCTAATGGGAAATAAAGAATCATAATACATAGTTAACAATTCTTCTAATCCATCTACTCTTACTCTAGGATCTAATACCTTAGCAATTAAAAACACGTCGGGGATGTGTATAAAGTATTTCAACCAGTTTTCTTTCATTCTAGCAATAGAATCTCCCAGATATGCACATGAACTAAAATACTCTAGAGCAAGTGCAATTTTAACACAATTGTCCACAACTAACCATGAGTTGAGAAAATATACATCTGATAATTCTACAATGATGTCTTTAAAAACTTTCAAAAGTTCACATAAATCAGTGCAATGATCCCATTGACTGGGAAACAGAACAATTCCACACTGCTGTTGTTCAAAAAATGAACATAGTGTTTCTCTATACTCAAAAGAATCATTCAGCATTTTATACGTGGAATTCCAACGGTTTGGCTTATCAAGCAAGATCTTTTTTGGTTCAAAATCATGATCTTTACAAAATATAGCCCATTTATTTGTTAATGACATACTTCGAGTTAAACGAGAAATGGCAGCTCTAATAGGACTAATATGCTCTTTTAAGGAAGCTAAACACTCTTGAGCACACAAACTTAGAACATGATTTATGCATTTAATGTGAACAAATTTACAACCATCAACAGATGATTGACAACACTGACTAAGAGCATCCAAACTAGTTTCATCACCAATAAAATGATCGAACGAGATCGAACCAGTCTTTTCAACCAAATTATACTCCTGTAAAACCGTATGAATCATATTTGAAATATTACTAGCGGTATGTTCAACATCAAACTGCCTAAACGCAATTAGCCTTTTCTGCAAGTACCATTCTTCATCAAGCCAACGACACGTAATGCTAATAAAATGAAATCTGCGCCAATAATCACATACAATATCTGCAGTACAGAAACTTTATTCGACAAATTAGCAAAATTCTCAATTAATTTCAATTTAACTTCACCAACGACATTAGTAGCATCACTGATAAGTTTAGATCGTGAAACACTTTCAACGTTCTGATTCAAACTAAACCGAACAAAACTTCGATAAATATTGTCACTGTGAAAAGACAAAAAATGGCGCACAAATTTTGCTACAAATGCTGTATAATCTGAATGAGTAATTAAATATTTACCTACGTCGGTAGAAGCCACCGACGACGTCGTTTGAGATCGCTCTTCATCATCGGTAACGGACATATTTTCTTCGCCTCTGTTCCTCGAATCCGCCATTTGGTAACTTAGGTTATAATGTGGAAACTGAAATTGAATCGATGAAGTAATTGAGGAAATACATACAGAAAACTGGAGCAATGGAAATGTTTTTGTGATGAATCAAGGAATTAGTATTGAGAGAAATCGGGTTTGAGTTGACAGTAGAGAGAAGAAGTAGTTAATTGGAGAATTTGAGGTGGGTGAAAATGGCGGAAATTTAGGGTATTTATTGTGAAATTAGGGTAAAAAAGGTCCAACGGTCGAATTACTATGCTAATGCTAGCCAGCTGTGTCTTGGTTGGGTATCCAGGTCGAAGCACGCGGGTCAACAGAACCGGGTCGGTCCAAAAATAGGAATGGAGAATTTAGACTTGACAACAACGTGGGGTGGGAGACAATTTCTCATCCTCATCCCTGCGAAATTCGGGAATACTTCATCCCGTCCCCGTATTGGGTTCCCATCATCCTCGTCTTGTCGGGAATTCCTCATTCCCCGCCTCAATTTTTCAGTCTCATTTTTACAGTACAATATCAAAACACATCATATAAAAATACAGAAAATAAAATTACAAATTTAAAGCATACACAATAATAATATTTTTTCAAGATATTAATAAAAAATATTTGTATTTTCTAGTATTTATTAATCAATATATATAATGTAATATTTAAATATATTAAAAAAAATTGGGGCTCCGCAGGGAATGGTGTCTCTCGTGCGCACCGAGGAGTGTAAAAAAATTAAGGAGTTTTATCAATCTAGGGCCTGAAAGATGGTAAAGCTATCAATTTAAGGCCTGAAAGATTTTTTCTATCGATTAAAGGCCTGGAAGATAGAAAACTATCAATCCAGGCTTCGAAAAAGATAAACTATCAATTCGAGACTTATAAATTTTAAGGTCACGTTTGGCACTAAAACCCTAAACCCCGAACACTAAACCCTAAAACCCAAAACGATAAACCCTAAATCTTGAACCATGAACCCTAAACCCCTTGATAAAAGTAAATCTTGAACCAGAACCTAAAAATAAAAAAAAAAGATAAGAACATGAAATAAGGATATGAAAATATAAGTGTCAAACATGGCCTTTAAAATGTATGAGCCTCAAATTGATAGTTTTTATCTTTCGCGCCCGAATCGATAATTTTCTATCTTCTAGGCTTGAATCGACAGGGAAAAATCTTTAAGGCCTTTAAATTGATAATTTCTTAAATCTTTCGTTCGCGGACGATTTTTTTTTTTTCCAAAAATTAATTTAACAAAAAAACTAAAAAAAATCCATAATTTAGAATTTTAGTGTAGTGGAAATTATTAATCTTTATCTTATCATTAATTTATTCCTAGAAAAAAGCCCCATTTTATCAAATAATACCTTAGTGTTAGGTGTCTGGGCGGGCAGACAACGAGCAATGGCGGCAATGACGTGAGCGTACCCTTCTCTGAATTTGAATTTTACGGGTTTGTTTATGTTAGTCGTGTTTTAGTTTTTTTTAGTTAATAATTGAAACAATGTCTTCTCTTGGCGAAAAAATGCATTATGCCAAAAAAATGGCCTAGAATTACCGTATTTCACAAAATCGAGTCGACAGATGGCTATGTATGCCGACTTTTCCATCATTGCTAAAAGTATACTTGATTTTTAAAATAGTGATAGTGCGTATGTATAATAGTTATAATGTATTTTTTATGCTTGGAAAGAAAAGTTCACGTGAACTCAAAGTTATAGAAGTTTTTAGCTTCTTAAATTATGCTCAATCTCATTGTGTGTTGATCTCACTTTAAACCTATTCGTGATTGTTTGCTTGATTTCGCCTTAAATGGACAAATTAAAAAGCCCCTAACTCATACTCCCTCCGTCCCCCACTATTTTGCACACTTTCTATTTTGGTCCGTCCCCCACTATTTTGCACACCCCAAATATGAAAAAGAATCACACAATCTCCACTCTCACAATCTTCATCATTCATCCCCTTTGAAAAATCAACAAAACACACAAAAAATATTTTTTTCTTAAAACCCGTGCCCAAGGAGGGGTGCAAAATGGTGGGGGATGGAGAGAGTAATTATTCCAACTATTAGGTTGTTTGGTTGACCCATTTTATCTGGGATGCACACGAGACTCACCCCAAATTAAAAGTATAAAAGTATATTTCTTTTATTTAAACCCTTTTGTCCTACCAAAGAGTTCAGTGTTTTTATAATCGAATCGGTGATCAAACCGGACAAAACACCGGTTGCCGGTTCAACCGGTCGGACTAATTAAACCGGCTGTCTAACCGTAAAAATGGTTTTTGCTTGTATGTAACTAAATTTTCTCTTTTATGTTAATATTTTTTTCTAAAACTAATATAAAATTAACCAAAGAATATTGAAAATAAAATGTTTATTCAAAATTGCGCACGTGTCATCGTTTGTAATGCTAATTATGATTTCCGAACTGTAAGCTCCCTACTTCCCAACCTTCATCGCTTTTGCTCTTCATTCCACTTTCAGAGATATTTTCTCTGGCCCTAAAAGGTATAAGCCCTTTTTTTCATTCGTGAACCTTTTCGAGGTATTTTTTGGTTTTTTGTTGTTAATTTGTTCCCATCAATTTCTGTGTAGTTTACTGCATAATTCGATTCTTTTATGTCACGGTGATTTACGTCACAAATAATAATCGGCAATCGTTTATCCAATCAATAGGAGGTGATCTGTTTGCCGTTTGTTGGTTTTCTCTGTTCTTTTGTTATTTCTTTGTTTTAATAGTTCCTTCATTTAATTATATATTTGGGAGGACCGGGTTACATAGATAATGCTGTTATCGAGTTTTACATTGCTTAGTTAGACAATTAATGCAAAATTGATTAGAAGAGCTCTTTTACTGATCATATTGAAGTGTGCAAGTGTTCTAAATAAGAAATATGATACGAGTATTTTAGGACTCACACGGACATCATGTGCATCAGATAGTGTAGTTTGCGGCTAATGATGTTCTATATTGGATTATAATGATCAGTTCAAGCTTCACTACCTTCTGGATTCTATTCTTTTCAATGTCTTTCTCCTTGGTTTTGGTCTATATGATCATGATATCTGGTGATGTGTGAATCGTCTCTTAGTGTTTTCCAGTCGACCTATTTTAGGTTTATCTGGGCAGCTTTGTTGTGTTTACTCTTGTAATATATTACAGATGAAGATAACCATTTTGGCTGATTGCCTCTACAATACATGTCAATATCAAGTGATCACTTCATATGCTACCTAAACGTTTTTCGTAATTTTTATTTAATTGTAGGCACACTACTATTGTATTACAGTGTGCATCATTTAATGCTCTTCTTAATCTCAGCAAGAGATAATGATTTTTTTTATCAGTATTTATTTTCACAGTAACTTCATACGCTATTAGCTTGATAGTGCATGTAGTATATGCCATTTCCCCAGCTCATGCGAGTATGAGTGATATTTCACATTTTCTGTCTTTTTTAGGACACTATGGATTTCTGATCTATCCTTGTCACTATTATTCGTATGCTAAAACGAAAATGGTGTTAATTTCATTAAATCCATGTTCGGAGCTTGTTGGTCTACCCTCCCCCCTCCTCAAATTTTCTATTTCTGTTTAATATTTGGAGAAACTCAAAATTCATTTACTTTGAAATTATTTCGCTCAGCATATTAAAGAAACTTGGGTGAGCTGGGATTCTGGATGAAGGATTTTTTTATGCACCTTATATTAAAGAGATCTGATGGCTATTATGCATACTCTTGCAGGTTGCCATCGTACAAGTTCTAAATCCGAGATGACAATAGGAGCTTCTATAATAAGATTGAACAGCTGTATTTTGACATCCTGAATTTGGTCCAGTCAATTTTCTCATATTGATCACCATGGTTTCATTAACAAAGAGATGTGGTGTTCATAAATGATTTGCATCTGCTCTTATATCCCCCACCCCCAGTTGGGCCAAAAATATTGTTACTTATTTGTCGTTCGATTGTACGAGTTTATTTTATCCCGTTACTTTGATAAATCGACAATATTGGCGGTCGAAGTAATCTGGCATGGCCAATTTTGTCAATAGTAAAAATGCGTCAAAAATTTCAATTGCTTCTGGCCCTAAATCTTTTGTATATCGACCATTAAGATCAATAACATCAAACAAGTGGGAAACCAGTAAGGGAGCTGGTATTCAGGTAGCATCATTTCTTATTAAAACCATCGCATTAGCAACTGTGCGGCGGTTTTCGAGGGCCAAGTGCCCATTTATCTGGAGTGGGCTGCAAGGTTTACAAGTTCTTTGTTATCCCCCTCTCAAATGGATCCAGCGCTGGAAACCTTTTGGATTCATGGTTAGAGGAATGCAGGTAGCCTCCTAATTCTTAACTTAATGTTTTGGTCTAATTTTCATGATTGAACAGACCTGGCATTGTAGAGTAAGTCTCTTGCACACCAGTTGTAAGGTGCAACTGTACACAGGTAATACTTTTCACTGAAAAGAACTAACATTGTTCGGTGAAAACAATTAATACTAACCAACTAATTAGTCTTGGAGAAGCATAAACGGGCTTGCAAATATATGAGTTCCATGTGGAAACAAGTGTTGGTTTCCATGTTTGTCAAGAGATTATGGTAACATTGCCAAATAGTTTCTGTTAGGATCATCCTACGTTCTTTATTCACAATTTGTATGTCACGCTTGTGACAATCTTCAACTCTATTTTAATTCTATAAGTTACAAATTTTGGACGCTATTGTTAATCATGGAAGAGCGTCTCACCTCCTCCTCCGAAACAAAAAAGTCACCCATAACAGTCATAACAAAAGTCATTGCATGGCGCCAAATTGCAGCTGAAACATATTAGTTCTAGTTGTTTTTTAAACTAAATTCCATGTATAAGGAAATTATATTAGCTATTCACTTAGGCTATGTTTCTTTTGGGTTGTAGGGGGGTTAATAAATCCTAATTGAGAAAGCCTTGAATAGTAAAAAGGTGAATTTGACTTTGTGAATGTTTAGTTGATAACATGTAGTAGGGTAGAGTTGAGAAAAAGATTGTGAAAAGGTAATTGATAGTGAAATTATTATATTGTGAAACACAAATAACTGTAATATTGGGAAAAGGAAAAGTATGAGAGAGAATGTAAGTGCGTGTAGGTATTATAGTTTAGAATTTTGGTGGATTTTAAAATCTAGCTTGCATAATCTTACAAACAAACTTCCATTAGGATTTTGAAAGTCAAGTCTCGTGTTTTGTAAGCTAGAAACAAAACCTACCGTTAATGCTTAATTTTGCAGTGGAGTTGGTTCTTATCTTCAATTAAGTTTTGGAATTGCTATTTACAGTTTTTAATACTCCCTCTGTCCCAATCTTAAGGGAACTCTTTCCATTTTTTTTGTCTCAATCTTAAGAGAACCTTTCCTAAAATTGACATACTCACTTTATCACTTTATCACATAAAATACTAATAAACAACTCTTTCTACCCCCAACTACCCATCACTTTATCACATAAAATACTAATAAACAACTCTTTCTACCCCCAACACTTTATCACTTTATCACCATTTCACTAAATCCTTATGAACAGTAAGACTTCCCTTAAGATTAGGACGGAGGGAGTAGCATTTAGCATTTTGTCAACCTTACATGCTGAAATTATTTGGGTTTAGATGATATCGGGGCCGTTGTTGGTTCTCTCTATTGCGGATGCTGTCTCCGATCATTCAAACTGCAGCAATTTTCACTTGGATGATACTGAAAATTCTCCTAGCACCGATGATTCTCAATTGGATTCAGAAAACATTTCTGATCCCCCATCATTAGAGTATGATCAGAGCACGAGGTATATGACATACTTTGCTGCTCATATTTTTCATCCATTTGCATAAAGATTTTGTATATTTTGTCTTTTTTGTTTTCCTGGCGGAGATAGTTGAGCTAAAGATGGTAGCTAAAAGTAAATGATAGTGGTTCTAGCTTTTTAGTCAGATAACTGAAATGAGTTGTGAGGAACCAAATTCATGCTTGCCAAAAATAATGAGATTTTGAGAAATAAAATTCATGCTTCCCAAAGCTTAATGCATTGTGTTATACCTCACTCTTTTCTTTGGTCATCTAAAATTCAAAAACATAAAAATGACACCTTGTACCTTCTTTACCTTCTTTCTGAAGTTTGGCTGAACTCTTTAAGAATGTCACTTTTTTGCTTATGTTTTCTATTGGGACTTTTAAACTTGTAGTTTGGTTACAGTTTAAATTTTTATTTAGTGAATTACATGGTATACATCGACTAATCTTTAACTTAGATTATACTATATGTATTTGAGTTTTCTGTATGTATATGAAGAGATGTATTTTTATACCTAAATCCTTATTTTGACTTCTTTTTAGTTGTATCCAAATATCCTAATTTTTTAATGATTATGTACCCACACTTGATATACATCCTGAGTCCAAGCAACTGTGAAGTTTCTATCGTGTTTTCCTGGAAAGTCGGTAACATTTTTTTTCTGGAACTTCATTCTGGGGCTTTCTCTCTCTCTTTTTTTTTTTTTCAATGTGCAGAATTGGTAATGAAAATCATCAAGAGCCATTGTCTCTGAACTGGATCAACCAGCTCTGCCAAGAGCTAGCAAATCAGGGAATTACTTTGCCAGAGAGGTGAATTTCTGACTTGAATCTTTGAATTATCAGTTGAAGGAATGTAAAAGGAGAGAGATAGACGGAGAGAAGAATTTTATTTTCTACAGTAGATTTATGGGTCCTTTTCTTCTTCCCTCCTCCCACCCTGTTTGGTATTTTTTGCATTTGTGATTTGTGTTTCCTTTTCTTCCTTCATCCTCTGATTGTTTCTATACTACTATTTGAAAGTTCAAAAACTTCTTAGGTGTTGTTTTGCTGCCTTTCTTTAAAATGAATTAAATATTACAATGTATATACTTTTTACTCTTTAAATTGTCTTCTTGTGTGCCATTGCATTAACCATTTCTGCAGTTAAATTCCTTTTAATCTATTGGAATCTGTCTCTAGTAGTAGTATATGACCAAGTTAATAATCTTATATCGTGTTTAATGAGCAGTTATTAGCTTATGATGATTTTATCTTGGATAAAAAATGTCTTCTTATAGAGTTAAGTCATACTCCAATCCTAGATATGGTACTTTTTCATCAGCATTAACCTGACCTACTTTTTCTGTTGACTAAAATAATTTATTTTACCCCTCAAGGTTGTCGCTAAATAATTTCACTCAGTTTCTTCTGATATAATTTTTTTTAAGTAGTCATCTCCCTATGAATGATCATCATCTTAATTGTTCGACACATTAGGATACTACGAGTTCCTGAGTGTCAAGTATCACAGTATCTTAGTGTTCTAAACATCTTTTTTTTTTTTTTTTTTCCGTATAAATCATCCAACACACTTATGTGTACTTTGGTTTTCTGATACGGTCATTTTTAACAGAATTAACAAAGAGGAACTGCAGAGATTTTATGAAGCTGCCAATGGCGATTTACCAACCTTGCTATCATCTATAAAGAAGACAATGCGTTGGAGGGAGACTTACAGAATTCTTTCGGTAGAGGAACTTGAGTTGTGGTCAAATATGGTCTTTTGGCATGGATCAGATGTGAATAATCGACCCTGTCTCATAGTACGACTTGGCCTGGCTTGCGTCGGCTTGCCATCTCAAGATAGACCACGCTTTGCTCAGGCAGTTGGTAAGTTCTTCTATCATCCAACTTGCACCACAATTTTAATCTTCTATGTTTTAATCTGTAAAATGTAACTTATTTTTTAGCACCAAATATTTTACTTTTGGCTAAACTACATAAACTACTCTTGAGGTTTGGATTAGCAGAAGAAACCTTTTTGTGTTTTGAAGTCATAAAATCCCCTTGAGACTTGAGGTACTACAATCATCCCCTTAGAGGTGTGTATTTTTATGGCAAATACCCACCCATCCCCCAACAACCCAACCTCCAGTAGGTGCATTTAGAATGAAAAAAGAAAGAAAAAGAATGTGGTATATATATAACAGTTGCAATGTCAGGATCTTTTTCCTTGTGATTGGAAAGTATAAGAAACTTCACTGTGGTGCTATGCTTGATTTATTTTTTTATTTTGTCCTCCATCTGATCTTTATTTAATTTAAAGAAGATATTTGGTAGAGAAATCCCATAAGAAACTGAATAATAATTCACTTTAATGCTACAAGAATATAATTTAAAAAATATTAGGTCATGGATTGGCTTTAGAATGTATTTGGGAAAAAAAATGTCAGATCTTGTCTAACTATTTTATTATTGTCAGTTTTCTATGTTTTTTTCAAGAACATTTCAAAGTAATTGCTTCAGAATCGTTTAAAGTTTGTGATGATGTGTTTACACATTTTTAATTTGGACTTTGTGATTGAACATGATTTATAATTTATTTATAAGATAATAGGCTATTCTGGCCCACTCAATTGTTTGAGTAAGGACATGCTCAACTCATGATGTTGTAAATGAAGTATCCCAGGTGGAGCACGGTGTCCTACATTTGATAGATGGACAAAATCGTCAAATTACAGTTCTAGTGGATTGTCATGGGTTGTCGCCCCTGAGGTTTCCAATGCAGACGCTGAGATACTGCTCTAATATTTTGCAAGATCACTTTCCAAATGTCTTGGGTGGTTTAATCGTCATAAGGCTTCCTTCAGTTGTTCGTGTTATTGCCCAAACATTTATACAAGTAAGCACTTACCGACTTCTGTAATTAGCATGATTGATGCTATATAAGAGCAAACATATGCTGAAAAAGAAAAGAGAAGGGTTAAAATCATTTTTGTCCCTAACTTTACCCTTTTCCTGGTTTTGGTACCCTCTTTCACTCACTATCAAATTTGGTCCTCGAAGTACACTTTTACTCTCACATTGGTTCCCACAGTTAGACAGTCCGCTAACTGACAAAATCAACTATTTGGGGGTGCTAAATGTAATTATTAAAAAGGTTTTTACTTAAATACTATTATCCCCCCCCAAAAAAAAACCAATAAACTTTTAAATATTACATTTAGCACCCCTAAATAGTTTATTATGTCAGTCAACTAATGGCGGTGGGACCAAATGTGCGAGTAAAACCTTACCTACATGATAGTGAGCGAAAGAGGGGGATTGAAAAATGTATACTTTAGAGTTTAGGGACCAAAAATGATATTATCCCGAAGAGAAAACAAGCAAACAGTCTTAATAGGTGGTCCTTCATTTTATGCTAATCTGCTATAATGCCTTCACATCAGGTTCTCAAACCTTCCACCAAGCAAAAGCTGAGAATCTTAGGGGATTCTTATAAAAATGTTATTTCCGATTATTTCGAAAGTCTTCCTTCATACCTCGGTGGACAATGCACGTGCCCAAGATGTGGTGTAGGCAATGTGTTCCCAATTTTGGCCACTCCAACCGCCACTGCTGACTCAGTTTCAGATATTGTGATTGCTGAGAACGCCGTCCCATTAGGACAATCGACTTATGAGTACGATGATATGATCAGCGAGAGTAACTGCAGTCGAGCATTACGTAATGCTGTTATAGGCGTTCTCATAATCTTTATGTTGATTGCGTTTATTGAGGGAATATACAATCCAGAGAGCCGCCCGGTTTTCCCCCTATGATGCATGAGGTAGATCTGCTTCATCTCCAGATTTAAGTCCCAAATAAGAAGCTCGAATCCTATGATGCGCTACGTAAATCTTCTTCATCACCAAATTTAAGTCCCCAATAAGAAGCTTGAAGCATTCGCCAAAATGCAGTTCTGTTATATAGTCTATAGGTGTGTAATATTGATTCTTGTTAGTAATATGTAGTGGTCAATCGAAGGTCTTATTTTGTACACACATTTCTTGTTTCGACAGTTGACGCTAAAAATAGGTGTATGATGCAATTACGGCTATATATAATGGTGTATAATTGCCTAATGAGCTTAATTCCTTTGAACTCCAGGTGGTCTGTGCTCAGTTAATTATATAAATGGCTTAGCACTTGTTGTAATTCAGTTTTAAGTCTTAATAAGGTTTGACACAGCTCAGTACAGTAATCTATATCTGTAAAAACGTATAAATAGTTAGAAAAATGATTAAAGAAACTAAGTTAAATAAGACTCGCAAGTTCCATTTGTTTATTGTAATTATAAGAATAATTCCAGTTTTAATTAAATGTGAAATTCATATGTATTACTCGTATGACAAAAAATTAAGATGAAAACGATCTCATACAATACATGAGACAACTCTTAAAGACAAACAATAATCGCTTCCTTCCAAAGTGTTGAAAGTCATGTTTGAAATTTTGAATTATATTTCATCTCACCGTGAGACTGTCTCGCAAGTGTCCATTATTAGGTATTCGTTGTCAGGTCCACGTTTCAATTACGAAAATTTTCGAGCATGTCATGTGATTTATTGTTTGTTATGTGAGCAAATTCCAATTCATGTTATAATATCACACAAATCCGGCCCTCACAGCTGAAAACAAAAGTTGCAACTCCTTCCAAGGAGTATATTAGCAAATAAAACTCTGAAAAGTTCATTAAATCTTTGATCGTATTTGACAATTTGTTTCCAAAAAGGGACTCAATGATTATTCCTCCACAAAAAAAAAAAAAAAAAAAAATCGACTTTATATGAGTTGTACTGAGTTTACGAAAAATAATATTCGAGAAGTGAGACGATATCTCAAGAACAATACTTGGATTTAAAACATGTAATGATGATATAGAGAATAACCCTGTTCAATTGAATAATTTTCAGAAGTAAAATAGGATATTCAAAACATGGTATTCTGGTATCCAACAGATAATGTCGTAGACGGAAAATTAGAAATACAAGCATCGCAATGAAGCCATACACGGTGGCCAACGGCTCAGGTTTTCGGTTCTGCAAGAGTAGCATATTTCATCGTCTTAGAAACAAAAGGGATAAGAGGTATACTCATGCTGCAACTAGATCAGGTGTTTCAGCCTCAACAGATAACAAAGCTGTGTGTACTTTGTCCACCCATGTGTCCAGCCTATCGCGTAATGACTTGATCTGACCAATTCCTAAAACTCTGGGTTGCACCCACGACACGTGAACCGTTCCCTCAACTTGGTCGATAATTCCTTCTATCAGATGCACCTGCAATCAAATTTAACAAGCAATTAATCTATCAAGCCTAAAATTTAATTTAAAGCGATTGATATGTGGCAATGTCGTAACAAAACACCACCCTGTTAGAAGACGTAGGAAAAGACAATCATCAACCCCCCCCTCTCCAAAGTTTATACATATGTTTATACTAAGTTGCTGATCAAACATTTGGTGCAACGATCTTATCATCATTATTATCACAGGAAACAAGGAATTTTATTCCACTCATGCACATATTTTATTGAAAGCAGAAAACAGAGTGGGTACACAATATTATCACTATGCACTTACTGATAGACTCTTCATAAGAAGATACTCCACGTCTTCAACAGTAAGTTTTGTCCGTTCAGCGATAATACTCAATGGAATGTTTCTATCTTCTGATCGCCGACTGCAAGTAATAGGAGTTCTCTAAATTCAGTGAAGAAACTACTTGTCATTTTCGGAGCTAAAAAATAAATATTTTTTAACCTGAATATAATCTCCATCAAGCAAAGGATGTTGATCTTCTCCAGAAGCATTTTCTCGTTCTGGACTAAAGCTGGTTGGCTAGTCAAAGCAGCTCTATGCACGTGACATAGTTCTTGATAACGTGCTAAATCACCAGAGTTGAATGCTTCAAGAATATAGTAAAGCCACTCCACTTTAGTCCCCAGGAGACTTTTTATCTGCACAGATAATGAAAGAAGAAACACTATCAGCTTGTAAACAAATGATTATAGAAATATGAAGAACAGCCACATCCTCAAAGCTTCTCATTCCTGTTTATTTACATGATACATGTGTTTGGATTTTGTATATGTTGGGAGTGTAGATTTTGTAGGGTTTGCTAGGTAGGATTTTGAAAATATAGGTAATAGATGATTGATTGTGTATTGAAAATTGTGTAAAGTAAAAGGTGGAGAGAGAGTGTTGGGTAGATAATAATAGTTAAAAAGTAGGGAGATGGATGATTGATTATGCATTGGAAATTGTGATCGAGAAAAAATAAAATAGGATTATTTGCTGCAAGAAAAAATTGTTTCTTATCAAAAGAAAAAGTAAAATAGGACTACATATGTTTCTTATCAAAAGAAAAAGTAAAATAGGACTAAATAGTAGAATTTTATAGGATTTGAAATTCTATACCAAAATTCGGTTTTTACAGATGAAGATTTGGATTTGAAATAAAAATGTGGGGTGGGGGCCATAAAAATATATCCCCTAAGACTGTCTTCTTGAATTATTAGGAAAAGACAAAATATAACACTTAAACCAAATGATACACAACCCGTTTGAGTAAATCTCTTTCCTGAATTGAAGTGAAATATGCAAACAAATAAGCTATGCACTGAAAATATACCTCATTTGTACCAGGCTTTCACTAGATATGCTCATTACAGAACCTACAGTTTCAGGACCTAAATTATTATAAACCCCAGTTTCCCTTGCTTCTTTCTTCAAGTGGTAAAAACCCCATATATTTAGAACCATCAACTGTATTATCTGACTAGCTTAAAACTTAAAGTAATTGTACACTTGGATTGCATCGTAATTCTTGGCCTCAACGCCAAATATTCCTTTTCGGCTGGGTTAAATAAGTGTCTGTTTTAATGGGGCCCTATTGTTACTTATAAAAAAAATCTATTTCAGAACAAGTACACATCATAACTTCCCACATATTAGACACGGTTTTAACATTTGTAGAAATAAGAACCATTGCAGTCAAATTACTTACAATTGGATGAGCAAGAAGTTCACCAAAGTTGTAGATGTTCTCCCCCAACAAGGCTGATAGGGATAAGTCAAATGCCAAATCCTAATGAACAATAAAAGAAAGTTAATTAACTTGCATAAAGAACAAACATACTACGAAAATCACAAGATCAGACATGCTTTTTTATGGGACAAATGTCTTAGAGTAGCTTTAATAAGAGAAAAATTGAATACTGATAGATCATCAATAATAACAAACTGAGCAATGCATTTTGAATAAAACAGCCTGAAAATTATAGTAGATACACGAACAATGTCAATGTGCATAACCATCACCAACATTATCTGTGTAAAACAAATTGTTACATGACAACAATACAAAGAGATTGAAAAAATAAGCATCACAAGGAAAAAAAAAATTGAAGATCTCCCATCCTGCACCTATATAAGTCATTTTTCAGCTGGAAAAAGCTCAAGGTGATGTTTGTTTAGGGTTTTGAAACCGGGATTTGGGCTTTGAAATTTAAAACTGGTTCTAGTTCGGAATTGTGAAATCCGATTTTAAGGAACCACCACTACAGCGCCTATACCTACTATCACACTTTTCAATACAATCATAGGCAAAGAGATGCCCTATCAGAAGAAAATTAAATGCATGTCCTGAACAAAACGAGTCTCACTTTAATTAATATCTTAAAGGTAATATCCAATTCCAAACCTCCATGCATCAAATTGAGTGAAATGTCAAAATACAAAGGACATAATGTCTTCAAGTAATACAGAAGTGCAACACATCAACAACAAAAAATGAACGACATACATTCCAGCTTCAAGATTTAAAGCAAGTATTTCACAACAAATAAACAAAATTAGTCATTTGATTGCATGCGTCACATGTCACATAAGGTCCTCAGAAGGGGATGATCAAGAATGTGGCAAGAATGAATGCATAATCGAGAACATGATCATTTCAACCACAGCCATTCTTGAAATTGTTTTAAAGTAGCACAAGTGAAATACAGAGTCTCCGCCACCCTCCATATTACTTCAGAAAGTCATTCTGCAATCCCACATGAATTGGCACCGCTTTCTGATATTTTCTTTAGGCCTAAAGCAAGCTTGGGTTCTATAAAGTCTTCAAAAGAATCCATCACCTTAAACACCAAACACGAGTTGGATCTAATACATGTTGCTATCTCTATAGACAAAATTTGTGCTACTACATGAATCTAACAATATTTTAGGCTAGTTACCCAAATCAAAACCCAGTATATCTAAAACCACACAAAAAAATGTATTTGTCATCCATACCATCAACAATATTTAGATATGAAATATTCATAGCTTCATCATAATCAGAATGCTATGGATTTTAAAAAACAAAGATAAAATAAAACATAGCATACCAGCTTAAACGACTCCGACAGATTTTCGACCGAAGTGTAAGCTAGATAAAGGAGAGCACTTCTGTAGAAGTCTGCAAATTCTTGACGGGACTTATAGTATTGTGATGAAACCCAATAGTAGTTGGCATAGACAGATGGATCAATGTCGGTCATGCTGTCAAGTGTACTCTTCCCCTCATCTAAAAGTTTCTTGCACTCCTTTTGATCTCCCTGCTCAAGCTTAAATACAGCAATCTGCATTTTGATATAAAGTATCGCCTCCTCTATCCGAGCTGCTCTAATATTGCGAAGCTTCTCAATCACTCCTTCAAGAAAGGCTATAGCAGCCTCTTTCTCTGAATACTGAAGAGAAACTATGACAGCAAAATGAGCAAGCTTGAGATTGTCGATCTTTGTCTCAAAATCTGTTATAAAATTGTTGTAGAGCTGGATTAGGGAATCCCCAGCCTGAATCACAGAAAAAGAAGGGAATAAATTAAATAAGTTCTTAGCATAAAGTAAATTGCATAGTTGTTACGGGCGCAAGGCACAGCAAGGTGCAAGGGCTGCGCCTGGTGCCTTAGGCGCGCCTGGCGCCTTTGGCGCGCGCCTTGCGTCCATGGCCGAAAAACTGGAAAAAACCACATTAAACCTTGAAATACACATATTAGCATGTAAATAAACATTAGTTTAAAGTTCAAAAACACATAAATGACACAAACCAAGAGCATAATCTTCAATAACACATTGCAAACTTCAAAAAGTACGAAGTAATAACCAATAAGTATCCAAATGGACCAAATCAAAGGCAAACAAATAGCAAACTAATCATCTTCATTGTCAAATTCATCATCAAAATCACCCTCCTCCTCATCATCATCAAATTGTGGGTCTTCCTCGTTAAACTTTTTTTCCTCCTCTTCCGGAGGTTCTAAATAGTCAAATTCAATTTCTTTATCTATAAGTTTAAGAGAGGATCCTCCACCACTCTTTTCCTTGCCCTTTCCCTTCGACCCACTTCCTGTCTCCACTTGTTTAGAACCTTTAGCAGCTTTAGGTACATTAGTTGCTGGACTTTGGAGAAGGGAAGAGAAGAGAGGAGAAACAGAAAATGAAGAAGCGGCCGTTTCCCACTGTTTTTATGTTTGAAACCCTAGTTTCCCTCACTTAAAACACCCAAAAGGCGTTTTTTAAAAAAAAAAAAGACTTTTTAAATTGAAGCGCCCGCCTTAGTCTTGTCTAGGCGCTACAGCTGGCGCCTGGCGCCTTAGCCGCGCCTTGGGCGCGCCCGTAACAACTATGGTAAATTGTGAGGGAAAAGACAAAGATACACAGGCTCAATTAGCATAGGCTCGATTTAAGCTCAACTAACAGTGATAACCATATTCAAATACACAAATAACACTCTTTAGGGAATTCAATACAATTAGAAAATCTTGAATAATAATGTCTCCGGCTTTACTTGATTTATATACACCTTCAGTTCCCTAAGACAATATATTTACTTTATTTATATACCTTGTGAATTCTAACTAAAATGAGTTAGCTATAACAGTACTTGGTTTCTCTTTAGAAGCCTCAGCAGTATAGGCACTCAATCATACACCTTTCAGAAACAAAATAGAATGAGAAAAGTTCCAACCATGACATGCACAGCTGCTGAGTCATGCTAACTTTTTTTTTTTTTAAAAAAAAAAAGGGATTCTTGAAAGCCTATCAAGAATGAAGAAATCCTATTATAGACTAAGTTCTCCAAATTTCTCCGGAACGAGTTGGACTACTTCTGACGTTGTATTTCTCATATTGGATCAGTTAAGTGAATTGAACAAGATAATCAGGAGATATAGTATACGGAAGTGAAGCTTGCACCTAATGGACTCCCTTAAATTTGTATGTTATAAACATATTCATGTTTACCCTTGCTTTGTCAGTTGAATGGAGGTCTAAGTCCAGGTTTCTAAACCTGATAGTGTCATAACTGTATGGCACTCTGCCAACTAAGATTTCAAATCATTATATGTCCTGGTAAAAGAAGTTGACGAATCTTTAATAGTCTAACATAGGGTTTCATAATAAAATGGAATCTTCTTCTTAGCACCACAGAGGAAACCTTTCATACTGAAATTGCCAACATTATACCAAGATTCCTAACTTTCTAACAAACTTCAGGTTTCTTATATGTTTATGTTTATCCCCTTAACTAGTACATCATTTTCATCTTCCAGGAAAATATAAAAATATTCCACTAGAAGGTACCCGATTAAAACTCTCAATCCCTAAAAAACATCACAGTCAATTAAACACTAAATCTCAAACCACGTCCCAAAATCCCAAAAATCCTAAAGTAACTACTGGAATCAAATTCAGCACTCCAATAAATCAACAAAAGGTACTAATAAAAAACAAAACGAATACCTAATTCCAGCTGTTCATATAAATAAGTAATAACAATTCATATAAAATCTAAAACATAATTCAGACGGAAGCAAGTGTCCGGTACCTGGAAAACAGCGAGAGCGACGAATTGTTCAAGCTTGAGGCTGAGCTGGTTCCATAGTTTTTTCTGGTACAGATCTGAAAGCGAGTTGTACCACTCGGAAAGCTCAGGATGTGCATTCCGCAAGGTCTCCAGATACTGTAGAGCCGCCATCGATTCAATCAAGACCAACAGTAGCACTCGCAGTACGAAATTCTACAGAGAGAGAGGGATTGAAGCGGTGAAGATTTATACGAATTCAGTCTATATGTTGGTTTAAATATTTCTCTAATTTCAATATTTTTCGAACTTTTCTTATTGCCAAAGAAAAGAATTATTTCCTGGGTTTATCGAATTAATGGGCTTAATTGGGCTGACAAAGGCCCAATACGAATAGTAATAAATGGGCTCCATAGCCTGTTTAGAGTTGGCTAAATTCTAGTCCCGGCTATCCGTGGACTTTGGACTTTACAATCTCAAACCTCTATTTATTTTGAAATTTAAATTAAAGATTTTGAAATTTTATTAATCATACTCTACCTCAGCACCTATTATTACTATATATTTTATTCTCCCATTACACTCACATTATTTATTTTTTTATTATCTCAATACACTCAAAATAATATAATATGATCACATCAATCATCTTTTATACCATTCTATCCTATAAAATCTCAAAACAAACATACATCTTAACTATTCATCAAGATTTTAAAATCATAGGACTTCAAAGTTCGGAGTTCCCCACGACCACTATAAGTTCGAAATGAACATACCCTCAATTCTTTATTCCACTCTTTGTTTTCTTTATATATTCACACCCTCTAAAATTTAATGTGTCTACATATAAACTAGGATGCATGGGTACTCGTAATTTTTTAATAGTGAAGTGTCGGATATTTTATGGGCACTTGGGTATATTGATACGGGTGGAATACACACACAATACACCATGTGGTGTGTTCCAATTAAAAATATTAATACTAATTTTGAATATAGTGTCGGACACAACTAATCAACGTGTCGGACAAGAATAGGGTTCACGTGTGGTCAAGTTTACAAAATTAAGGGTATGTGTTTGTTAGGGGTAATGTGAATTATTAATGTTGTTTGGTAGTTTCATATATCGGTAGTGGGAATAGAAGTAAGTAATTTATTACCCCACTTTCATTAGCTTATTCCACCCTCACTCGACCCACCTCACATGATACCCACTGTTGATATTTTAATTAAGCAATAACAATGCAATCAATAATTCTAAGTGATTGACCCCTCAATGATATTCATTATCATTATTATTTCCAAGTCATACCAAGCGGACCCTAAAATCTTTTTGGCCTTGAAATAAATTTGTCTTATATTAAATTAACTCAAATTAACCTTCACCCACAAACAGTAAAATAAATATTGACTCTCTTCATTGCTCGCACTGTCACACCACTGTCAAATTGTTCGTTGTTCACATATTTTATTATGATGTTCCTCTTCTTTCTTTTTTTTTTTTCATATTTGTTTAGGTGTTAAAAAAATTTGCATTTGAAACAAAGACATGTATTTTTTTTAAATGGAAATATTTATATATACAAGGAAAATATAAAATAATTTTAAAAAATTATAGTCGTACCCCAATCGTATTACCCATTTTTTTTGGAAAATATGTGTTCACATAACCATACCTTATCATACTCATATTGTCGTACTCGTATCTATACAACCCAGCATATAAACAAAGTGAAAAACAAAAACATAAATTCTCATGTGAAGCTTGTTAATCATTACATTTATAAATTAATACTATTACTATTGTTATAAATTAATATTTATCACATTTAAAGATATAATTTCAATTTACAAGTACAATAATATTAGTTGATAAGTGTTATGATATTAATTTATAAGTGCAGCGATATAAATTTCATACTATTAAAAAAGACAAATGATATGATACCAAATTTTAAATCAAAGGGGTGATTATTGGACTCCTAATTAAAATTGTTGAACTATACTATCAAGGTTATAGTTTCACACTAAAAACACTACAATGTTCAACATACCATTTTGATTTATGTACAAATATATTATCTAATTAAAGCCTTAAAATCTTATATATTGGTTTCTTCATTGTTTTTATTTTTTTTCTCTTAATCGTCTAATATAAAGCCTATATTTTTTTTCGGCAGTTTTTAAAATTGTCTTGAGGCAAAATCCTAAGAAGCTTAATTAGTAATTTGAAAAAAGTATTAAGTCAATTTTATTGCACCCTTATTTTTGGAAAAAACTTAAGTTACCCAATGGGTTGATTACCCACTTAATTAAATATAATTAAATTTATTTTAAAAACTTAAACACTACATAGAATTCCGTGAGAGTAATTAATGAGGTGGACAACACATTAATATGTTGTAAAATAAAGTATTAATAAAGTAAACAACACATTAATTGATGTAAAATGTTTATTTGATTTTCTCAAATTAATATATGTACATTATTCTCATATAATATATATGACTAAATATTATTGACGCACTTCTCCTACAATATTTAGAGGAACAATGTCATGAAGATGAGTTTTTCATATATATACACACATATTAAAATTGTATTACCGTTGCAAAAAAAATATGATTATCAATTCTTTTCAAAATAAATTAAAAATAATTTAGCATTTTATAATTTTTAAATATTGAATATTATGTTTAAAATTTCAGTAGAAAATATGATTTCTTAAATTTATTATTTAAGTTGTTAAGTGACTTAAATTATATATATAAAATATATATATATATATATATAAATCGACATGTCTTTGGTTAAAAATTAAATTAATTTTATTTAAGTACCTTAACTCTGTCTTGTCAACACCTACACACATAAGAGTGGGTCTCATGTGCACTACCATGCACTCCAAAATGTATTTTAGAAATATTCAACTTATCGACTGAAACATACAACTTGTTTACACTGAAACATGCAAATTGTGTTCGTAAAACATAATTGCACGTTTCAGTTTAACAAATTATATATTTCATTACAAGTAGTTGCATATTTTTAAAATACAATAGGGAATGCACGGTGCACCTAGTGCATATAAGACCTAGTCTATACATAAAGATGTTAAAAATATGTCTGTTCAATCCCGAAAAAAAAAACAGTTGGGTCTATTTTTTCCTAGCATAACTAATATTTTAATTTGGAGACCTAACCTATACATAAAGTCATGTGTGAGACGATCTCATACATGAGACATGTTTTTACTATGTCATTAGTTACATGTTTCACTTTAAAATATTGTTGAAGACTAGGGCTTCATAGGTCCATAAATCAAATAATATTGTAAATGAGATCCATCTAATATGTAAGAGCGTTTCATATAAAATTTTGTGTTATATATCTAATTTTCAATTTAAATTTCATTGATGTTTTAATGGTTAGATGATTAGTTATGATATTTCTAATTTCTCTTTTAAAGATTTATTACAATTTAATTTAATTTAAAGCTCGTTATAAACCACCACAAAAAATTTGCGACAAGAATTATTTACGTACTGGTAGGAATCAAATAAATATTATTGAAAAAAAAAATGCCAAACTTTTATATTTGAAATTTAATCTCAAATGGCTCTAAGTTAATTTATAATTTCTTCTCAAACTAAGCAATAAAATAAATAATTATAATTTATAAGTTAATTTTTAAATAGAAATAAAATAATTAAGTTATATTGCTAATATATATGTGTATATATATAAATAAGTTTCAAAAGAATGTATATCATGCATGCATATATAAGTGTAAATGTTAATACTCAATCAAAAGAACATGTTATTATTGATCCTTAGTTAGATTAAAATAAAAAGACTACACTACATTGTTCCTATATTATTGGGCTGAATTGGGAGTGATTAAGAAAAGTAAAATATTTAGTTATTTACTAAGATGATCAAAATATTAATTGCTTTTGAATGGGGGTAGGAGTTCAAGAAGAATTTATTAAGGGTAATAAATAATTGAGAGATTATTAACATTGTTTTTAATTTTTTTTTCTTTTTATTATTCTTTTTTATTATTTTTATTGGGTGGGTTATCCACCCGTCGGGTGGATGTAGCATTTTCCCTTATTTTTGTCCCCTATGACTTATGAGTTTGATTATTGTTCCACGTTGCAGATTAGGGTTAGTGGTAGAAAAAAATCTCAAAATTTAGGTGAAAAATTACAACAATAAAAAGTAATAAAAAAAACTACTACTAACTACTAATTCTCTTCAATTATTAGATATGTCTTGATAAGATCATATTATATCCACCACGTATTTTATAATGAGTTGATATGTTATAAAATTTGTTTACCGTGAAATTGATTTTTTTTTTAACAGACACGATCCTTCAGTTATCACGACTAATACCCTTTTTGTAATATAAGTCTCACACTTCAATTATCACTACTAATACCTCATGTTGTAATATAAGTCACACCACTAAATGTTATGAGTAATACTTTTTATAGTAAAAGTTCAACACTTCAGCTATCACAATTAATACACTTTTATAATATAGTCACGTTTCTTAATCAATTTCACGGGTTCTTGTGTGAAACTTATTCACCCAATTCTTTGTATGTTGTTGTCATCACCATGAATTGAATGTGACATTCATAACTCGATTCACAACAACTGTAGAAGTGAGCAGTAAAATAAGTGATAGATGTAAGACATATATTTGTCGAGACGAATCTAATAATGATAGTGGCGACGCAATTAAATGTAAATATATGTATATGATCAATGTTGTAATTGAAAAATTGAAAGTTGATGAATACTTTTTTTATTACTTTTTTAAATTCAAGTTGTAACAATCATTTTTAGTTAACTTGAAAGCAAAGCTGCAATTCTTTCCCTCCTATTAATCCAATCCCAATCCCAATCCCAATCCCATGCGCTATCCAAAATTATCAAACTCATAGTCCTAAAGCGATCATAACCAATGATAGAAGCTGCAAAAGAACACTGCCTGAATTCACCATTCATGAGGTTTCACAAGATGGACCAACTAAGTCAGGACTTTATACAACACTATATATATAATACAGAAAAATATGTGTGTGGTCAGGTATTGAAGCCCATTCCAGATTCATTACATTCTTCGAGCAGTTTAAGGATATTGTGCTCCGGGGCGCTTATTGATGGCAGAATGAGTCGGTTAGGAGCCCGATGTTTTGTTCTGGGAGTCTCGGGTGTTTGTTCTTGCACCACTCGTGTATCAACTTTCCTTTGTCCGACTGAAGACACTCGTTCCTTCCATATTCTTCCATCCTGCACATTACCAGATATACAAAAATCAAATCAGATGCTTCTAAATAAATTAATCATCTAGAATTTGATATTTAAAAGCTGATGAGGTATGTTTCTACTGGTATTTCACACTATTCAAATTTATATACCAAACACTCAAACATCTACTTTTTACAAGTTTTGGAAACACTCGTCGCTATCACTAAATTAAATTACTTTGTCAAAAGTATTTTTTTTTTTGCAAACACCCCTTAGTCCATGAATGTGATACACTCTTTAGATAATGAAATGAACATATGAGCGAGTGAGTATGATTACAAAAAATTGTGAATGTTTCACATTTACTAACAAATAAATAAATGAACATAATACACTCATAAAAAAGATGAATTTGAGAGGTGACAAACGCCTACGCATGATATGGCTCCAACAAGGGGGATGTATTGAAGAAACATAATAAGTAACAAAGGTGAGTAAAATGTTGTTTTTAAGCAAGAAGGAACTGACAACAGCTTCCCCCATTAAAGAGCACTCTTATTAAAGTACTCATTGCCAAAATAATTGTAGACTACCGAGTAAAAAAACAATCTTATGTGATATACTTTCAGCAATAATAAAAAAAAAAAGATCCAGAATTGAAATACAAAACTTGCAAGGAGGGATAGTAGTCTGTCAAGACTCAAGAGTACAGGGTTTCCATGATTCAGAAGCATAAACGTAAACCATGCTAGTTCTCAATTTGTTCGTTATATCCTTTCGAACATGATACTCCCTCCATACTGATTTAGATTGGACATTTGTAAACGGCACGGGTTTTAATAAAAGTGTTGTTTATTAGTATTAAATGGTGTAAAGTTGGTTTGGTGGAGGGGTATATATGTCCTTTCTACTTTACGTAAGAAATATGCTTTATGTGTAAGGGGTATTTTTTGTAAATATAGTGGCATGTAGTGTAAATTAAGAGATGTTTGTAAGAAGTATACAAGTCTGCTCGAGCATATTAATCGAAAAAATATTGGTTGCAGGCTAGCCCCCATCTTGTAAAGATTAGCAGCAATTCTACGAAGATATTGCTAGAGTTTAGAACTAATCTACTTTTTTAATGGTAGAGATTGAAACTTACATTATGAAGTGAAGGCTCAGGCAATGGACACATGATAGGTTGATCATTGTCGAGAGGCTCAGTGGGATGCTCGACTGGCTTAAACTCGAGCGCTAAATCAATCCCATGGGTGGCACCAGATGAAGCTGCTGTAGCTAAAGTAGCTGTAGCTTGTGAACTAGGAGGAGATGCTTCCCTTAAATCCTGTATATAAAGAAAATGCAACATAAACACATGAACCAGTTGGATACAAGTTATTGGAACTTATTGACTCGACTCAAGAATCTGTAGGAAGTTTCTGGCATTAACACTTACACTTGGGTGCACAACTAATGCTGTTCAGTGAAAACAACTAATACCTTTTAATATAACAACTAATACCTTTTAATAAATATGCAACTGGTGCAGAGAAGTATTTGCTGAAGGAATAACATTTGCAACAAATGCAATACTGTGTTCTCATCATGTAATATGTCATTAACAATTAACACCTTTGCAAGGTTTTGATTTTAAATCTGGGAATCAATAGTTCCATATTCAGTCAACTGCACAGGGAACCCTAGCAATTCCTTAATACACAAAGAGGAACAATAATTCAATAACATAAGTAGGAAAATTGGCCATATACCAAAACATATATACAATTCATACAAAAATCTTGAAATTTTCAAAATCGATTCAGAGAAGGGAGGGCAACAAATATAAGTCAAATCATAGCCCAATTCAATCTTGTAGAACTTTAACGACTTATCAAACAGCTCTAGAAACCCTAACAATCAATTTCAAAATTGCATACAGAAAACGCACAACTGAAAATTTAAAGAGAGAGTGGCGATGCTTACAAGAGAACTTTGAGTACGGCGATGGCTACCTCTAACAGAAAATCTAGAGAAAAGCCCCACCATATTTCAATCCACCAAAACCAATTCACACCAACTTTGAGATCTTTAATCTTTGATTATCATTCCCCAATTTATGTGTCCTGTTTCTCTCTCAAGAAGGGGGATTGAGAAATGTGGGGAATATGAAAAGCTTGTGGTGGGGTTTGCGTGTAGGTGAAGCTGCTTATGTTAGATAATGCAAAATGAATAATTTTTTTTTGTGGGTGGCGGTTGATTTTTGTTGGTATTGTTTATGGTTTGAATTTTGGAGATATTGTAAAGTATTGTAGTGGCAAGTGGCAACTGTGGGATGATGAAGATGAACAGAGAGGCAGTTGTAACCAAGTGGCCGCCCCAAATGAAATCTGGTTAATATTCCTAACAAAAGATACAGATAAATATCATGTATTTGTGATGCAACTTTAAAAAAAATATACGATTTCAGGGTGATAAGGAGCATTAATTGAGCTAAATACTATATTGTAACAGGTGCACCGTGCATTTTTCACAGTATTTTAGAATTATACAATCTTTTGTATTAAAATATATAATTTGTATACATTGCAATTATTAATATAGAAAATAAGTTCCACTATTCAATCGTAAATAAATTACATAATTATAAAATATATTATGGACTGCATGGTGCACCTAGTACACATAAGATTCACTCATTTAATTGAAAATTTGAGAGATAAAATTGAGGTGTTGTTTCAGGAGGCGATCATGCCCGAAAAACGAAAGAGCCAATTGCATATTTTTTTGGGGTCAATACTTGTATGAGATGATTACACGGTGAGACTGATTATAAATTGGGCATATGACATTTAACACTTTAAAAAGAGGGAATGTTGATTTATTCTATTTTGTAATTTAACTAATGTACGAGACCGTCCCATATTAATTTTTGCTTGTTTTAATTAATATTCACTGTACAAGTTTTTTTTTCTTTTTCCTCTAATTCAACCAGTGAGGCTAATTTAATAGCAATATGTTTTTTTTAGTCATTTTAAAATAAGGATTTCGTCAAATTTTGTATTGGTATAGTTGATTTTTTATTTTTATTTTTTCCTTTTTTTTTGTGTTAGAATTGAGGAAGAGATGCTTCTTCTCAAGTTTAAGCAGGTGTATGCGACTCTTTTTTTCCCTTTCGATATCTATTAATTGGTATTTTATATCAGTATAAATACATGATGCATTTAGATGCAAATGAGATTTACTCTAAATATAATAATTGGATCTACTTTTGTGGGAAGCACGAAAATATATATATCTAAGACAATTTTTTTTCATGCGGAGGGAGTATTACTTTGTTAATGATTTAGTTGATTTATGGGCTTAGTTATTTGTGATTTTAATTCATATATTATACTACTACTTAAGAAAAAAATATGTATATACACACAACTATGTATGGATGTATCTAAAGACTTAACATGACTGAATACGAAAATTTCGACTTGAGCAAAGTCTCGTGTTCGATTATCTACTCCCTTAATTGTCCCTTAATTAATTGTAACTAAAGAAATTATATATTATAACGAAAGAGACAAATGAATTACTGTTTGAAGACAAGACGAAAATAACAGAGGCTCTGGAGTTTGTGCTCAATTAAATTCTCAAATTTATACTACGTATAATTTTTCCTTCAAAGATTGGTTTGAGTATCCTAGTAGAATCTTAGACGGCTAGTTTTAGGACTTTCGAACTTTCTGTACCGGGTATTTCTTATACCCACCCTCTCTTTATTAGCAATATTCTTTTTGGCCGACCAAAAAAAAAATAGAGATGAGAGGTGGGTCGATGGTCTTCAGTGAAAATTGTTTGTCGTACAAAAATTCATTTAAAATATCACTATATTTATAAATTTATATTACACAGATTACTAAACGAATTCATTTTGCACCTCTCTAAAAGTTCGGACTTTTAGATGAGATAAAATCCTTTCATGATATCAGAGTCTTTGGCTCAGCCCAAATTCTGGGTTCGATTCTCACTGAAAGCAATTTCAACCATATAAAATTTGGTTCGATTCCCACTGAAAGCAACTCCACCCGTATTAAATTGTCTACTCGATTGAATTTCACCTTCGAACTTTTAGATGAAACATAATTCTTTCATTGTGTGTATAGAATATTATAGTATTATTGAATAAATGTAACAGTATTACTGAATGAATTCTATTTCGTACTATAAAACTTACCCATAAAAGTAAAAGTGTTTGCATAAAATAGATTGCCGATTAATTCACTTTAATAAAATTAGTCCTCACAATCTATCAATTATAGAAATTGACTTGATAGAAACCTTCAAATGTGTCTCGTTAGTTTTTTATATCATGTCGTAAACTCCGGAATGCGACGAATTTCGCAATATTATAAGACAAAACAAGCATTAATTAATTATTAAAAGATTTTTTTTGCACCACAAGAGGCATGCATACGACACAGAGCAAACCCCACGTACGACTTATAACAAATAATGTTTTGTTTTAAATAAACAATTTTCAAGAGATATTTAAATTGATGTGGCCGGTAATATCAAATTTTCAACGTGGGCTGTCTAATCATTTAAAACAAAAAAGACACAAAATCATAAATAAAATCTTATTTAGTTTTAAAATCATAAAAGCAGTGATTGAAAATGATTAGTTGCATTGCATGTATACTTACAAACGAATGGAAATGCCATCCAAGTGGGAAATGTCTTTAAAAAGGAGTATTACTTGGGTGGGTGGTGCACAATTAATATTTTGTGAATGAAAACCCTCCTTTATATTAATTGAGAGTTTATATTGTTCATGTGTTAATTTCTTTAATAATGTGTCACTAATTAAATTGACTATGTCTTGTATACACCCGGATACACCGTGCACTCATAGTGCATTTTAGAAGCGTGCAACTTGTTATGTTGAAAATTATTATTTATTTACACAGAAAAGTGCAACTGTTAATATGGGAACATAGTTGCATGCTTCTGTTTGTAATAGTTGCATACTTCTATTTTGTATAATTATACGCTTCTAAAATGCACTATGAGTGTACGATATACCTGGGTGCACATGAAACCCACTCAATTAAATTAGCAAGCGAAAACGTCAAGGACATAGAGACCTTGGAAAATTCCCAAAATAATTCTTAATAATGATAATTGTCTTACAACTTAATAGGAGATATATATTTAATTATAAGAGAAAACTAGTGCAAAGAATTAAAAACCTAATTTAGTGATCAAGAAAATATAAAATTAAATAAATAAATAAAGGAAAAAACTCGGACATTTTAATTAATATGCGGTCACATCATCAATTAATAAGTTAGGATCATGTGATTATGTGTCAAAAAAAATAAAGAGTTGGTATATTAATAAGAATGATGTGAAACTTTACAATATAATGAGCAAAAAAGACAAAAATTTGTATGCATGGGGTCGTCCAACTTAAATATATATTTAAAATATATATTTTAATTTTATTGAAATGTTTGACTTATTTATAGTGAAATGATCAACTTTTTTAGTGAAAACAAGTTGAGTATATCAGCCCTGTCAAAAAAAAAAGTTGAGTATTTCAACATAAACTAATTGAACGTTTTAATGATAAAAGTTGAACGTGTTTAAAAAAATTCACTTGAATTGCATGATGAATTTATTGCACTGGAGACCTGTTGTGTTCGATATAATTATTCAGCATTAATCGAACACGTAAGAGAGACACATGTAATATTCAACTATTAAAATAATCATGCTCGATGAACAATTGTGCTCGCCGCTTGCCGACCAAACAAGTTTGTTCGCCAGCTCGCCACTTGTCAACCATGCGAGTATGCTCGCCTATGAAGTAAGTTTTGTTCGTCAGCTTGCCATTTACCAACCAAGGTTGTTCAACCAGCCTACCGAGCAAACAGGTATGTTCGCCAGACTAACCGAGCAAAATGATCCTGAAAAGATGTTGATCCGATCACCAAACCGACGATCGTAAGAAGAAATCAGATAGCCTGAGTCAAGTGACCTCAGGGCTAGTATGTTCGATGCACAGATAACCTGAGGGCTCAGACATCCTGAAGGCTCAGACAAACCGGGCGGTCAAGATGCTTGATGTCGACATCCGAAGGCTCGACATCCGGAAGGCTCGACAACCCGAGGGGTCAAGATGCTCGATGCTCGGACATCTCCAAGGAAGGATCGAAGACATCAAGATGCTCGGCGGTCAAGATATTCGATGGCTCGTACATCCCGAAAAAAAGAACTCAGACATGCTCGATAATATTCCGACATAAAATTGATATGGTTTAATGGGGCGAACAAAGCATTCAGTCGAGCAAAAGATTGATTTGGACGACCAAAAGAGTGTCTTATAAACAAGCAAATGCAAAGATCAACCAGGAAGACGAAGTTGGAAACGTGACAACATTACATGAGTTCTTGCAAGGCCCAAGTCTCCAAATTTCATGCTTGCACTAAACCAATTTCATGCTTTTTTTGAAGTACTATAAATAGAAGAAAAAACAACAAGATAGAGGTTCACAAAAAAAATTCCCAGAGGGGTAAGGTTCAGAAAAATTCCAGAGTTAAGAAGAATCTCTAGCACTCATATGCTTACTCTCCAAATCATCTTCATCCATAGCGATTCATCTTCATGAGATGTATCATAAATTGTACCTGTAAAACTCGCAATACTACATCTCTGGCTTGGAACGCCCCCATAGTAGTCATATCTTGACGAACTGGGTCAACAAATTCCTATTATTAACAGTTTATTTTACACGTACATATTTTGTTTGTGAGTTGTCATCGAATTAGCCACATAATATTCTCCATATAAAACGACTCGCAACAAGACCTATTATGAGTAAAATTATAAAAAAAAGAAAAGAAATAATTGACTAAGGGGGTGTTTGGCACAACTTATAAGTTCTTTAAAACAACTTATAAGTTGTTTAGAATATTATAAGTTCATTAATTTTGTTTGGTAAAATAAGATGTCTAACATCTTATAAGATCTAAAAATAAGCTCTTTAGAACTTATAAGCTCCAAAAAAATAAATTGGAATATCCTAACTTATTTTACAAAAATTAAATAAGCTCTATCATATCTCAACTCATCCCGGCCCAAACTTGGTACGAATTCAATCCAACCCTACCCGTTTTTTGTTTTCGCAAAAAAAATTAAAAAAAAATCTTAAACAAAATTGGAAAAAAAATTATTTTCTGAAAAAATATATATTTATTTTCCAAAAAAAAAAATTCTGAAAAAAATATTTTTTTGTTGAAAAAAAAATTATTTTGTGGAAAAATATATTTATTTTTGAAAAAAAAATATTTCCGATTCTTTTTTCTGAAAAAAATATTTATTTTCGAAAAAAATTATTTTCTGGATTTTTTTTTCAAAATTTTCGAGTTTTTTCTGAAACAAATATTTATTTTCTGGAAAAAAATATTATTAAAAAAATCGAAAAAAAATATTTTTTGGAAAAATATATTTATTTTTGAAAAATTATATTAATTTTAAAATTAAAAAATAGTTTTAAAAAAATTACTATTAAAGAACTTATAAGTTTTATTAGTCAAACACTTTAACAACTTATAAACTACTTAAAAATTACATCTTATAAGCTCTCAAAACAACTTATAAGATGTTAGAGCTTATAAGATGTTTAAAATAAGCTTAGCCAAACGGGTCATAAGGGGGTGTTTGGCACAACTTATAAGCTCTTTAAAACAGCTTATAAGTTCATTAATTTTGTTTGGTAAAATAAGATGTCTAACATCTTATAAGATCTAAAAATAAGTTATTTAGAGTTTATAAGCTCCAAAAAAACAAGTTTGGATATCTCAACTTATTTTATAAAAATTAAATAAGTTCTATCATATCTCAACCCATCCCGGCCCAAACTTGGTCCGAATTCAATCCAACTCGGCCCATTTTTTGTTTTCGCAAAAAAAAAAATTTAAATTAAATTAAATTAAATTTTCTAAAAAATAAATTGGAAAAAATTTCTGGGAAAATACATTAATTAAAAAAAAAATTCTGAAAAAAATATTTATTTTCAAAAAAAAATAACTTTTTTTTGAAAAAAAAATTCTGGATTTTTTTTCTGAAAAAAATTATTTTCAGGATTTTTTTTTCAATATTTTCGATTTTTTTCTGAAAAAATTATTTATTTTCGAAAAAATTATTTTCTGAAAAAAAATATTATTAAAAAAATCGTTTTTTTTTGTTTTTTGGAAAAATATATTTATTTTAGAAAAAAATATTATTACAAAAAATCAAAAAATTATATTAATTTTAAAATTAAAAAATAGTTTTTAAAAAATTACGATTAAAGAACTTATAAGTTTTATTAGCCAAACACTTTAACAACTATAAGCTAATTAAAAATTACATCTTATAAGCTCTCGAAACAACTTATAAGATGTTAGAGCTTATAAGATGTTTAAAATAAGTTTAGCCAAACGGGCCCTAAATCAATTTAACTTATAGTATCCTAATTTAATTATTAGTTGTAATCTGTGCATATGCAACAAATTATATATGTATATTATTTAGTGAATATTATTATCAAAATAATTATAAATTTAATTTATTTGAAAAATTAAAAATTTGCAAAACATAAATTATAAATACATATATAAATTGGCAACTAATGAGGAGGTCACATGCATCACGTGCAGGAATGAAGTGGAAACGCGAATGATTTTTTCTTTGAATATATGTTAAATACATTTAATTCATAGATGGTTTGGTACTCCGGTGGCCTTGCATGTTCAACCCTATAAGACGACCATGGGGTAGTGCGGGCTGATGGAGATATGAACACGATTTTTTTATTTATTGTTCTTTTATTTAATATTATTTAACATCTAGAATATTTTTAAGATGAGTAGGTCTAGTGTGCAAATTTGTATAGATGAAAATCTATAAAATTACCCTAAATCAACCAACTATACCCAAAACACTAAATAATTAACCCTAAATTATGACATATTTGAGCTGGGCGAACCATGAACTAGTCGGGCCGAGTGAACCATGAACCATTCAATTTTGTATTACATTCATCAATTATAGAACTTGGTTGAAAATTAAAGTTTTTACATCTATACAAATTTGCATACTAGACTTTGTCTTTTAAGATATATTTTTCTTGATCGTTAAGTTGAATCTTTAATAATATTGCCCTAATTTTCTATATAAATAAGGCTCTTTTGTTTAGTTGTAAGGAAGATTAATTATTAAATTATACTACCTCCGTCTCATTATTTAAGCAAATTTGACTGTTCATAAGGATTTATGAGAATAGTGATAAAATGATAAAGTGTTGGGAGTAGAAAAAGTTGTTTATTAGTATTTTATGTGATAAAGTGATGGGTAGTTGGGGTAGAAAGAGTTATTTATTAGAATTTTATGTGATAAAATGTATTTTTATTTTAAGAAATATCTTAAAAATTGAGAGAAAAAATGGCAAAATTTGCTTAAAGAATTGGACGGGAGGAGTATAAAAATTTTGAGGAGTTTTTCTATTTATCTAACGTAATCTCAACCTACTTATAAACGGCACGCCCTGCATCACCGCCCCAGTACTCCAGCAAGTGCCCCTAATTATATTTTTTTAATTATATATGTGTGAATGTCGAGCCCTAATAATATACACCTTATAAAACGAATAATGATGGCGTTATTTTATCTCTTGTCTATGCACCTCATCATTCACTGAATTAATATTTACCAAACTTTAAAATGTAATGATTCGATAGATATTATCACACTTTGAACGTATTAGAATAAGTTATATATTTCCACATTAATTTATTAAAAATTTAGAATTTGAGAGAGTTTCTTGATCGTATGAGAGCTCTTTTTTGCTGGTTAGATTCAGTGGAATAAATAGTTGGGCTTTCCATCACTTCATAGTTCATACTTGTGCAATAATGAAAGCTAATATTTCTTGTTTTAAAAAATATATTTAAAGTTAAACTAAAAATATTATTGGGTTTTTTTAAAAAAAATAATTTTGCAGGTTGTTTGTGAAAATTAAATATGATAATATTTTTACTCTCACGAATTATTTATCTTCTGTTAATTTTGTTTTTTTATGATTTTGTAGGTTGACCTCTTTTGCAATTGAAATATTTGTTATTTGTCTCTTTTTTTTTTCCTTTTCTTTAACAGTTTTGCAATTGGGTTATTGGTTATTCTTCTTATGTTTATTTAATTTATGTTGCAGTTTGAATTTGTGAAGATTAAATATCGTAATTTTCTTACTATTATTGGTGATTTGTTCTTTATTTATTTTATTTTTGTTTTGTAAGTTGATATCTCTTCTATTATTTTTTTAACTCTACCGCTGCATTCTCTTCTCCATCGCGTCTCTCTAATCATAAAAGAGAAAATTACTAAGAGGTCCATTTTGAGGGTATGGAATACTCATAGATTCACTTATCTAAAATATTATTAGGAGGTCCAGATTTTAAATACTAAATACCCTGAATGCCTGTAGTCTTCCCTTTTTCCCTCTCTGCTTGCCGCCGCCGCGACCCACTCCCACGGACGCGCCGCCGACGACGCCCAGAAACCAGGGCTTTGAGTATGTGTTTTTTTTTCTGAATTTTTTGTTGTTAGAATCTGGAAATTTTTTCTGGGTTTTGAAAAGGGGTTTCACCAAAACCAGAACGGCGGCGCCGCCCACCTCCACACTCGTCGATTTTGGGTTTTTGCTTTCGGTTTTGTGATTTTGCTTCGATTTTTGGGATTTTGCTTCGTTTTGGGTTTTTTGTTTGGATGTTTTTGTTAATTTTTTGAATTGGGCTTCTGTTAATTGCGTCAGATCTTGATGGGGGTTTTTGTTGATTTTTGTGTGTGTTAGCATTGTTATGATCTTGCTTTAATTTTTGTGATTGGAAGCTAGGGTTTATGTTCATACTAGAAATTATGATACATGGCGGTTTATGTGGATCTTAGGGTGATTTATGGTGATTTTCAGTTTGTAGTTGTTAATTGCTGTCCTTTTTGTTTGAAAAATAGGTGAAAATCTCCAATTTCTTTTTCAATATTCTCAATAAATCAATGTTTTTGCAGCTCCCCTAAATCAATGTTGATTTTGTGTTTCGAAACCAGATTTTCTGCAAATTTGATGAAGATGAAGATGAAATCGGGGAGAGAGGGTGTCTAGATTTTATGAAGTTGAAGGATGAATTGTTGGGTTTTGTGATTTTTTGCTTAAATCTGGGTTGGAGATGGATTGTTGGTTTGCACTTGAGATTTTGAAGATCCATTTATGAAGATTTGAGATTTGTTAATTTCTGAAAGTGAGGATTTGGAATCGAGGATGATCATGTTCATTTCGTAATAAAAACGAGGATCTGTAAATTTTGAGATTGTAATTGTAGGTTTTAGATATGTAAATTTTTTACATTTTTTCAATTTTGATATGTAATTTTTTGTAATATTCTAATTTTTATATGAATTTTGAGATTTTAATTTTTAGATTGATAAATAATTTGAATCTGCAGAAAAAATAATTTGAAAAAAAATGATGAAATAAATCAGCAGAAAAATGCAAAAAATTTAAACAATTTATCAAATAATGCATATACACAAAAAGTGGAAGGAATGAAATTAAGGGCAATTTGGTCATTTAACTAGGGAATTTTGGACCTCCTAGTATTTTTTTTAAAAGCTTGGACCTACTAGTAATTTGTTGGTCCATTTTGGTCCTTAGAGTAAATTACTCATCATAAAATATCAATTGAAAATACTTTCAATTTAACTTATGATTAAATTTATATAATCAATTAGATTAGAGTGTGTATTTGACATTTTGAGTATTATTTTCTAATGTTCTTTAACTTCAGTAATTGTTATTCAGGGTACAACAAATGTTGTAGAGTTAGTGCATTAGAAAGGGAGTCGTCTCTTATTTATTCCATAACATATGATTACACCTCATGTGTGCATATATTTGCCATCAATGACCAGGTAGAGATGGGTTTTTTTTTTTTTCAAATATAATTTACGAGTTTTTTATCAGTATACGAAATGATAAATTAATTTTAAGAAATGCGTATGATAGAGGAGGGGTAAGACTGTTATACCCCACCTTAAAAGTCACTTTATTATTTCAAATACTAATAAACAATTCGCTCGCTAAAACACGAGCAAAAATATAAGTGTTCAAGTAATCTTGGGACGGAGGGAGTAATATTCATTTACGTAAAATTAAATATGTTATATTAACTTATCTATCATTTTGAGGATATGATCCTTTTAGGTCTCGTTTGGTTCGCGGGATTGATCGAGATAGGTCAGGATTAGAATTTTAATCCAAACTAATCTACCGTTTGTGGGATGAGGGTCCATGATCTACTTTAAGCCCTGGTAGAAAATGTATTAAATTCCTCAATAGAGGGATATGTCAATCTCATGTGAAAGGTGGGATAGAACATATCACAAATGCAATATTACAAATTGTCCTTCTATTGTTTGAATAGATTCACAAGAATGGAGTGCGGCTGTTTCAATTCAATTTAAGGGTATTTATGATATTTCAATAGGTATCTCATCTAATTCCTTAATCCAATCCTACAATTCAAGCACATATCTTGATTCAAACTAATTCAGTCTAATCAATTCAATCTTACTCAATCATATCACACATAATAAATTCAGTCTCGTGAACCAAACGTCCCTTTAGTGTTTAATTATATACAAATTAATTAGTATAACAATTAAAATATTCAAAGATAAATTTATAAATCAAATCTTGCGCAAATATGATTAGTTATAACTCTTTAAAATTATTAAAAAAATTAGATTTTCTAGAGATTTGGTAAAATATACAAATAATTAGATATTATTTTCAAAGATTTTGTATAATAAATATTTGTCTGAAAAAACTATGTACCAAATTTTGCGTATATATTATTAGCTATAAGTTTATAACCTTTAAAATTCTTCAAACAACTAGATTTTTCAAATTTTTTGAATAATAAATATTTGTCATTCACAATAAAAAAAAAGTAATTTACCTTTTTGAATTGTGAAATTCTTCATAATAAATAAATGAAACATTATAATTTTTTTATAACATCAAAATATGCGAGTATACGAACTAATATATATATATATATATATATATTCTAAAAATAAATACTCGACAAACACAATCGTAATTATATATAACATTATCATCAAATTTTAAAATCTCAATAAATTATCAATTACAATCAAAAGAAAAATTCATAATAATAATTTAATTCAATTAAATTAATTTAATGTTCATGTAACAAGGATAACCCAACTTTAACGAGGTACATTTCCTTGAGATGATCTCACGGATAGACAGACTATAATTTGGACATTGACGCTTTAATATTTTAAGAGAAGAGGCACATTTGCTTGAGATGATCTCACGGATAAACTGAGTATAATTTGGACATTGAAGCTTCAATATTTTAAAAGAAGTTAGTGTTGATTTGTGTTAAATTTGTACCAATCTCATACATGAGACTATCTCATGCGCGTTTTTGGTCAACTCTAATTTATAATAACAAAAAAACTCATTTCAATTACTTTAATAAACTAACCAAAAATAGAAAAAGTAATAATAAATTAACTTAACAATCGAACAAATAATAAATACTAATTAAAATATTTAAACTACTAATAATTAAAAAAAAATCAAAAGAATAGGTTTGAATTTGAAAAAAAAAAGTTGGAAAGGAAATTTTTTTCTTTTCATTTAATTTAATTTAATAAATAGAAACAATATAAATAAAAAAGAAAGGAGGATGTTTACAAATTAATTGGAGCAAAAAACTTAAAAGTGCAGTTAACAATATCAACAAGACCTTAGCACTGGGCCAAACAATTCGTTAACAAAAAAAAATATATATAGCACGAGCCAAACAACTTGTTGCTAATAAATATCTAGCTTGGGACATTTCAATTTGAGATACTTCTACGCATAATATCGTTACTTAAAAAAATAACGTGAACTTAAGTTCACAAATTTCAAATTGGGAATTTTCTTCTGGTCCACTTTTAGACTTATATATACCCTCAATCAGAACGACAAAACCTTTATTACCCTTTCACTTATTTTATCTGGGAATTTTCTTCACTTTCCTTCAAAACTTTTAGCGGTTACATGTAAATTGAATAATGGATTAGGGTCTTATATGTATCTTTTCTTTTTAAGTTTTTTGTTTTAATACTTTTAAGGCATACATTAAACCGCTGATTTTCGTCCACTTTTAGGCTTATATATACTCTAAAATCTGAATCGGAACTTTTATTACCCTTTCATTTATTTTATATGGAAACTTCCTTCATTTTTCTCCAAAACTTTTAGGCTTACATGTAAATTGAACAATAAATTAAGATTTTTAATGTACCTTTTCTTTTTATGTATTTTGTTCTAAAGGTAAGCCAACGGATTAGGGTATTTAATGTACCTTTTCTTTTTAACTTTTTTGTTCTAATACTTTTAGGCTTACATGTAAATAATTTATTTTTAAGTTTTTTGTTCTAATACTTTTAGATTTGAGTGGTCTCCTGTGCACTCAAGTGCACCGTACACTCATGTATAATGGTGATCCATTAAAAAAACGGGTCGCCCGCCATAATCATAATCAATTTAGTATCATAACAATTCAGTAATAGTACATTGTCTTAGTGGCTAACTGTGTTGTTTCTGACCTTGAGATACAAGGCTTGAACATTGAATCCCACAATTTTTATTTTTTCTATTTTTAATAACCCATTTTTTTTCCTATTTTTATTAACCCAAATTGTTTGATTAAATATTTCAGTATTAAATAGTTGCATGTTTTCGTTATAGGAAGATTCATATTTGGTGATTGTAAGTTGCATTTTTCATGTGTAGTGAGTTGCATGTTTTAGCTAAAATAGTTGCATATTTCAGTTATAAGGAGTTGCATGTTTCAGATATTGATAGTTGCACTTTTCAGTTATATTATGTTTCAGATGACTTTAATTTTTTATTTTTTTTTAAATTCTGGAATTAATCATGATTTTGACAATTTATATATTTCTTAATGATCTTGTGAATTTAGTTACTCTATAACCAAACAATTACAACCAAAGCCAACATAAAAACTATCTTCTCAAATAGAAGTACAAATATTATATAACATGACAAAGCAAATTTTATAGGGCAACTATTTGTAATAGAAGCGTGCAACTACATATAACAGAAGCGTGCAACTATCTATTATAGAAAACATACAACGATTTCATCGCATTGTATAGTAGAACCGGTGCACAGGAGAGGAACTCTCAATTATATTATCTAAACCTTCAAAAATTGATCATTAATCTGATCGGAGTTTCGAAAAATGGTGAAGGCTCCTTATGTTGGACGATTGACCTGTCAATTAGGGCTTGCGGCTGCTCGGAGATGTGGTGGTGGAGCAGGACAGGGATAAAAATACGTAATAGTCAAATTTATTTACAAAATTGACAATTATTTACAAACACAAGCGATAGAAATAGTAAGATCTAGCAGAAACCTTTTATTAGATGACGGAATAGCCATGGAGATTTCCTTCTTCAGACTAAATGTTGTTGGTGTGCTACTAATGTAGAGAGAAAGTGAGAAGGGGAACGACATAAAAGGGGATGCTCTCTCTCTTTCTCTCTGTGAAATGCAAATTTGAGAGTTTCGTAATTAACAAGCGAGGAAGATAGATTACAATGGGAGAAAAAATGTGTGTATGTATTTGTTTATGTGAGAAGAGTGACGGTGCAGGTGACACGAATAATGACCCGAATGTTATTAATGGGTAGGGGCAAGACAGGTGCACGGATCTAAATTCTGTGCACCTGGTGTATATGAGACCTTGTCTTTATACTTACATGCAAACAAAATTTTTAGGCTTACATGTAAATTGAATAATTGATTAGGGTCTTAAACGTGCATTTTCTTTTTAAGTTTTTTGTTCTAATACTTTTAGATTTACATGTATTTATTTTTAAGTTTTTTGTTCTAAAACTTTTAGACTTACATGTAAACTGAATAATAGTTTAAAATCTTAATGTGCATTTTTTCTTTAAGTTTTTTTTTTTTTTGTTCTAATGGATTTCTTTTACTTTTTGAATTTTTTAATAGTATTTTTGTCAGAAAGCTATTTTGTAATGTTTTGAACACCCTTGTCATATTTTCCTATTTTTTTCTTGTTTTACTTTGTGTTAGGGTTGCAAATTTTGATTTCATTTTTTACTATTTGCAAAATTTTCACTCATATATATACGAACTCACTCCTTCAACGGAGAATGAGGATTTTTCTTGAAAAAATTGTTAGAAAAAGTTCTTTAAAACTCTTAATAATTCCCCACATATTATTATATATCTTTTTAAAATTATATTAATCTGCATAATTGTAGAAGCGAATAACAAATTATATTTTAAAACACAGATAAAGTAGAAACAAATAATAAATTATATTTTTAAACATACATTAAGTCTTGTATGCATCATGCGTATCATACAATTCAAGTAGACTTTTTAAACATGTAACTTGTTACATTAAAACATACAACTTGTATCAATCCTGGTAAACAAAAGACCTTCTCTTAAACATATTATGAAAAACAAATAAAATTATTAAACTAAATTATAATTATTAAAATTATATATGAAATATTTATGCAATAATTAAAAAAATGGAGAAATTGACAATGGCGAATGAGATAGATACATCTGCAACACATTAAAATTTTAGAATATGATTACGTAAATACGTGGCCTAAACGCATAAAGATTTCAGAGTTAAGCAATACAAACCAAATAGGTTAAGTCTTGAGACACAAAATTTTGTAGACCTACACAAATTCACTGTGCAGACTCAAATAAATGTATCATAAATCAAATATCTATTTCTATCCGACGAAGTGGAATAGCTCAAGTGTCTAGAATACCTATGCCGTGAGGTCATGAATTCGAGTCACCATTTGCCCGATCAAAAAGAAAAAATCCATTTCTATCCTTCATTAAACAGGAGGAAAGAGAGGGCTAACACAAGATCTTGAATCAATTACTTGTACAACAACAAAAATGTACATTTTGAGTAGGATTAAACCTCTATACACCTAGATCACCAAATAATGCCAGAAACGAATGTCAAGCTCTACCAGAATTACCATGGCGATGGCTTCTGAAGTAGCTAAGAAGTTGCTGAGCCTGTCACAACAGAATAAAAATAAATAAGGGTCATAAGTTGATAACTTTTGGAATAATATCGGGTTTGGTCCCTTAAGTTTACCTTTTTTCCAGTTTTGATCCCCGACCAAGTTTGGTAGGGAGTGAAAGAGGGTGACCGAAACTGGAAAAAAAGTAAGCATTTGGGACTAAAACTGAAATTATCCCCATTTCAAAACGAAAGCAATTTAGTTTTTGTAAATTTTACCTTTTCTCGGGCTCTCGGCGTCCCTGAATGAGACAGCGCGACTAAAGGGGGAACAGCGCCTTCCTGAACGACCATACTGCAAAATCTACTGCTATTCGTGCATAACTGCAAAAGAGCAGCAGCAGCATTTTCTTTGCCTCTTCCAGACCCCAGTTCAACCACTTCAACCAAAACGGGAATTCCCCCTTCTTGACCAATCGCAGCTCTCCCCTCCTGAATAGTCGAGAGATTGGATAAAACTGCCACTGCCCTATCAGCCATTCCGAAAGCGGGGTCCATTAACTCCACGAGATGTTTCACAGCACCCGATTGGACAATACGGGGCTTGTTCTCATGATGAAGAGACAAATTGAACAAAGCTGTGGATGCATCTTTCTTGCCTCTAGGAGTTCCATTCCCCAGTAGATCAACCAAGGGCTTGATTGCTCCTGACCGTCCAATCTTGATCTTGTTTTCTTCCATCACAGAAAGGCTGAAAAGAGTAGCAGCAGCGTTCTCCTTGGCCTCGGGGGTCCCGGATTCAAGTACGTGGATCAGAGGTTCGATCGCATCAGCATTTGCAATGGCGGACTTGTTGTTATCGTTGATCGATAGGTTGAGAAGGGCAGTTACGGAATTTTCCTGTACAGTTGAATCTGTTGAAGATAGCAGATTAACTAACAAACTGATCACACCACACTTTGCGATGATAATGCGATTATCCATGCTATGCTTAGCTAGTAACCTGATACACGTTGTGGCATCTATCTGCACATCGAGTGAACTACTCTTGAGATTCTCAACAAGATTCTTGACTTCAGCCTCGATTTCTAAAAGTTCAGTCCTCATTTCAACAGTATTAGAAGAAACCACTCTTGGAACAAATCTATCCGATGGTTTGCGCCAAAATGATTGATTACGAGATCTTGTCTCCAGCCTAGATGGAAAACCGGGCTCTCTTTGCACAGGGCTTACAATAGCAGGAGTTTGTGACCCCTCTTCATTGCCTTCTACAGCTGTTTCTTGTGAGAGGTTACGAGTGATTGGGGCAGAATTAGTTCGGTTATGGCACAGTGATGATGAGGATATCATGAGTAGATCATCAGATTTCAATCTTCTCTCTCCTGACCTGTCTTCAGAACTTCCTCTGGATACTCTTTCAATCTCCAGCTTACTTCCATTTAACGCAGCTACGGTCAAAGAATCCTCAGACAATGAACGAGGATGATGCGAAGATGTCTCTTTTGCAGAAGAAGGCTGATCTGAGATTGTTGATTTTGCTGGATAAGGTAGTTTCGTATTGTTTTCTTCACACCAATGTGCAATTAGTGCCTTAACAGTGTAATTAGGAATGAGATTTGTGTGTGCTAGAGTTTGCCTTGTCTTAGGACAAACAGTGAGTCCAAGATCTATCCACTTCCTTATAAAAGCCCGTTCATATGTTTGTCCAGATGAAACGATAACAGGATCGGACATGAGATTGAGGGAAAGAGGGCAACAAAAATCGGGAGGTATTGAAATGGGATTAGAGCTCTGGGATTGTGTCTTTATAACAAGGTGATCATGCATGTGGGAAACCAGGGAAATCATTTGTTCTATATACTCAATTTCAGCAGCCTTCTCAGCTTGTTCTGCATTTTCTTTAAGTCTCTCAAGGGCCACAGCTTCGAGTAGAAGTTCCTGGTTTGATTTCAAGCACAATTTATCAGCAACCTTTTCTAGGTCGTCTGAACTAGCATCAGACTCTTTGTGATCCTTAATAGCATTAATGATCATTGGTGATATTTGTTCTGATCCAATTAGCTTGAATTTCTGAACAGAGAAAGAGACGGCATTAATATTCACACCATCCATCAATTCTGATATTTTTATTCAGGTGAAGTGAACAAGTATAAGAAAATAATTAGTCATTACCTCAATAGATGCAACGATGAGTTCAACAGGTAGGAATTGATGAGATTTAAGTAACTTGAGACTTTCCTCACCATGAGTTTGAATCTTCACTTTAAGTGATTCAACTTGTAAAACCTGGGTAAATAAGCAAAAGTTAGTCACAAGAAACATAATATGTCAAAAAGCATTATAAGTAAAGAATTATTGAGAAGACTAGTATGCAAAATTTCTCCCTCCACCACTTCCATAAAATTTCCCACCCTTTGTCACATATATAGGTCACAAAACCAGTTAACGACTAAAGTCAAAGATTAGTATCACATACAAAGTAGAGTTTACTCATTAGTGGTTGCCAGTTTTCAAATATCTCTTTCAATTCATCTACAGATTGGTGGAGTTCTGAAAATTCATTTTGAAGCATCTCAACTGAAGCAACTTCAGTATCAACAATGGCATCAAGAACTTGTTTTAATAACTTCAGTATCTCTTCAATCTTCTCATGATACTTCTTCACTAGTTCGCACGATATGCTTTCACTAGATGATGACTCCAAAAGGCGACTGATATTTTCGAGAAGCGATTTCAGCAATGGTATCTCCATTACCTGCCAAATCAAAACAACTAGTAGTGTCGGAAGAAAAGAAGAATAATGAGATGTTCTCCAATGGATTTAAATGAAAAGAAAAACAACGAAAAGTTCTTGCTTATTTAGAACGAAAAAACAACTAGATTTTGTAAACAAGTATATTCATTAAAACAATCATAGGAACGTTCACAAAACAATAGAAAAATTAAAGAGCGGGAGATGATGAGGCAAAGTGAAAAAATAAGTAGAATCACACATCCATAATTTTACACAGATCTATGAGGCAAACTCAAGTGGTTTCATCTGCATCCAAACTGGTACAGAAGCCAGTAACAATATTTAATACTTTCACACATTTAAAACTCTATATGACGAGTGGAGAACTAAATATATAAAGATGCCATCAGCTATTTGAAACCTCCACTAGCTCTACACCTCTAACACAAATGCTGTTCCTTAATCCTCCTCAATCTTTTTTCCAATCCATGATTATAAGAAAGCATCTCATCAGAAAAATAGGCTTTTATGTGATTATCAATCAGTATTACGAGTCAACAAAATTTTGGAACTGAAATGTTGATTCTGTTCTTCAGACACTTGAGAGCACTAACATTAACAAACAAAGAAATCTCTCACCAAGGATCCTACAAAATCTAAGTTCTGATTCATGTGAACTAATATAACTATGTTACCTTAATATGCTGCAGGAAACGAGTTTCCATAGAAATCAAATATGCCAAATTTGAGAGTGGAAATTGATAAAAATCCTGATTCTATTCTTCAAAGAAAAAACAACGATGAGCACTAACTTTCCGCATCAAGGATCCAACAGAATCTAAATTTTAATTCATGAGAACTAATATAACAAATATATTAGCCTATTTGGGTCCTCTGCACTTGCAGACAATACTGAGGGGCCGCTTGGTTCAAAATTCTTCACTCCAAATAATAATGGAAATGAGTATGGGGTAATTGTAGTGATTAATGAGAACAAAAAATGATCCATTTACACTCCTATACTTCGAACAGGGCAATGAGTCTCAAAATAATAATTAATCATTATCTCATTTTAATTAACCACCTCCCCTCCTACAATCAAAATTCCCCAATCTTTACATTCTTTATTATGTCAAGACTAGAGTCCAACTACGAATATTGTAACTGATCGTTCAAGGATTCTCATTGAAACCACCACCACCACCCCCACGGCCCCACCCCCACCCCCAAATGAATTTTAAGTCTCAATGAGTGAATTCGTCAAAAATGTTAAGGTTAAAGCCACACGTCAAGCTTCTAAGTTTACATCACCTTCCAACTGTGCACCTGTGCACAAGAATATAAGGAAGCTGATGTAAGATCATATCACGAAGGAAAATATTTTTCTTCAATTCTAAAAATGTTAGTTTATGCATTCCCTAAGACTCAATTTGCAAGAGACCCTCAGTGCAATAAACGAACACATCTCACCGTTTAAGGTACAACTGCATAGAAGCCCTAACTTCGTACACATTTGAAATAACACTATCTAGCAGACTAAAATACATTTCCAAACTCGAAGTAACATCAACCAAAAACAGAGAAGTATTTCCACCCCCCACGAGCCACAAAATTCAAAATAAAAAATTAAAATAATCCATCTGCAGAAACGGAAGCAAAAACACATTCCATCAACAATAACCGCAGAACAAGGTAAAAAAAAAACTTACCCTAAAATCAGTTTCCCAGAACGTAAAGGCGCAGAATCAGCAAATGATCAATGAAACCGCCAGTCACTGCCCATGCAAAACTAATCCAATAAAAAAAAAAAGCAAACATTAGCCATCAGAATCACTTCCATTACTCACCCAATAATAACGACCGCGAGCTTACCAGTTCATGCAAGAGATAAATTGGCACTACAACAAATTACAGGAGGGTTTACTGCGTTAAAAGAACAAGTAAAAAGGAATAAATTGAATAGAATCATGTGAATTGAATTATATATATAGAACCGGAGGTGTAATGGTCAAGAGATTAGGGTTTGGAGCAGAGACCAGAAATCACTCGGTTTCTCCTGCTCTGACGAATTCTTCTGTACGTGTGATGGGTTTTACCAATTCCGATTTCTTTGTGCACCAACATTAGGGTTTTGATTACCTGCTCCGCCTCCACGTGTCACTAATTCATTGGGAATTAAATTCCCCAAAATAATTCCAACAACACGGTCATATTTGTTCGACTTTATAGTGCCATTTTCTAAATTTGGGTATCTATACAAACAAACTAAAAACTTGGTTGAATATTATGAAAATTATTGGTTCATGTATAAAAGAAAAAATTAGTTTAATATATCAAAATTATATATAAGCTCAGCTGCTCATATATAAAATATCTCTGCTGGTTTCTATTTTAATATTAATTCCTTCGTCTCAAACTCAAACATTTATAAAAAAAAGGTATGTCCCAAAATTATTGAACATTTTTATAAATAATAATAAATTATTTTTTTCTCTTTTGTATATGCCTCTCAAACACTTCAATATTACACTTAATGTTATTACTTTTTTACAACTAAAATCAACTTTGTCTCATTTAACTTACACAAATTTCATTATTTTACAATTTAATCTCCAGCAAAAAACAATTTTATCATTTTTAATAATAAGAGTGGATCTCTTGTACACCCAAGTGCACCGTGCACACATTCAAATGAGTGACCCGTTTTCCCTTTTAATTAAGATTCGATATTGTTGCAAATTTTCAACAATTTGCCTCTAGTCTAGTGGCTAAACATCATATCATTAGGGTTAAGGATGCCTGGTTCGATTCCAAGTACTATCAATTTTTTTTCTTAATTATATTTAAATAACACAAATTTGGCACTAGAACAAATTAGATCAATGAAAAATAAAGATTGAGTCAAAATGAGGATACACTTATATAGAAACATGCAACTAGTCAATAAAAAATCGAACAACTAGATAATATAAAAACATACAACCATATAACACATAAACATGCAACTAACTAATACAGAAACATGCAACTAACTAATGCATAAATATGCAACTAGCTAATACATAAACATAGGCAATTATATAATAGTCAATACAAAACATGCAACTAGCTAATAGGATACATTATATAAAAACATACAAACATATAACTATAAACATACAAAATGCAACTAACTAGTGCTAAATAAAAGCTAATACATAAACATGCAATTAGATAATATAAAAACATGCAATCATATAACACATAAACATGCAACTAATACAAAAATATAGAAACATGCAATTAACTAGATAACATAAAAACATGCAACATAGCTAATAAACATGAAACATGCAATTATAGTACATAAACATGCAACTAGCTAATATGCAACTAGCAATTATATTGAAACATGCAACTAGCTAATATTGAAATGGATAGAAACATGCAACTACCTAATACAAAAATAACAATTATATACAGAAACATGCAATTAGCTAATATTGAATCGAGCAACTAGTAAATATAAAAACATGCAACTAGCTAATATTGAACCGTGCAACTAGAAAACATAATGCAACTAGCTTGTGAAATGTTCAACTAATTATTGGATTGCATGGTTTCCATTGTTTCAATGTTGTTGATTGACTTATTTTATGGTAGTTTAGTATAATTACGTGTGATTATTCAATTACTATTGTTATTATTAGTATACTATTATGAGGCACTCTTGTGTGAGACGATCTCATGTATGAGACGAGTCTTTTCAACCCATATTATATTAATCTGACCCATATTATGCTACCCTTGTGAAAATCCCAATTTAACCTTATGCACATGACCAATAGTGTTAACAACAATATATTCAACGCAGACGCGGGAGGAACAAGGGAGATAGCGCGAATTCCCATTCCGCGTTTCGGTCGAGATTTTAGTAGGATTTTCCCAAAAAACTAGCCCCAATAAATGTTTAACTCCTAATATAATTGAATCAACTAATCCCACTGCTAAATTGTACACATATGTGATTATATACATATATGTATAAGGATACCTATGCTATTCGTTCAGTTGTAGGTGTGAATTGGTCGATTCGTTCAATTGAGAGTGTGAATTAGTCTCAATGCATAGACTTTTTTAGAACAGCGATTCGTTCAATTGGAGGTGTGAATTGGTCGATTTTTTGAATCAAAATTCACTCAATTTCAGCGGATTCCAATGAGTTCTCTGCAGTTGTCGAATTGCAGAGGATCCGGCCACTCAAAATTCGGCGTTAGATCCTCTTCGATTGAGAAGAAGATGTAGAAGAACAATGTTTTTCTTTTATTCCTTAATTTGGAGAAGGGATTTTGGAGAGGCGAAAGAAAAAAGAATATAGGCAATGGTCAAGCGGAATCAATTCTACGATTTTCTCCATGACATTAACTAATAATATGTTTGGTACGAAAACACTTAACGTTATGTCTTAGTGATTCCTGTCAAAACAAAAAAATGTCTTAGTGATGGGTTTTTGTGTGTTGTAAGTATTTGTTAAGAAGTATTAAGTATCTAATCAGGAGTATCATAATTTTTTGTGAGGAGTATCAAAATCATTATGTTTATCATAGTAAAAAATAATTGTTGGACTATTTCATTGATATCATATTCTATAAACAATATCACGATATTGCATTTAAGTTGAGTATCAAGAAACTCTTATTATTATACAAAATATTAGAGTATCAAGAATCTCACCAGGAGTATTAAATATCTGGTGAGGAGTATCCGACCCAATTAAAATTTTCTACTGATGTTTTTGTTTACTGTAAGTATTAGTTGACAATCAATTTATAACTCAATATATTATATCTAATAAAATTCACTTTCAGTCAGTTATAATCGTCTCTTGCCATTTACCATGGTACAAAGCATCTATTGATAAAGAGTATTAAGAATCTCTTCAGAAATATCAAATATGTGATCAAAAGTATCAACATTATTTATGTCTATAAAAAAAAATACAATCTAAGCGATTCACATGTCTTAAAAAAACAATAATACGATTTATGTTTTAAGTATCAACATTTGATTAAAAGTATCAAAATTTTATTATTAAGGTACATACATAGTATTAAGAGTATAAGAATCCTTAGTCAAGTGTCAAGAATCCCTTCAAGAGTATCAAAATTCTGGTCAGGGGTACCAGAACCAAGTAAAATATTTGCATAAAACAACGTGATCAGTGATCATCTTTCAAGACTCTCCCCAACTTGAATGCTAATTTGATTAGTTGTTTTCTCCTGGATTGCTAAAATTAGAGTATTAGGTATTTGTCAAATCTTATTTTTTTTTCTTCTTCTTCTTTCTTTCTTCCTATGTGCAAAATCATCTTCAACATCTACTTCTATAGGCTGCTTCATTCTTTTTCTCTGATCTCTTCGTCGCTGCAATTAAATTTGGAGTTTCAATGTAAGAATTAAGAGTATCACGCATAAGTCCAGGAGTATCAACATATTTACACTTTTTGTTGTTTACTTTAGCAAACCTCTTCTTCATTCTTCTGGCAGCTTTTTCCTTTGCAACTTTTTGTTATCCATGATATCTCCTCATGCAAGTTTTATATTCTTTAGTTTCTCTGAGATATCTCTTGTGTTGCTCAAAATTAAACCTGTTCATAGCATAATTGAGAAATTTTAATATTATAGACATAATCCTGATTATATTTTGTCTGTGTACACTAATAGTTTATATTCAATAGCCTAAAAGAACTCAACTGTTATGAATTTTTTAATCATAAAATATTTATCAAAGATTATGCAGAAAATTTATAGCTATGTCAAAGATAAAGATCACTGATTCCTATGTATTTGCTTTCGAAAAAAATTCCTATGTATCTAAAGATAAGGCAATCCAGAACATCAAAAGTGTCCACATAAAGAACATCAAAAGTTTATTCAATAAATCAAGTATTAGATAGTAATAAAACTAGAAAACCTATTCATTGGACCTCAATAAAGTATATCACATTTCATGATGAAATAGGCATCCTTAACAAAGGCACTGATACAAGATAATACAAGAATGATCCTAACTACTATAAATTCAATGTATCCTGCATAAGAACTGAAATAGAGCAAATTTTTTATTTAACAACACTTATTTCAAGCAACAGTTACAAAGACATGGGCATCAAGCTAGAAAATATCTGGGAGATATACGAAATAATTATTTACTTGTTCATCCATTATTACTCTGAACTTCTAGTGAAATCTTTCTCCCATTCTATCGTATAACCACATTGGAATGGAGTATAAATGAATAAATTGTAAGTCGAACTTAGTATATCAACAGTGAATTGAGTAAGAAAAAATAAATTACAAAAAGAAATTAAGAATTTGACATAGGTAAAGAGATGGTGTTCGTCCGATGGAGACGGCGGCGGACAGAAACAACACAAATGAAAAAGAGATATAAGGCAATATCGTGTGGCGGCATATAGTTAAAATTGTATGCAAAAGTGAAAGTGTACCTACGTATATGAAATTATTTTGTACTTATTAGTAAGTTGCAATCCTTAAATGTATTTATTAATTAGAGTTGTTTGCAAGAAATAATAAGTGATTATAGTCATCTAAAATTATGTGAATAAGTTATTTGGAATGTTTTATATCCTTTTTTACTAAATTAAATAAGTTCTCAAAAACTATAAGCTAAAAATTTAAGGGGTGCTTTTAGTAGCTTATGGGTATTTTTTTAAGTATTATTACTTTTTTTACACATGCTGTCAATTTTTCTTTAAATTTTTTTATAACACCATCAATTTTTACTATTAATCAATTTTCTTATAATCACTAATTTTAAAAATCCAATTATTTTTACCTCAATTGTGAGTCGGAACAATTTCTTTAATTCCCATTCCATGCAAACCCTTATGGCTATTTGCATGTGGATTGTGGGAGGATCAGAAAAAGGCTCATATAGAAATGGACATTTTATTTTTGAAATAAAGACTCTCCACTACATATTTTGAATGGAAAGTATTCTAAGATACATACTATAAATATACTATAAATATAGTGACAATCCAATACTAAATTTACCAATCTTGTCCTTTTATACATTTTATGCGTACATGTTATATTTTATATAATTATAGTTATTAAAATGCACTTTCTCTCATATTTGGTGGCCCCCACTTCACAAAGAGGTAGGAATAAATCTGCAATTCTCCATCAACTAACCCCAAATCTTCCCTGACCTCCATCCTCTATTTTTTGTATCAAAATTCTCGATTTCATCTGCAGAATCAAAAATGAGAAATTTGGGTTGAGAAATTCAAAATATAATTAATATGAACTTTGGGCCCACAATTCAAAATATAATTTTTTTTAAAAAAATGCACTTTAAAATACAATTTTTAAAAAATATGCACTCCAAAATTGGCCTAAAATACAATTTTTTTAAGAATATGCACTCCAAAATACAATTTTTTTTTAAATGCACTCCAAAAATTGGCCTAAAATACAATTTAAAAAAAAAAATGCACTCCAACATACAATTTTTTTAAAAAAAATACACTCCAAAATTGACCTAAAATACAATTTTTTTAAATGCACTTTAAAATACAATTATTTTTAAAAAATATACTCTAAAATTGACCTAAAATATAATTTTTTTAAAAAAATTCACTCCAAAATTGAACTAAAATACAATTTTTTTTAAAAAAAAAATGCACTCCAAAATTTACCTAAAATACAATTTAAAAAAATGTAATCCAAAATTGGTTCAAAAGTTCAAAAATTCAAAAAATTTATTTTCTGAAAATGATGCATTTTTTTAGTCAAAAAATGCACCCCAAAATAAAAAATGGACGGTTGATTTTTTAAATTTGAGAATGAAAGAAAAGGAAATGGGGATTGGTGGGGACCAATTTATTGGAGAAAGGAAAGGAAATGGTAGTTAACTCTCTCCACACTAATATTTTTGTATATTAGAGTCACAAAATAATTACTATGTATCTTAGAGTCACTCTCCCTTTATTTTTATGTATGATTTTCTAGAAGAAGAAAAAAAAATTTGAAAGGCCACAAATTTTGCACATATTCCAATTTTAACTTGTAGAGAAGCACTCATGTTCTTTTTCAATTGAATTATTGACCTTCTTTCAATCTCTTTAAACTACCATTATTGAATTCTTCATGCTACATTGTTAACCACCAACTTTTGTATCTCGTACTGAAAATCAAAGGTCAACTCTACTAGTTGAATTTTTTTTTTTTTTTTTTGACGGACTCTACTAGTTGAATTCAAGAGATGTACTTTTAGCAATGTTAAAACCATTAAAATTAATATGTAAAATTAAAATATTAGAATAAAAAATCTATGATTCTATAAGTTCAGATTTATAAGACAAAATGTTCTCATTTAATTTATTAATTAAACAATCCTCAAAAACTACAACGAAAAAGAAACAACAAATTCTTATTATGTCCAATCCCACAGTCCGCCCATTTGTAAATTAGAGGCAAATTAATGTCTACAAAAAAAATTTGGATAGCTCAAGTGGTTAGAGCTTCACTATCTAAAACCTCGAGGTCTCGAATTCGAGACACAGAAAGAGAATATTTAATTATTCATTCCCACTTCTGGTGGTTCCTCTCTTGTGGGTTGCGATTTCGAGTTGCGGGGTGGTGGGTCCCTCTCTTGTGGGGTTGCGGTTCTGAATTGCAGTTTCGGGTGGTCCCCCTCTTGTGGTGGTTGTGATTCCGGTCTACAGCGAGATGAAATGATGTTGACATACCCGGTAGTATAAGAAATTATTGTAATTAATTATGTTAGGAAACTACTGTAATTGATTACTTTAAAAAAAATGTCTACAAAAGTATTTACAATTTATAAATTAAGTGGAGTGTTTTTTTTTCCAAAAAAAAAAATAATAAAAACAATTTAATAAATCAAACCAAATGAGCAGTTTCTATAATAACGAATTTGATCATATACATGATGGGCAAAAACTTATATCTCATCACTTATTTATGTATGCCATATACGCAAAGATCTTCCACCATCATTTAGTTAGTTTCTTTAATTAATTCAATCTCCTCATTTATATATATTCTATATTTTACCTAATTTTATTAATTACATTAATTTTTTTACCCGACCCGGACTGGGTCCGACCCGAGTGATTCATGGTTCACTCGGCCCGAATGGTTCATGGATTTGAGGTTCATGGTTTAGGGTGTAGGTTTATATAATTAATGAGAAAATTGAATTAATTAAAAAATTAATTAAATAATAGTGGGGACCTTGCATATGTGGCGCGTCATATGCGGTTGACATATAAATTTATGTCCACCCGCAAGCATATGATCAAATCCATCTATAATTAATTACATCTCTCTTTAGTTACTATTAAATATTTTAAAAATTAATTTCACCGATCAGTTGAAAACCTAATTCAAAATGATATTCTGTACCTTACAGATTGTAAAAGTATCTAAGAAATTACAAGACACAGTTTCTTAAATAACTTGATTTGTCAGTTTTAAAACAGTCATGAAAACCATTTTTTACAAAAAGAAATGCCATGCCAAGAAATTTTTCTGGGAAGAACTATTTACTTTAAAATCAAACATATAAATTTTCTGTTCTATATATTATGTTATACACACTGCATGTATAAAATAACAGTTAACATTATAATTACCATGAATTAACAAAACAGAATACAATACAAATATAGAGAATTTCATGTGACATAATGAAACATCATAAAACTCTATTCCTAAGGAACATGCTTGAAGTATTAGCTGCTATAGCAGTTAAGTAAATGAGAAAACATAATATATATTTTTTTAATTGATAGTTCAATCCTATCATACAGTAATAAGGTTTATCCAGTCTCCAGATGCACAAAATAGAAACCCTATGGTAAATTAAAAATGGCTACATAGCAAAAAAACAAGATTGGTAGTCAACATGGCCTTGATACTGTCACAAGACCGTCGCCATTTTCAGTGATTCTTAACCGAAAATTTGCTCTCCAATTTACTCTTCATCAGAATCATCGAACTTAATTTTCACAGCTTTTGGAGCATTGGAATCAATTTCTCTAAAATGGGCGCCATATAACTTGGACTCCTGCAAGAATGGCATTTAGAAATGATGTTCCTACTTTCATCAGCAAAATGATACTTCATCTCTAGATATGAACAAACCAGATAGCAAATGATGTATCTATTAGTTCAAAACAGGACTTTCTTGTATTACTTTCCTGTAATTGTGTGGTTTGGTGTATGATTAAATAAAATTACAGTGTGATATTTACTGAAAGATATGAAAAGCAAATTGAGGTAGTAATAGTATATTTCCTTTCACATTCAACGAAAAGCACTTCTAGGGAGAAGAATCTTTGATGATCTCAAGTTACTATGTTGTGGTTAATAAGTTACTTCTATTTGTGGTTAATAAGCTCAAAACTCTCAACATCATTTATCAATTCAAAAAGGGTATATCTGACCTTTTTCTTGACGTGAGTCCCAAATTTCAGTAAAGCATCAGGTACAACTTGATTAGCTTCCCTGAGAACATTTACCAATTCCCCAGAAAGTCCCTGAGAAGAATTTATTCATCCAATTAACTAGTATAATATATAATGTATATGCATATATAATGTACATATTTCTCTCTATGTATATAGATATTACAGACTATATCAGCACATTTTTACTACTAAAATTGAAGTGCATACCTTATTATCCTTTGTAAAGAAGGTGTGAGCCACTCCCTTCTTACCAGCTCTACCAGTTCGACCAATTCTGTGAACATAATCCTCTGTTGTAAGCGGAAAACTATAATTTATTACAACTTCAACATCAGGAATATCCAGTCCTCGAGCAGCAACATCAGTTGCTATCTGCAATTAATAATACATAAATACATAGCTGCGCAATTGTGGCATGAACAGGCAACATATATAATTTCTTTCGATTGAGGGGTTTAATTTGATGAGGGGGTTTTGGGGAAGGATCTCAAACGATGTCATATAGAGTGGATATTGAATCCATCAAAATAACTAAAATAATAATTTGAATTGGGAGCTATGAACCATGTTCAACACTGTTTTGTTAGACTGAGTTTATCATATAATCTCTAATGGTTGAAGTGGTCATTGTTTACAGTCCCACAAAGATAGCCTTGCTTTCTATTTGAGTCCATCCCTCAAAGATAGGCCACTTACTATGTCTAACATATCATTCATTTTTTATTTCCAACTTCACCCTTATTTAATGTATCTTGTTTTTTTTTTCCAAATCAATATCTAGATACCAGTAACGGTCTCGGAAAATGAGTAGACATAAGGGCGAAATGGGAAAACAAAGCAAAAAATTAATGTTAATACTGTAATAACTTTCATTCGTTAATCAGTGTGAAAAAACCCGTAAGCCTATCTTTGTGGGACGGAGGGAGTAGTAAATACTAAAACGAAAAAACCTTGAGCTATCTAGATGAGAAGAAATACTCATATGTTAAATGCCAATACTACTCAATCTTCTTCAGTCAATGCTTCAGAAGAGAGAACACACGGAAAAATGGTGTGTGTGGGGGGCCAGTTAAAACCATGTACAAAGAGGAAGCTAATTTGGAATTAGTGAAGTGAAAACTATGCATGATATGGCTATCATAAAGCACAAGAACTATCAGTAAGTAACACCAGGATAGGTAGGGTCAACTTCTTTATCCATAAACATCAATACAAGAATGAGAACCAAAATGTCAACATGCAGTAAATACAAAGTTCTTGATAATGATAAGGTGTATAACTAGCAAAGAAGGTCAAAGTCAAAAGAAAGAAAAAAGGAGCCTATGGGCATAGATAAATGAGCCAATAATATAATAAGGCGAACAAGAACTTGAAATTGCTAAAGCCAATTATTAAAAAAAACGACCTAAAGTGATATTTTTATTTGTTTGAAGAAATGCCTAGTTCGTACCAGTAGAGGACAAGTTCCCTCCTTAAACAACGACAACGCCTGGGTTCTTGCATTCTGTGCTTTGTCACCACTTATAGAAACGGCTTTCCAACCCCTGGCAAAAAAAAGTGAACAAAATAAACACCTAATGGAAATATAATAGCATTTTAGATTATATGCCCCATATGAAAATGACCACAGAGGAGCAGAAGAGCTAAGTGCAATGTGTCAATTGTTAAAGCAATCAAAATGTGAAATTACTTTCTCTGAAGCATGTTCTCCACCCTCGATGCTTCTTTTTTGTATAAAACAAATACCAATACTCTGTTCCTGCATAAAATTATAGTCCCAAAGAGAAGAATCAGAAAGCACCCACAGGCATTCTAAATTGTAGAAGAATAAAATATCATTGATATAAAAAAATAAGTAAACTGGAAATGTATGACTTGCAACATCAACACATACTTTCTCGACTTGTGGTATTTTTCAAGCAAAATCTGCAAGCGTTCATCACGTGCTCGATCTTCCAACACCTGTAATATAAAGGAATGCTATCATTTTTATACTAAAGCAAATAAAGTTCATTTTTATACTAACGTAAATAGAGTTAATTTTTTATACTAATGTAAATAGAGTTCATTTTTATTTAGGGAATACCAGTTCATGCTATTTTTCTCACTGATTCATACTCCCTCCGTCCCGGTGTAATTGTCCTGTTTCTTTTTGTTGTTTTGTTTAAGGAATAATAATAAAATAATAAAAATGAAGGGTAGTTTTGGGTATTGGGAGAGAGGAAAAAGGTATGTGAAGTACTGAGTGGAGTCGTGAGTGACATTTTTTTGTAATATTGTGTGAAAGTTGAGGATAAACATTATGGGTAGTGGAGTTACTTTTGCTTTTTATGGAATGAGAAAGTTATAGTGGGACCGGGGACGTCCATAAAAGGAAAGCGAGACAATTATAGTGGGACGGAGGGAGTATTAACTGTCCCTGCACCATCTTTTTCCAAAAAAAATAAAAAATTACCTCTACTATTTGCATGACATCATGGTTAGCAGCTAAATCTTCTGAACCCACAACCACCTGAAATATATTTAGTGTAAATTAAAGAGAGCCGAAGAACGTCGGCAGTAAAGGTAATTCTCAAAGATAATGCACACCTTAACAGGTTGCGGATCCATAAACTCCTGAGCTAATTGATGCACAGCAGGAGGCCATGTTGCACTAAACATTACCATTTGGCGAACTGAAAAGCATGTCATTCGAAATTATTTTATACCCGGAGTATTAACAAATTGAATGAGTAATGAATATTTTAAAGACAAATAATCATGCAAAATGCAATATATGTTTTCTGCAATGGAATAGAGTGGTGAACTGAAGTTATGATTGTGGTAAACATAGAAAATTATGAAAGATGATAATTCAAAAGGTTAAAACAAATATCATATGCCCAATATCATACCAGAGCATGTTTGGCTTAATATAGAGCGAACATCTGGTTCAAATCCCATGTCAAGCATTCGATCAGCTTCATCTAGGACCTAATGATAGATACCAGTTAGAATATTTGTGTTGTAAAAAAAAGCAATTAAAGAACACTACTAGGTACAAGAATTACAACCAACAAAATAACTAAAAACAAGCATAAACATGTTACACTTAATATGTAGGTGGCTAGGTACTTAGCCACTTTGAAATAGGGAATATTACCAGTATACAAACGTTATTCTTGTAGTAACATCAAACCGTTTGTACTATATATAAATTGATATTTAGCTTCCAGAATGGTAGGTCTTCCATGAAATTAGTGAAGCATTCCTTTAACATGCTAAAAGAGTGATTTCTAAAAAAACTTATGTCCTTTTTAAGGTAACTCTAAAATTTATCAGCTTCTTTAAAATTATAAATTTAAATAAATTTGTGCACTAACCTCCAATAATTATAGAATTGTGTTTGGACAGTTAAGGATGCATTTGGAGGAGATATTTGATCTAATTTTACAAGGGGAAGTGTGCAACAACGCTGAAACTAAATTGCATTGTACCATAAAACCAGGAACTTCGAGATGCACATCAAGCATATGAATGATTAAACCATAAGGCCCGAGTATACCTGGTGAGTATCAAGCATTAACATAATCATGTCCACCTGAAAATTTCAGTGATATCCTGAGAGTTTCTATACTTATAATTCAAGTTTGTGGCAGCACCTTAAGCAATTTCATGTCACAAAATATATTTTGAAAACCATTACTTTTGTTCTATAGTTGTAACCAACCAAAACTGCAGACATTTAAAAGTTAGATCACTTGTGCTCCCACTCATAGATACTCATCTAAAAAAACAAACAATTCCTTAACAGAAACTAATAGAAAATCAGATGCAGTAAACGAGAAACAAACACACGGTTAAATAAGAAGATATCCAGTCTTTTATTACATATAACGCAATATCTACTTACCACGTAAGACACCTCCTTTAGGTTACACATTCCCATTTCAATCAAATCTTTCAAACGGCCAGGGGTCCCAATAACAATGTCCTGCATAAGACCACATAAAAGCTTTAAGTATTGATGCATAAGACCAGCCCCTCAGAGACAATTAAAGATAAGTACAAAGGGACAAGATATCCCAAACAAGAACACACGACACTCTAAACTCTAACAATGTCTGATACAGAGAAGGTTTTCAAATATTAACGGACTTTAACCACCAAGCGAAAGTACAAAACTTAATTCCCACACTTCTCTCATGTTTCCTCACTATCTTCGAGTAATCTTTCGTTCCTTTGTAGACATAAAGACCAGCAGAAAGATTGGACAAGAACAATGCCTATCATACCCAGATTTTGAGTTTTTGTTTTCCCTTTTTAGATTACAAAATGTAGCATAACTAGGGAGAATTTTTTGTATCATCCTGAGAAAGGAAAGGCCTTCTCAATATACAAATGCTAACTACGACCACAAGTAACTTATTTTCCGCTGGCCTCATAAAACTAAATAGACATACGCGCTAAGATTATGCAATTTTCTTCATAAGTTCATCCTACTTATTTTCATGCCAGAAGCAAAGTTCACCATTAACTTATTAGAGATCAAGATTTAGGAACACTTACCACACCAGATTTTAGAGAAGATATCTGGGCCCCTTTATTGTGATTTCCTCCATATATACAAATTGACTTCACTCCAGTAGGCTTTCCAGCATCACAAATAACATCTGAAATCTAGCACAGGTACATGTCATCATCAGTCCACATGCTTTATAGAGCTTACCATAGCAATATCTTAAAAATGAGTGTACAAGAATGAAAGCACGGTTCTTGACATATAGTGGTCATTATTTTAGTTCATGATGCATGAAATCTTCATACATCTTTCAAAAGAAAATGCCAATGAAATATAAGCAAAACAGAGTATATATGTCAGGTAAACCAATAACATGTGCCGCAATAAGCAAATCAAGGACATACTTGTTGAGCTAGCTCCCTCGTAGGTGATAGAACAAGGCAAAGTGGACTCTTTTTCTTAAATGTTTGAGTCTTTCGTTTGCTCAACACGTGCATAATAGCAGGGATTCCAAATGCAAGTGTTTTCCCTGAATCAAACGCCAAACACCAGTCACAAAAACCGCAAATAGATAAGCTGAATCACGCAATATCACAACAGAGAGGATCAAAGAAACAATTACTCACCAGAACCAGTTTGTGCAATTCCAATTAAATCGCGGCCATCAAGGAGAAAAGGCCATGAATGAGACTGAATTGGCGACGGCTTATCAAACGTCTTGCAGCATTCCAAGACATTATCAGGAAGCCCCGATTCAGTAAACAAATTAAGTTCCTTGTATTTCGAATCATTCACATTCAGTCCAGATACCACAACCCCACCACTGCTTTCTCTCACCTCCTCCTTCTTGCTCACGGTCTCCTTTTCTTCTCCGTCCTTCTCTTTTTTCTTCTTCTTTCCAGATTCTTCAACTGCTCCATCACTCGCAATCTCCTCTGACTTGTCTTTCTTCTTCTTCTTTTTTGAAATTTCCGCTGATCCATCGTTCAAAGCCTCCTCATTCTTCTGATGCTTCTTCTTTTTCTTGGAAATCTCGACCGAGCCATTTAGGGTTTCCCCCTGTTCATCCTTCGTCTTTTCCTCTTTTGCATCTTTCCCGGTTTCTGCAACGAGTTCGGCGTCGATTTCTTCAAGCTTTCTCTTTTGCTTGTTCTTATGCTTCTTCTGGAGCTTGGTTTCGCCATTTTCCATGGCGTTTACGGCCTGCGCTTCGATTTCCTGCTTCTTTTGGCCACCCATGATTAAGGAATTATAGCAACCCAAAACCCTAAAAGCGGTTGAGATGGTAGGTTTTGGGTGTGGCGGCAAAATGGGAGAAGGCCACGAAATGACCTTTATAGACCTTGTTTGGAGAATATAATATTCTATTTTATATACGTCTTTTTATTTATTCAACAAATATTAAATATCATATAAAAAATAGAATTAGGCCATATATCGATCCAAATAATTCACAAGACTCATATCATACTGTATTTTAGAAATATGCAATTTATTATACTGAAAAATATAAATTATTTAAACTGAATCATGCAACTATTTTTTTATATTAATAGTTACATGGTTCAAAATTCAGTATAAACAAATTGTATTTTTCAGTATAATAAATTGCATGTTCCTAAAATATATTATAAATCCAGGTGCACTTAGATGTATACAAGACTTATCTTAAAAAAAATATTGGGGATTCGCCATTTTCCATGGAGTAATATAATTTAAAAAGTATTACACTTCTTATATGAGTACAATTTTTTTGTTAATTAAATGAATGTACAATTTTCTACACCTGTTAATTTTTTCTTTATCCTTGTTAATTTAATTGGTCACAAATTCTCCTATGAAACTTATTCATAGTATAAATTGAAATTATTATATTTATAAACTGATATCACTAGTTTTGTAAATAAATACCTAACATTTAATATTATGATCTTGATTTATAAGGGTAATGGAATCAAATGATAAGTATAGTGGTATAAATTTCATACTATGAACAAGTTTCACCGAGAATTAGTCTTAATGAGTAGTCTCGGGTGAAACTTGTTCATGTCATGAAATTTATATCATTACACTTGACTATTATAAATTAATATTATAATAATTATCAATTGATACTACTTATCAATTAATGTTATAATACCAATTTATAATGGTAATAGTGTCAGTTGATTAGTGATAATATTATTATATTAATTTTATAGTATGAACAAGTCTTACATGAAACTTTGTAAATGTTTAATTGATCTTGTTCACAATCATAATTTACTTAGAAGATTTCCGAAATATTGTTGTTCCACCACAAATAATGTAATAATTTATACTTGAAATGTTCAAAATTCCAAAAAAGTTGCTTCTTGGGTATGTAGACTCTTGTCTTCTTGAATTTCAATACATTAATATTTGGCAAATTAAAAGACAACGAACAAAGAAGACCAAGAATTGGCTGTGAATCAACAAAAACTGAAAAACGTATCCATATTGGTATAACGACATTCCTGCTGAATTAGTCAAGGGTTTTAAATTGGGTTGGACTAATTTGGCAGTGACTTTGCTTTTGGTGGGCTAGTCCGTAGAATTAATAATTATAGACAAAGTCTAAGTGCTAATTTGTATAGATGCAAAAACTTTAATTTTCAATCAAATTTTATAATTGATGAATGTAATATAAAATTGAGTGGTTCATGGTTCACTTGGCCCGACTAGTTCATGGTTCACCCAGCTCAAATAGGTCATAATTTAGGGTTAATTATTTAGTGTTTAGGGTGTAGTTGGTTGATTTAGGGCAATTTTATAGATTTTCATCTGTACAAATTTACACACTAGACCTACTCTATCTTGTTTGTTTACGACTTTGAAAGTGGCTTTTAGAATTTCAAATCTCAAATCCCCGTTTGTTTATCAGGATTTCGGTATAGAATTTTAAATCCTTCAAAATTATACTCTATAATACGGAAATGGATCTGGTGCTGTACAACATAATGCTGTGCAAACACACACCATTGGATTATACACGCACAAACACACACCCGTGCGGGTGTGTGTGATCCAATGGTGGTGAGGGTGCACAGCACCCTCATGTACAGCAGGGAATCTCTCCCCTATAATACCTATATACATATATTTTACTTTTTTCAAACACAATTTTCAATACACTATCAATCATCTATCACACATTTTTCAATTATTATTATATATCCAACTCAATACTCTTTCTCCTTCTTTTTTACTTTATTATCGTTATTTAATATAATATACAAACACATCAATTATTAAACAATCATCGAATCATTTCTACATTATTTTTTACAATATAATATTATTTCTATCATCTACTTTTTCAAAATCCTACTTTATCAAATCCTATAAAATCCACACTCTCAAACATATACAAAATACAAATACAATTTTTACTTTATACCAAATCCTTCTAAATCCCCTTTATAGGATTTTAAATCCCCTCAAAACTGTAAACAAACAAGGCCAAAATTCGTCATTTCATTATTCATCATGACTAGACATTTTTAGATTTTTTTTTTTTTCTATAACTTCTAAAATGGAGTACTAATTAAAATTGAGTTGGTATTTTGTGAAACTTGTTCACCATGAAACTGCTTCATTTTTACACTTTGTTATCACGACTACGCCCTTTAATAATATAAGTCACATTTTTCAGTTATCGCGACTACACTCTATGTTGTAATATAAGTCTCACTCCTTTATTTTTATGAGTAATACTCTTTATAGTAAAAAATCACACTCTCCAGTTATATAGTTAATACCCTTTAATTATATAAGTCAAACTTTAGTAATATACTCTTCAGTTAAGGAAATTAAAATAAACTAATTAATTCAATAACTCTACACAAGTTCGGACTTTTAGATGTGATGAAAATCTTTCATGGTATCAGAGTCTTCAGACTCACACCCACATCCTGAGTTCGATTCTCGCTAAAAGCAACTTCACACATATTAACTTGTCCACAATAAATGGAGTATTAATTTTTTATAATGAGTCAATCACACAATTTTTCCGGTCTATAAAAATTCATATATACCCCATATTAACTTACAACAAATGGAGTATTAGTTTTTTATAATGAGTCAATCACGCAATTTTTTCAGTCTACGGAAATTCATAGATTTCAATTGTAATAAACTTGAGTTGTTATCTAGATGTAAGAATAATTTATTAACATATTTTATATTATTTTTGTGCTCCCGCTATAAAATATTTTTAGATCCTTTCCTTGTATTGTTAATCAATATTTGTGGTATTGCTGATTATTCCTTGTGGTATTGTTGATTACTCCTTGTGGTATTGGTCATTATTTCTTGTGGTATTATTAATATAATATTGTTGATTATTACATGTGGTATTGTTGATTATTGATTGTGGTATTACTCATTATCCCTTATGGTATTACTATTACTAATTAATGCTTATAGGTTTACTAATTATTAATTGTAGTATTGTTAATTACTCTTATAGAATTACTTTTTTTTTTTAAAGGAACTCTTGTAGCATTACTAATTATTGCTTATGAATACATATTTGAATTACACAACTAATAGTCATATTGGAAAGAAAAAAAAAACAAATACTTATATTAGTTCAAAAGTTGATTATGACCATTATGCTTGGAAGTGCGCACATGATCAAACACAAAATTAAAGTTTCAGTAATAAATAATAATAAAAAGAAAAACTACAGAAACAGAAGCAAATAAAAAATGAAGAAAGGTAGTCTGTCGTAATTCCTAACCCATTTGCTATGGCATCAGAGGGCAGGGCACACACAGCTTTGCGATTAATGTTTCTGTATTTTTAACTAAGCGTGTTTTTGTAACCACTAATTGGGTTAAAATTCAATTCAAATTTAGTTAAAATTACATCAAAAACATTATATATTTAAAAAATGGAGTATGTTAATTACACCAATTAGATTTTTTTTTCTATAACTTCTTTAATTTGTAGTTTATGATTAAATACATATAATCTGCATTCGGTAGTGGATATAGGCGATTGTAAATTAATTAATTCCAGTTCCAGATAATATATTCTCTAAAATTCGCCATTTCATTATTCATGACTAGACATTTTTGGATTTTTTTGCTATAACTTCTAAAATGGAGTACTAATCAAAATAAAAAATAGTCTAAAAATATAGAATAATCCTTATTTCTAAAATCTACAAACTTATTAAATAGGGTTAATACTTAATTCCTCTATGATCAGTTTTCACAATTGACTTTTATACGCGTTTTTGCGAGTAAATTTTGTATTATTAATTGAAATGAAAAGTAGATTTTAAGGAGGAGGGGGAGGGGGTTTTCATCTATCAAACCCCTCCTTAAAAGTTAGTTTATCATTTAAATTACTAATACAAAACTCGCTCAAAAAAACGCATGTAAAAATCAACTGTGAAAACTAATTTGAGACGGAGATAGTAACAAATTGCCACATGTACTATTGTTCTATTTACAAATTGCAATCTGTACTATTGTTTGAAACAAAATGCAATTTGTACTATTTTAATAAACAGAATGCAAGTTGTACTAGTAAAAATTGATAAATTCCGACTCACTTTTAATTTTTTTTAATCGAATTTCTTCAATTTGATGTTTATTAAAATATTTTTTAACCTTGTGGTACGTATAATATATCAATGTGGCTAGGTCTTGTATGTACTCGTGTGCACCATGCACTTATAGTGCATTTTAGAAGCGTGCAACTTGTTATGCTGAAAAGTGCAACTTACTTACACAGAAAAGTGCAACCGTTAATATGAGAACATAGTTGCATGCTTCTGTTTGGAATAGTTGTACGTTTCTATTTTTGTATAATTGCAATATTCTAAAATGCACTATGAGTACACGGTGCACTCGGGTGCACATAAGACCCACTCATCATTTTTAGGTTATATCCAGTCGAAAAGTTTCAAAAAAAAAAAATTGAATCGTGATTGAAACTTGTATATTTTTACGAATACAAATTGCATTTTATTTTAAAAAATAATATAAATTGTAATTTGTAAAAAAAATAATAGTAATTAATCCTATTAAATATTACACTTTAATGACCCAATTTACGAAAACATTCAAACCTACGCATGAAATATGTATGACCGACTTCGTTCTTGATTCGCCGCCGCCCCCCACGGCGGAGCAACGCCTAGAAAAGAATCCAACGGACAAAAACTGCGAACCCAAGTCAAAAGTCACAAGAAAGGAGGAATTACACTACACTTTTCAACGCAACAACAAAAACCTCGATAAACTTAAAACAAAAACCACAGTCGTAAATCCACCACCTTTACCAGCACCACCACCTTACCAAATCCAGCATAATCCTCAAATCAGCCTTCCTACTTTCACACAAACCCACTAAACGACGTCACTTCACATTATACCAACGTAGAAATAACCCACTGAACTATAAAGGCAAAAGAATATATTCTTTTCCTTCCCTTTCATCTTTCTTGAACTTTCTCTCGCAACCCTTTTCATTTCTTGTTCTTCTTTTCACAAATTTCCGGTTCTTGCTGTTTTCTTGAATCCCAATAGAAAAAAAGATGGCGACTTTAGGTGATATAGGGGTTTCAGGGCTTATCAACATTTTGGGGGCGTTTTCGTTCTTGCTTGCTTTTGCATTCTTGCGTCTTCAACCGATTAATGACAGAGTTTACTTTACCAAATGGTACATTTGTGGGAAAAGAAGCAGCCCCAGCGTTGGAGGGGTGGGCAAATTCGTCAATCTTAATATCAGGACTTATTTCACTTTCCTTAATTGGATGCCTCAGGCTTTGAAGATGAGTGAGGCTGAGATTATTAGCCATGCTGGTCTTGATTCTGCTGTTTTCTTGAGGATTTACATACTAGGGTACTTGCAAATTTCTTTTTTCTAATATATATATATATATATATATATAATTTACTATAATTTTAATTTTGTTTTAACTGTTGGATTGTTGTGGTTGGTGGTGGTTGTCACTTTTGAAGGAGTTTATGGGATTTTGTTTTTTAGTTGAATAATCTGTCTTTCTTGCATGACTGGTCCCCATTTTTGTTTTGGTGGAGCCTTTTTGAGTTTGTTTCCAGAACTATTTTTGTGGCAAAACTAGGATTTGAACAAAGTTTATGGTTGGTATATAGCAATTCTCTCCACTTATTCTTCTGAATGGACTTTAGGTTATGTTCATAATGTTATACTTTACTCTGGAATTTTTCAATTATCATGTCTTAACTTAGAGTCTAATCTACAATTCTGGTATATTGACAATGTTTTTTGTTGAAAAGCTTCACGTAGAGTGTAAGCACATAAATAAAATCCTTGTTTTGAGTCGTCACTTATCAATTCTGTTAAGAGAGGAATTTATTTAAAATAGGTGGGATGGACATATGAGTTGGTGTAGAAATGAGACAGTAAAAGTGTGACTGGGACTACAGGATTTCCAAGCAAGATTTAACAAAATTGGCTTATATATATATATATATATTTTAATTTTATTTTAAAATTTGAGAAGAAAATTTACTTATATTTGAACTTAAAGAAACTTAAAAACTTATATACCTTGTAGATTTCCTTTGGTTATAAATTCTAGTATCCCGAAGTTATAAGCTTGTTATTTAAATATACTAAACATTTGATGTTATTGTAGTTGGTCCTCGAAATCGAATAGTGAATTACAATATTCTTGCTGGAGGAATGTTTAGAGTCTACAATTACAGGAATAATTTTCATGAAATTGTGAGTTAATCTGCTTATGAGTCTGGGTTTTGAACATAAGATGTTATAGGATTATCTGCTTCATTTATGACACAAAAGATTGAATATTGTATCTTCATCTAGTGTGAAATTTACTATCCTTTTTCTAGACTGAATCTCCTTCTTCAATGTCAAAGCTTAGGTTTATATTTGATCTCTGTGTCATGTTCTACAGTTTTACCTGTCATTTGAAAATTAAAAAAAAAAATTCTCACTTGCTTACATTTTTTTTGTATTTTATCTCTGACAGACTGAAAATATTTGGACCAATAGCCATTGTAGCATTACTTGTTCTACTTCCAGTGAATGCAACTGGTGGCACTTTATTTTTTCTACGGCGTGACTTGGTTGTCAGCGACATTGACAAGCTTTCTATATCTAATATTCACGCAAAGTCTTATAAGTAAGTTCCTTTTTGCTACAAAAGATAAATAACATTTGTCATTCATGTTTGCAACTGTTTATCTTTATCAGAGTACTCTGTTTACTTTGCCCCATTACTTATGTTACTTATCAGGCTGGCTTTTCTTTATTCGATAGTTATGCATGTGAGGTTACGAACTTCAGCAATTAGGTAGTCTAGCCACTAGTAATGACATATATCATAATTTGCAAATGCTGCCAGGTTAGCTATAGTGTAAAAGAGATAGTAGTGAGCGAGCTTCAAGTCACATAAGAAGGTCGGGCTGGGCCTCAACCAAGAAAGAAACCCTTAAGAGGAAGAATCTATGTATTGTTGTGTATTTGATTTGATAGAGGAGACTCTTCTATTTATAGTGGGAGAAATACTTAGTGTTACAATCAAAATAAGGGAAGAAGAAATTACGATCAACCTCATAAGAATGATTAAACTAGATGTGACCCCTTATTTTTCATTTTCTTTTTTAATATACTACTCATTTTGGTTTAAGAATGATTTAATAAAGATGATAACTCTTATGATTGAATTTTTCAGATTCTTTGTCCACATATCGTTGGAGTACTTGTTCACATTTTGGGCTTGTTACATGCTTTATAAGGAATATGATAGAGTTGCATCAATGAGACTAAACTTTTTGGCTTCACATAGCAGGCGCCCTGAACAATTCACGGTTAGTTGAAATATCATGGCTATTCAGATATCATGTATTATTACCATTTTTTGTTTGTTCATTACCTTGTAGTTACCCGTGTTGGCAATTAATATACTCTTTTGAACATAAAAGAACTAAAAATATGCACAAGAAAATAGACAACTTACTACTTGGGAAGATAATTTTGCTGTCAATCCTATCTTTGTCCACATTCATTTGTCTTGGTCCTTTTACCACAGAATGCTGAAATTTGTCTTTTCAGTAAAAGCTATTTTTTTAGATTATGTACAAGAATTTAATTTTCTTTAGCTGGGGTTGACATCTAATATAAAACAAGAATAACCACCAGATGCTTTTTAAATAGTATTAGTTGTTTCATTAAAAGGTATTATTTGATAATATTAGCTGTTTTACTAAAAAGTATTAGTTGTGCGGCAAAGCTATTTTACGTAAGGCCAACTTAATTTCAATATGTGAGATTGCTGAGTCCAGTTTCTACGGTTATTTTGTGTGAACTACCCACAGGTTCTAGTTAGATATGTGCCACATGTTTCGGGGCGCTCGATATCTGATAGTGTTGACAGCTTCTTTCAGAAAAACCATCCAGAACACTATCTCTGTCACCAGGTAATGGACTGCTCCACATCCAAAATTTCTGATACTGAAATGATTGATTCATATAATTCTGAATTCTGAGGATACAATTTTTTTTCTCCTTTCTATCTATAATATTCTTGGTTTTTCTTGACTTGTTAACTGTATTTGGTTGTTTGGCCTATCTTTGCGATCCAGGGTGTATACAATGCTAAGACGTTTATAAAACTGGTTAAAAAAAGAAATAAACTTCAAAATTGGCTTGATTACAACCAACTTAAGTTTGAGAGAAGTCCAAACAAGAGGCCTACAACAAAGGTATACACCCTTTGCTTCAAAATGTACTGATTAACTGATTAACACAATTTCTTTACTTAGCTTACACTGTTTATATCATTCAGAAAGGATTTCTTGGACTCTGGGGTGAAAAGGTTGATTCGATTGACTTCTACAAAGAGGAAATCAAAGATCTTGATCAAAAAGTAAGCAAGCGCACTACTAGTTTTAACATATAGGGAAAACAGTTTTGTTTAGTCCTGTAAGTTAACCCAATTTTGGTTTCAGTCCCGTTGACTTTCACGAATTGAAAATACTCCCGTAACTTTCAATTTTTGGATATATTAGTCTGGTAACCGGCTATAGGAGGTGAAACATCTAGTTGACCAATTAGACTCCGCCACGTGGACAAATCAGACCCTGCCACGTCAACATTTACAACCGGTTACCGGACTAAGATGTGGAACAATTGAAAGTTGCTGAACTATTTTCAATTCTTGAAAGTCGACGGGACTAAAACGGAAATGGGGGCAACATCCAGGACTAATAAAACCATTTCCCCTAATTTATAAAAGCTGCTTTATATATTTTGGTGGATGAATTAAATTGCTTGTTTAATCACCTCTAATTGCCCTACTTCCTAATAGAAATCATTCCTTCTTCTTAGTTGACATTGGAACGCGAAAGAATTATGAAAGATCCTAAATCTGTGACTCCTGCTGCCTTTGTGTCCTTCAAATCGAGATGGGGAGCAGCAGTTTGTGCTCAGACAACACAGAGCAAAAACCCCACATTGTGGTTAACGAACTGGGCCCCAGAACCCCATGATGTGTACTGGAAGAATCTGGGAATACCTTTTGTGTCCCTCAGCATTCGGAGACTTCTGATATCAGTAGCTATGTTTGCATTGGTCTTCTTTTATATGATACCAATTGCTTTTGTACAATCATTGGCCAATCTGGAAGGACTGGAGAGAGCTGCTCCTTTCCTAAAGCCGGTTATCGAATGGTAAGAGACGATCAAAGGATAATATCTTTGTGCATTAAACTGGTGTAAATGTCTTGGCTAAGGTTTGTATTTACTTTAAGACTGTAGATAGTTGAGCAATCTGATAGACCAGTTACAACCAAAGGGTGTGAAATAAATGGAGGGCATATGCATTTGAGTCAATTTAGTCATTTAATAATATGATAATTTCTAGCCTTACAATTTTCTTGGCAGTCTATATCCGGAACATTTTTTATTTAGGCTCTTAACTTTGGGGGTAGCAATTGTAGGACATTATGTTGGTAGGCTGGCACATTTAGGCCAAATTAACCCGAAACACTCCAATTCGTGCTAAAATGTCACGTGCTGTTCACGTATTTGGCTAAAGGTGCGAAATTTAAAAATAATGGCCTGAATTTTCCTGCCCGAAACACCCAATTTGGCTTAAAATGTGCGAAAATCAAAATTTACGGGCCTAATGTGCCAGCCTGTAAACATATTATATTACTATCCTACAACTGCCACCCCCATAGTTACACTCAAAAAAAATTAAAAAAATTCCCTTCTATGTTCACATTGAGAACTTCAGAGGTTCAGTATCAGATTTTTAGGGTCAGATTATATACATCCAAGTTTTTTGCTTTCCTACTTCATTTAATTTTATTTTATTCAGTAAAGCAATTGATGCGTTTTTGCAGGAAGCTTGTGAAGTCATTGCTGCAGGGTTTCCTTCCCGGTCTAGCTCTTAAGATCTTTTTGTTTGTTCTTCCCGTAATTCTAATGATCATGTCCAAAATAGAGGGGCATGTTGCAGTTTCAGTATTAGAACAGAAAACTGCTGCAAAATACTACTTCTTCATGTTAGTTAATGTGTTCTTGGGGAGCATAGCAACGGGGACAGCTTTTCAGCAACTTGATGCTTTCCTTCACCAATCAGCTACTCAGTAATGTTCCCTATATCTCTTATAGCGTCAGTTATGATTCAATAATAAAACTTTTACTTTATTGCTAATATCATTGTGACCATCTGATGCTTTTCGTTACTTGTCTTAATCTGAGTCGAACCTGTTATACTTGTTAATTTGTACTGATAACGCTGATTTCAAATTATGTTGATAAAACAATCAAGATTTTTCTTGAACTTCTAAAAAGTAGAGTAACACTCTTGTACGCCAGTTGTACGGTGCAACTGTACACAACTAATACTTTTCAGTGAAAACAAATAATACGTTTGAGTAAAACAACTAATACTGTTTAAAAATACATTTGAGTTGCATGGTGCAATGGGTGTTACAAGTTGTCGTCTAAAAAGTAAGGATTGCAGGTTTTTGAAAAATGACTTCGTATAATATGTTGAGTTCTAAACTGTTTTTTCTTGGTTTCAGAATCCCGAGAAATATTGGTGTATCAATACCAATGAAAGCTACCTTCTTTATCACATACATAATGGTGGACGGTTGGGCTGGAATTGCTGGAGAAATCCTCCGATTAAAACCATTAGCAATTTTCCACCTAAAGAACATGTTCATTGTAAAAACCGAAAAGGACTTGGAGAAGGCAATGCACCCTAAAAGTATCGATTTCCCAGAGGCTTTACCTAGCCTTCAGTTGTATTTCCTTCTGGGCATTGTGTACATGGTTGTTACTCCTATCCTTCTTCCTTTTATTCTCGTATTCTTCGCCTTTGCCTACTTTGTATATCGTCACCAGGTTAGTTTACTCGCTTTAACTTTCTTTTTTAAACATATGTTGTACTTTTCAAGTTTTTAAATTACAAAATACGTTAATTTGCAATTCGATACACTACCTTTCAAAATTGTTGCAATTCTAACATGACTATTTTCCGGCAAGTCCTGCTAACGTGGCAGTGTATGTATATGAAATTGCACAAATTTAGAAAGTCTTGATTAAAAACAATAACAAAAGGACGTGAATTTATTCGCAATTTTCTTGAACATTTTCCGGCTGCCACATTAGCATACATTGCCGGAAAATAATCCAATAATACAATTGCAAAATTTGAAAAGTCTGTGTATCGAATTATGAATTTTAAGAACATATGTTGTAATTGAAATGAAATTGTCACTGTTATTCATTCCATAACTCTATCCCTTGTTATTGAGCAGGTGATTAATGTGTATAACCAGAAATACGAGAGCGGTGCTGCGTTTTGGCCTCATGTCCATAATCGCATTATAGCAAGCTTAATAATATCACAACTGCTACTAATGGGCCTATTGAGCACGAAAAAGGCTGCAAACTCGACTCCTGTGCTCGTAGTTTTACCTATACTAACTTTCACCTTTCATCAGTATTGCAAGCATCGCTTTGAACCAGCATTCAATAAGTATCCTCTTGAGGTAAGAATCATACTTAGATTGTATCTATCTTGAAGGGAATACAACTTTTGTCCATTAGTTTCATGTGTTAGCTTTAGAAAGTCTTCGCTTGAATTTAGGATATGTAGCCAAGCCTTATCGAACTCGTTTTAATTGAATTACTATATGTTTTTAAATACTTATATAACTCTGAGTCTAGATCAAGCTCTAAAAAACACTAAGCTCAGTCGAGCTCAAACTTGAGCCTAACAATGTGTCTACTTGACTTGGCTTGATTTCACCCCTATACTAAGTTCACACGCCTAAAGGAATGTTGTAGGATAAATTACCAAAACCCCCTTGAGGTTTGTCCAAATTACCAGAAGAACTCAGTAATTTTGAATAATTACCAAGCACCCTCTAGAAAGAAAAATAAAATTTTGCATTTCTTTGTCATTCAAACAATTTTTTTTACCTTTTAGGGTGGGGGTATTTGGTAATTATTCAATCCATTGAGTTCTTTGGGTAATTTGGACAAACCTCGAAAGGGGTTTTGGTAATGTAAAAGAGATAGTAGTAATATAGAATTCATGTATTGTGTATATTATTGATGTAGAAGACTCCCCCGTTTACAATCAAAATATAACATAGGAAACACAATAAAGACAGAAATAACATATAACCTTTAGCAGGTAGTTTGTCCATGTTTGTAATACAAAATACACATTTTCTGTTGGGGTTTTGGCCTAGTTCCGCTTATAAATACATATCTGATTAATTGTATTTGTCATCACCGAAATATTAGTAAATCTTCTGGCTTGGTAGTGCCCCAGACGTAGTCATTCCTGACGAACTGGGTAACCAAATCTGTGTTATTTAATTTAGTTTTCTCTCAATTTATCTATAATTGCAGTTTAAGTCCTAACATTTTCAACCCTCTTGTCTCAACGACACGACAATTCCTTGTGTCATGATCATTCATAGTGATTCTTGTTTTTCTTTGTCGCTTCAGGAAGCCATGACCAAGGATGTTCAAGATCATGGCGATGAGGCAGATGCCAACTTCAAATCTTACTTGGCTGATGCATACTTGCATCCAATCTTTCACTCCATTGAAGAAGTCGAGTTAGCTGAAGTCAGAGTCGACAAAAACCAGGCCAACATTACCAATTCTTCTGTAGGCGGTCTCAGTGCTTCGTCCCCACATTATGTTCATGATCGCCGTGAAGTCGTTACAACTCATAGTGTGCACCAATATCAGTTTAAATCACGAAGTGAAATGTATAGCTACGACATTGAATCAAATCGTAAGGTCTAGTGTTGTCAATGTGGATCGGTATTTAGGTGATTTTAGCACGACGATTGAGATATCAGATAGGTTTTATCATTTGATTGAGTTCAAGATTTAGTTTCTGTTGGTTTGATGTGATTAATGTAGTGCTGATTTATGTCAACTTTTTTTTGTTAATTATTTCGATTTTTTTGGAGCATTTGCTTAATTCTTATAGGGCATTGTTTGGAGTTGATTCTTGATTTTGATGTTCTTTGCAAAAGAGAAAGAAGAAAGATACTGGTAAATGTGATGTATGTTTATTTTTATTTTTTTGTTATTGATGATTATTTGATAGGGATATTTAGACATATATTTAAATTAAATGTATATTACTTCATTATTTACATTTTTTGGTCAATCTAAATGATGAATTTTGGCAGTTTAAACTGTTTTACCTTGACTTTAATTTACAGAATATCCTGATTTGACAAAAGATTATAAAAATAAAAATAAAATTAAAACATAATGAAAACCAAGAAAAAATAAACTAAACCACACAATCATTTGATCCTCTTTTGGTGTTCTTAATTCACCCCAATTTCTCTCCCTCTCCATATATAAAAACCAAATGTTAGCAATTAATTCTTGTTGATATTTTCTTGTGCTTCCCATTTCGTGCAAGGAAAAGGGAGGTACGTTATAATTTTCTTATCTTTTTCCTTGTATGCTGCACACTAAAATTTTTTTTTTTCTAATTGTTCTTCCACTCTTTCCCCTAAAATGAAAAATTACAATGTCAAAAAAATTTATTTGATCTAATTTACATATATGCATATTTAGGTTTTCGATTTGGGGATTCGTTTCTATTGTTAACTCTGATTTTTTTTTCTGGGTATTCATGTTTTTTCCAATTAATAAATAATGAATTTTATGATGTAATTTGTGTGATTATATAATTTGTGCATATTCATCTTCTATATTACAAACACTTACATTAATGAATGTATATATGATTGCGTGCATTTAAAATATTAAATTGTTAGATAACACGTTCAATATGATTTAGGTAATCCATCATTTGCAGGTTTCAAATTTATGTTGAGTTTTAATTTGCTAAAAATATAATTCTTAACTTGCAACATTGGTGGACAAAAATGCTAGCTATCCATTTTTTTTGCTTTTTTTTTTTATCAATGTTGGCATATTTATTATTTAAGGGTTACTCAATTTTTGTTGGCATTTTCACCTATTTTGACAATTTATATATATATAGAAACATGGAGTTTATATATTCATAAATTAATAATTTGGACAATTTGATCTAAGATTATCGTGTCATTACTTCTATTTCTTTCTGGAATCTTGGTTCCTTTTTTTCTCTTGGTTCTTACCTCTTAGATTTATTGTCAAAGAGCTTTCAAAAAAAAAATCATTGTCAAAGATTAATTTAGTAATAAAACACACGGTGCCTGGGTAAATAATTAATGTTACCATTTGAAATTGTCATATTTGTGAACAACGAATGATATTCTAAAAGGTCAAGTCTTGCGTTCATCCAGGTCCATCATGCATTAATAATGTATTTTAAAAATATATAATTTATTTACATTAAACCGTGCAATTATTAATATAAAAGAATAGTTGTGTGATTCCGTGTAAACGAGATGCATCTTATAATATAATAAGTTGAAAAACACTGGTAAATTGAAATTATTTATAATCTAGTCAAGACTAACTTGTACATCTCACCTTATACACATGCATGCAAATTTCAAGACTATAGATCTTGAATTTTTGTATGCTACCATGCTAGGCAATGCCCGTCAGTGCATTAATATATTGTATCACATGTTTAATGTATTAATTGTACCATAGAACATGCTAATGCATGTGGTACAATATGTTAATGCACTGTTGGTCAATGTCAGCAGTGTAACATGGAAATAACCTTTGATTTTGTACAAGACTACAAGTACTCACTTGGTCAAATGTTTCAAAATTGAAGGCAATAAGGAAATAAAGGCAAACGAATCAAGTCTACTAGATAGACACCACCACCACCACCGCGGCCATGGGGTCCATCAACGCCGCCTTACTCCTCCTGGTGGTGGCATTCGCCCTCCTCTTCGTCCAGAGCGGGGCATCCGCTCCAAAAATCGTCGTGGTAACCAACAACCACACGAACTACCTGAGCATCCGTTGCTTCTCGTTCAACGGCGAGTACGAAGTGAAGCACTTGGCGCCGTGGGAGCATTTCGAGTTCGGTTTTCATAAGAGCAAGTTCTACCCTTCGTCCACCATGTACAACTGCTCAACCAATATGGGCACGTTTGTGGCCTTCAAATACGACTACGAGTGCAGTGTGGATAGATATGAAACGTGTGATTGGAGATTTGATGAGAATAATGCTTATAGATGGGAACCAAAGTCCAATGTTTGGGTCACGGCTGATTATGCTCCGAACTATGAGTCTCTTGATAGAGGTGGTGTTATCAAAGGCTACTTTGCTAATTAACTAGATTTTTTCTTTTCTTTTTTTAAGAAAAAAATAATTAATTAGAATCAATATTATGTATTCATGAGTGCATACTAATTTCTAGCTTTTGTAATTTGATTTTGATGTGGAGATTATTGTGGCACATGGGACGTGCATGTACTTGCATACATGTTATGATATTAATTTGTGTGTATTGATCAATATATGTGTTTAAAGAAGAAAAAAAATTTGAGAAAAAAAGTTTTTTGATCCCATAACTTTCTTTGTATTCTATTTTTCGTTTTAAAAAAGTTTACTATCCAATTTTGGTCACATAATTATCTTGATTGTCAAATTTTGGTCTCATTTTAACAGGAAAACATAATTTTTTATCATTTTCGGTCATGCGCAAGTCACGTGCCTGTTAAAATTGGGGTTTTTTGATTTCTTAGGTGTCCACACCAACTACGAGCTTGGAAACCCTCAATTTTAACCGGCACGTGACTTGTGTACAACTAAAATGACGTAAATTTTTTTTTCAAAAAAAATAGGACCAAAATTAGACAATCAAGATAGTTATGAGATCAAAATTGGATAGTTAAATTATATGAGATGAAAAATAGATTACAGGAAAGTTATGGACCAATAAATTTTTTTTCGAAAAAATCTAGTTCCACATTATCAGGACCTACAAGAAAAATTAATTTACAAAATAATATCTGCTTGGGTGCAACAATTGCATGTTGTAATTACTGCCCAATTAATACTTTCTAATAAAACAATTAGCCTTATTTAGTGGAGTAACTAATACTTTTTAAAGATACTTATTCTTTGTGGTGACTGTTAATGTACACGACTATTTTGGTGTTAGCTGGAGTTGTAAAGGTATTAGTTAGAATATCTAGTTGTAATATTTTCATGTTCATTTGCAGGAGAACATGCATGATTGTTTAGATTCAGCGGGAGTGGAAGTTTCAAATATTCATGACCTCTCCTTTTCCCAATCTAAACTTTCTATTTAGTTTGATTGTGATTTTGATTTTTTTTATTTAATTTTTATTGTCATGTGTTTTAATAAGAGGTACATCAGATGTACCATCACATTCAACATATTTATATTAAAATATGCAATTTTTTCAGTGTTAAACAAATCAAACGTTTCAGATAAATTCTTTCTTGTTTCCATATTAATTATTTCTTGTTATTTTCTGACACAATAAATTCCTTCTTGTTTATTTTCGGCTTTTTAATTTTCGCCCAATGAAGTCATTCTTTTTTTGTTATTTTCTATTTTTGGGCCAAAAATTAAAAAAAATTGAACATGTGCCGATAAATACTGAACATGTTCAGAACAAAAAACTGAACAACAATTTTTAAATACGGCTCATGTGCAGAAATTTATTAAATTGTGCAGTATTTTTTTCTGCACAAGTGCGAAAAATATATATGTTTACAAATTTACAGGTGCAAAAAAATATCAAAGTCCATCAGTTTATAAATTTACAGATCTCAATAAATTTACAAGTGCAAAAAAATATCAAAGCCTATCAGTGTAAAAACATCTGACCATATTAATTTACAAAAAATCAGAGTCTATAAAAAAAATAATTCAATAAAAATAAAAAACTCAGTAAAATTCAAATTTATAGATTCCGTACAGATCTGTGGTGAAGATGCACATATCCTCGGTTAACCAAAACAACAGATTACACACAACTCACAATACCTTTTCAACACTCTCATCCTATCTCACATTCATTATCCTACCCCGCCGCAGTTCTGCCGGATTTGTTAATATTATAGTTTTGGAAGCGATTTCATACAACATCTTCATATCCCATCCATCTTACCCCAGATTCGTGAGCCATGTGTGAACGATATGCCATAACAACTTTCAGGTTCTAAGCCAGACCTTCGATCTGACCCATATACGTGAGCCACATAATTGGCTGCACAGGGGAGAGCGTTCACGCATTGCCGCCGGAGGCACCACTACCGTGGACCGTTCGACCTGTGCTATGAGAGAGAGTTATATGGTGAGATGTGGCTCTTGGCGGCAACTGCATCTTGCCGTGAAAGAACTAAGAGAGAAATGTTTCTTAGAGAGAAAAAGAGGAGGAGATAATGAAATGAGTGAGAATTGAAAGATAAGTTTATTTACCGATTAAAAAAGGGGGATATTATTGTCCTAAAATTTAAATTTTGTAGTTATTAATAATAGCTATCTTTAGTTTGTACTTTATAGAGTTTGAAGTGTAAAACATGTAGTCAATAGTAATAATTCCATGCTTATAATATTTAATATTTTAATATTAATTAATAAATATATTATGAGTGTAATGGTACAGTATAAAATTTCATAATATAACCTGAAACCTACTCTTTAATAATACTCTTGAATTATCCAGTGCACCGACGGAGCCCTTTAAAGCTTTTCCTTTTAAGCTTTCCTTTAAAAAAAAAAAAAAAAAGTTTCCTATTTTTTCTGATGGTACCCATTAATGAGAAAAATTAGCGCACTTGCCAAAAAATTGCTCCTACCGATAAGCGGCCCCTGTTTTCAAGAGAGAAGCAGCGAGTGAGACTTTTCGTAGAAAAGGAGCCTTCATCATTTTTCACGTAAAAAAGAAAACGAAAAACCCTAGCTTTCTGCATTGTTAATTTCTGGGTTTTTTTTGTACAAGCGAGCCCTTCTATTTGGTTCGCCAGGATGTGCATTCAGATCTGGAAATAGTCCATTTTCTCTCTAATTATTGTGGGTTTTGAATGATAGGGTTCTGAAAAGTGAAAACTGTGAGCTGGGATTATGTGATATGGTCCTAGATTAGATTATGAATGCCTTTTTTGTTGCAAAGCTCAAGTATCGACTCAATAGTTTGAACGGTTATTCTATCTTTAGGGATATTGTTTTGGGGAAAAATTTATGCTCATTGTATCACTGTTGTTATTCGATTTGTTTTTTGAATTTCATGTTAGAATGGTACTGAAATTTATGATTAATGCTTAGAGTAAGGAAGGGTTCAGTACTTCATCTTAGAATTGTTAGAGAATTGGAGAGGTGTTTTACGTTTGCTTCTTTTGTTTTTTCGCTTTCGTTTTCCCATAGTTTATTTAGGTTATTAGTGGGAATTCGCACTGGAGTGGTTGGGGATTCCTGGAGGCGTCACTATGTCGTCTTTGAGTCGAGAACTCGTTTTCTTAATACTGCAGTTCCTGGATGAGGAGAAGTTCAAGGAGACTGTCCATAAGTAAGTTTTTGATTGCATGTAACATGTGGTTGTCTCTCTCTCTTGAAATGCATTTGTTGAGATTCAATTGATGAATGTTGATGAAGTTAAGTTTTGATGCTTCAACAGAAGGAGTGAACATCTACTTTATTTAATTTTTGCATGTGTGGCTAAGTAATTGCTTACAAACGTAAAATATTAAAGCTACTGTTTCTTGGACAAGTTTGCTATTTCCTTACTATGACTTTGAATTTGAACCAGAAACCAATTTGTTCAATTGTTCTTAATTATGTCGTGTATAATTGGCATAGGTTGGAGCAAGAATCTGGCTTTTTCTTTAATATGAAATACTTTGAGGATCAAGTCCAAGCTGGTGAATGGGCGGAAGTTGAGCGTTATTTGAGTGGATTTATTAAAGTTGAGGACAACCGCTATTCTATGAAAATATGAGATTAGAAAGCAGAAATATCTTTAAGCTCTTGATAGGTATGTTGTATTCAGTATTATAATATAATTTTAAATTTTTGTAATTTTGCCCTCAACACTGTCTAATACCTTGCAGGCAAGATCGAGCAAAGGCTGTTGATATCCTTGTTAAAGATCTGAAGGTGTTTGCCTCTTTTAATGAAGACCTATTTAAAGAGATCACCCAGCTATTGACTCTTGATAATTTTAGGTAAAGTTGGGTACAATTGTAACTATACATATTTCAGCTCTCTTTCACTATCTAATTGTTATGAGAAATGCATTTATAGACAGAATGAGCAGCTCTCCAAATATGGGGACACAAAGTCAGCACGCAACATTATGTTGGTTGAACTTAAAAAGCTGATAGAGGCTAATCCATTGTTTCGTGACAAACTCACTTTGCCTTCTTTTAAGGCTTCAAGATTAAGAACACTCATCAACCAAAGGTATTACCAACAATCTAGGGTTGACGTATATAATTTGAATTCTATCTTTGTTAAGTCTTGTTTTGATCCTACTTAGGCATGGTTATTTGTTTTTGGTTTAATTGCAAATAAAATCACAACCTTTTTGCTAATTGCAAATTTGCAATCTAATATAAACTATTGAATATTGGTGAAACAAAAACTTTAATTAATTTTTTGTTTTGCAATTCGAACCAACGGGCAGAATCGCTCCTGCCCCGATATGAGGCTTAATGATTCATTTCCATTTGCCTGCCGAATCAATCTAAACATGTTAATACAATTATTTGTTCGTTGCAGGGTAAGTGACATGTCTTTTCCTGGCAGGAGAGTATTCGCCCATTGGTTTGAATTGCCAAAAAAAAAAAAAGGTTTTAATGGAGGTTTTGTTTACAAAGATTCAAAAGTTTAGATTAAATTGCAATTTGCAACAAAATTGTGATTCTGTATGCAATTAAGCCTTTGCCTTTTCTTTTTCTTATATAAAATTCCGTTACTTTTTAAATATCTTGTGGAACCTTTACAATGTTTAATGCTTACCGTTATTTGTTATAATATTTTTCTGGTGGTTTTACAGTCTTAACTGGCAGCATCAGCTGTGCAAGAATCCACGATCAAACCCTGATATAAAAACACTCTTTACCGATCATACTTGCTCTTCGAATAATGGACCACGCCCTCCACCTCCTATTAATGCTCCCCTTGCGGGACCCGTTCCTAAGCCCGGTGTTTTTCCTCTTGGAGGCCGTGGTGTGAGTTAATTAGTTACTTTTTTTGCTGCACACTGAGTCCATTTACCTGAGCTTATTAGCTCCTTAAAACAATTTTTAAGATGTTTAGTAGCTTAAAAGCTCTCGAAAAGTTTGTGGTAAAATAAGAATTTCAACAGCTTAGAAGACCTTATTTTTCTAAAATCTTTTAAGCTATACTTAAATAATACGCCTCTGTCCCACAAAGATACGCTTACAAGGTCTTCAACACAAATTAAGAAATGTAAGTTATTATAGTTAGAACATTAATATTTTGCTTTGTTTTCCCATTATGCCCTTATGTCTTACTCGTTTTCCACAACAATCACTAGTACGTGAATAACAAGATACATTAAGTAGGGGCAAATATGAAAATGAAAATTTAACACTACCTCCGTCCCTCTCTTATTTGAACATTTGCCAAAAAGGTCCATCCCGAAGTTAATTGAACATTTCTATAAATAGCAATAAATCAACTTTTTCCCTTTTATTTATATCCCTCAAACATCTCAACATTACACCCTATGCCATTACTTTTTCCACACTAAAGTCAACTTTATTTCATTTAATTTATACAAATGCCATTACTTTGTGGGACAAATGAAAAGAGAAAGCAAGCCTATCTTTGTGGGACTGAGAGAGTAGGATTTTTTTTTAAATTAATTTTTATAAAACAAAAATCACCCCACCCACCCCAGACTGAGATTCATTTCTTTGGCATCTTACCTTTCGTTTATTTTTGCAGCCTTTCCAGGCTGTTGTTTCTCCTCCTCCGAATGCTATGGCAGGTTAGATGTCAGCAGCTAACCCGTCTATGCCTCACGCTGCTGTTGGCCCCGCTCCTCATGGCCTTGTTCAGGCACCTAGCTCCGGTCAGATGTTCAAATGATCAGCTTCACTTATTTGGCTGTTTGAAGTTCCTTCAAGTTTGTGTAGTTACTGATTTGTGATATACATTTGTTTGCCCAGCTGCCTTTTTGAAACATCCCAGGACTCCTCCAGGTGGCCCTGGAATGGATTACCAGACTGCCGATTCTGAACATTTGATGAAACGTCTTCGTACTGGACAACCCGATGAGGTGTGTGCATTTACATATCTGATTCCATTCAGTACTCTCCCGATGCACATTTTGAATATTGATAATGTTTATTGTGAGATAGATTGTGATATGAATTAAAATTGAGTTTATTTTGTCTACCTACTAATTGATTTTTATTACTTTCTTAATATTTTTTTTTATTAAGATATGAATTTTGCGAGATAGTATATATGTAAGTTTCTCACAATTATTTAATTAATCCTCTGGTTTTCAATTATGCACTGAATTTACCACAAATACTAAAATTTAACAAACCATATATTATAAAAAATTGATTCAACTCACATTTTGAAATCAATAAACAAACACTTTATAATGATAAAGCTAATATTTTAAAGTTGATTTTTTTTAATATATGTGATATGAAAGTCAAATTAAAAATCGTAAAAAGACGACTACTTTGATTTGATATATAGTTTGTTAAATATCAATTTAAAATGACAAATTTATTCAACTTCAAAATTCTGGGGGAAAAGTTAAAAAGAAAAAAATATGATTGGCTTATGTAACACCAAATCAGTCTCCTTGGTATTGTGTGGGTGTCACTTTCTGATTCATTCATTAAAAAAAACAAACAGAAAAAATTATGATCGACTTCCATTCAGTACTGAAGTTTGAATGGTTACACCTTATATTCACACACTTTTGGTATTTTTCAGGTGTCATTTTCTGGTTCTACTCAGCAGCCTAATATCTATTCACCAGATGACCTTCCCAAAACTGTTGTACGGAATCTTAATCAAGGATCTAATGTTATGAGCATGGACTTCCATCCTCTACAACAGACTGTTCTTCTAGGTTGACCAGTAACTTTTTTTTTTACTTTTTTTTTATTAGATGAATGGTTTATTTTTCGTTTTCTTTAGATAACTCTTAATTTTTGGTACGTTATAAAGCGCTGTGAGACAAACTTTAGAAATGAAATTGTCATTTGTAGAAGATGAAAATGGCTAATCTTGGACCATGTTACTTACTATGCCCGACTGTCGTCTTACATCATAGTTGGAACAAATGTTGGTGATATTAGCATTTGGGAAGTTGGCTCTCGAGAAAGGTTAGCACTAAAAACCTTCAAGGTTTGGGACATATCAGCTTGCTCAATGCCATTCCAAGTGAGTATTTAATGTGCTTGACTACATATGTGTAGCCGTAACCTTTAACTTTCATATTGATTTTTCCTCTCATTAAAAATATAATTTTAATATCTCATTTACTGTTCTTTAGACAACTCTGGTTAAAGATGCAACTATATCCGTCAACAGATGCGTATGGGGTCCAAATGGATCTATACTCGGTATGAAAAATTGTTATGTTATCAGCTTGCACTTAAGTTTTACACTTCTGAACCAACCTTGTTTATTAATTGCTCATATTTTTTATGCATTAATCTTGAAGGTGTTGCATTTTCCAAGCACATAGTTCAGATATATACCTAGAATCCAGCTGGAGAGTTAAGACAACACTTAGAGGTGAGAATTCCTTTGAATTCTGTCTGTAATGATGATTATTGTAGCTAAATGTACTGATCACTTTCCAAATTGTAGATTGATGCTCATATAGGTGGTGTGAATGATATTGCTCTTTGCCCATCCCAATAAGCAGCTTTGCATAGTTACATGTGGAGACGATAAGACAATCACGGTAGCTACTATTTGAATTATTAATGTTCTTAAACATATGTCATTTGAACTAGTAGGGTATGTTTGATTTGGGATTTAGTGGATTTTGAAATCTGGATTTTAAAATCTAGTGGATTTCAAAATCCTAATAAATAGTAATGGAGTGTGCTTGCTTTGAGATTTAAGTAGGGTAGGGTTTAACTTTATGTCGAATTGATGTAAGAGCGCGTGATGTTGTATTATTATATTGTTGTTAATTGTAATTATAATGATCGAATGACTGTGATAATGAATGTTTTTCATTGGAAGTTGTAAAAGTGAGAAAAAAGGTGTGAAAAAGTGATAAATAAAAGAAGGGTGAGGATAAAAAAATATATTTGCATTAATAAGTCTTTGTATAGAGTGTGATGGAGAAAAATGGTATTTTAGAGTGTATGTTAAAATTTGTATTGGTGGATATTGGATTTTCAAAATCGGGATTCTAAAATCCCAAAGTAGAACGGTATTTAGATTTCGATGAAATCCCAAATCAAACATACTCATAAAGTCTCTCAATCTGGTATCTCTGGTTTTTGTATTTGATATTGTCTTCTAGGTATGGGATGCAGTTGCTGGACGCAGGCTGTATATTTTTGAAGGTCATGAAGTTCCTGTTTATTCAGTCTGCCCTCACTATAAAGAGAATATTCAGGTTGGTTATTTGCAGACTGATTCATGCCTTCTTTTTTTTTTTACTGAGATGCTACTTTTTAAGTATTAATGAATTGTATAGTTGTCTTTCTATGTATAAAATTTATAAGGGGGCTATCTGATTTTAGTCTGTATGCAGTTTATTTTCTCTACGGCCATTGATGGGAAAATAAAAGCATGGCTTTATGATTCATTGGGATCAAGAGTAGATTATGATGCCCCTGGACTTTGGTGCACAACAATGGCATACAGTGCTGATGGAACCAGGTACTTTCAAAACCATGTGCTTGTTTATCAGTCCTTTTCTTTTTTTTCATCCAGGAAAGTTTTATAACATGCAGTTAGGGCAAATTAAATACGTAATGGGGATCAAAAGTGTTCAAAGTTGAACTTAACAAAAACTATGTAAATGATCTGATCAAGTGGAGAAGCTTTCCGATAGTCTAGTTCTCATTCTCTTCATAAGTAAAACCACAGCAACATAGATAAGATCAGATACAATATAACATGTTTGACACATGTTGTCCCACAAAATATAGTTCAGTACCACATAACATCAGATAATAATACCCAAAAGTAAACCAGTGAACATTAGAACATAATGTAACATTAGAACATAATGTAAACATGAAATAAACAGTAAAGTTGTGAACTTAAACTCCATTAACAAACAAGAAACATCAAATGTAGCCAAGGCAGCATTTGAATCAATAGTCTAGTTCTCATTACACTTGATCAACATTACTGCTGCCCATTCTTACAATTAGCTTGAATTGCATGTTCTTCAGGTAAAATGCACAGTTATATTTATTTATATGTGGTTTTCAGGCTCTTCTCTTGTGGAACCAGCAAGGATGGTGAATCTCACCTGGTTGAGTGGAACGAGAGTGAAGGAGCCATCAAGAGAACGTATTCTGGTTTCCGGAAGCGTTCTTTGGGTGTCGTGCAGTTCGATACAACACGGAACCGTTTCTTAGCAGCTGGTGACGAGTTTCAGATAAAATTCTGGGATGTCGATAATACCAACATGCTTACATATACAGATGGCGATGGTGGACTGCCTGTTAGTATTTTGCACCCTACAGATTGATTTGATTGTATTCTAGATTAACTATAAACCCGGTATGTTTGTTTATGGATTGGGTTGGATTTCAAATCCAGTAAGGTGGATTTGATAAATAGTAAAAGGTGTATTTGGATTTTGTATATGTTTGGGAGTTTGGATTTTGTAGGATTTGATAGGGTAGGATTTTAAAAATTATGTGAGATAATTGATTTGTGTATTGAAAATTGTGTGTATATAGGGTAGGATTTTAAAATTATGTGATATATGATTGATTTGTGTATTGGAAATTGTGTGTAAAGTAGGAGAGAGAGAGTGTAAAGTAATAAAGGAGGAGAGAGAGTGTATAAAATAAAAAAGGATGAGAGTGTTGAGTTGGGAATATAATAATAATTAAAAAAGTGGGTGATAGACGATTGATATTTGATAATGTATTTGAAATTGTGTTTGAAAAAGATAAATTAGGTGTATCATAGGTATTGTAAGGTAGAATTTTAGAGAATTTGAAATCCTATACCAAAATCCAGATAAACAAACGAGGATTCGGATTTGATATAAAGAAAGTGGGGTGGGAAGCTGTAAATAAACAGGTCCTTAAGCTGGTTTGTATTACTTTCAGGCAAGCCCTAGACTGAGATTTAACAAGGAAGGCTCGTTGCTGGCTGTTACAACCAGTGACAATGGAATCAAGATCTTGGCTAATACTGATGGGCAGCGCATGTTGAGGATGCTAGAGACTAGAGCGTTTGACGGGGCTCATGGTCTTTCTGAAGCAGTCAATGGCAAAGCAAGTTTTCCTTCCAATTTACTGTTTTTTCTTTAATAACATGGTTTATATATCCTGTTATTTATTTGTCCTGTTCTACTTTTTCCACAGCCTGCTATTTCTGGTGCATTAGGTCCTGTTGCTAATGGTTCCACCTCAATGTCCTCAGCGCTTGAGCGTAGTGATCAAATCCATCGGCCTATGTCTCTTCTGGTAGTGCTTCTTTAATTCACTTGATTTTCTTTTCTTAATTTATAAGTTGGACGCTTATGTTGAACCAATTTTTTCTTGGGCAAAGTCTTGTGTAAAAATTTCACAGTGCAACTGGTTTGCATTTTGTGTGTATTTAAACAGTGTTAGTTGTTTCATTAAAAGGTATTAGTTCAACTATAAAGTGATAGTTGCAAACCAGTTGTACAGTAAAACTGTTTTATTTAAGACCAATTCTTTTTCTTATACAGTTATACTCAAATGTCTTTTTATCCGAACTAAATTACAGGCTGTAATGGAAGGCAGCAGGGTAGCTGATGTAAAACCAAGGATTCTTGATACCACTGAAAAAAGTAAAAGCTGGAAGTTCCCTGACATATCTGATCCTTCTCAACTCAAGACACTGAAATTGCCTGATCCTATGACACCTAGTAAAGTATGTCATGCGTACCATATGTCGAACAGTCATATCATCCTCCTTAGATTTAATGAGTATCTGTATGATAAAATGGTTATATTTTTCTTTATTGTGCTTATTTTGGTTATTGAACTAAAAGTTCAATTTCTTTATGCATCTTGTAATTCTCAATCTATGCCAGCCATTTTATCTTTTACATTTTCGTTTCTTCAAATCCAACGAGTTTTGTGTGAACCGTATAATGTACTGCAGGTTGTACGGTTGTTGTATACAAATTCAGGCATGGCTGTGCTAGCACTGGCTTCAAATGCTATTCATAAGCTGTGGAAGTGGCAACGGAATGAACGTAATCCATCTGGAAAGGTCAGAATTTGACTGATATTTTTTTCAGTGGCCTTTTTTTTTATTGTAGGCTTTACTTAATTTAGTTAAATGATTTGACTTGTACTTTCAGTCTTGTTCCTCTAGTCTGCCGCAGTTGTGGCAGCCTCCTAATGGGACTCTCATGTCTAATGACGCGAACGATGCTAAACCAGCTGAAGACTCCGTCGCATGTTTTGCGTTGTCTAAAAATGATTCTTACGTCATGTCTGCATCAGGGGGAAAAGTTTCCTTGTTCAACATGATGACCTTTAAGGTATGTTGTTAACATACACTTGCTTAGGTTGTGTTCAAGGTTCAATGGGAATTGTGTTTGTGTTTGAATGGTAAAAGGTGTATTTGGATTTTGTATATGTTTTGGAGTGTGGATTAGGTAGGATTTGATAGGGTAGAATTTTATAAAGTATGTAATAGATGATTGATCGTGTATTGAGAATTGTGTGTAAAGTAGGAGAGAGTGTAAGGCAAAAAATGAGGAGAGTGTGTGTTTACTTTGGTAGGTAATATTAATTAAAAAGTGGGTGATAGGTGATTGATAGTGTGTTGGGAATTGTGATTGGAAAAAGTAAAATTATATGTATTATCCTATACCAAAATCTAGATAGACAAACGAGGATTTTGGATTTGAAATTAATAAAGTGGGGTGGGAAGCTGTAAACAAACAGGCCCTTAGCGTAAGTCTCCTGTACAGCAGTTGCATGGTGCAACTATACACAACTAATACTTTACAGTGAAAACGAATAATACTGATCAACTAATAGTTTTTAGTAAAACAACTAATACCATTTAATAGATGCACTTGAGTTGACCTGTTGCGTACAAGACTTTGTCTAACTGTTATAATTCTTGGGCTGTTATCTACATCGTGAGTTGAAGAAGAAAACCTAAATATATTGATTCCTGGTCAGGTAATGACAACTTTCATGCCGCCACCTCCTGCAGCAACATATCTGGCATTTCATCCTCAGGATAACAATATAGTTTCTATTGGAATGGAAGACTCTACAATACAGATTTATAATGTCAGGGTTGATGAGGTAAATCCTTGATTGAGATTGTTGTATTCTTAGTTGCTCATCATAGGGGTGATAAAAGGTTTGTTCCTTTTTTTTGTTGAGTCAATCTTGTGCCTATGAATATATCACTTGGATGATTATGAGGTATATGGCGAAGCTTATTTTTCTGCCCAAAAAGTTCTGGATGTTCAAAAGCTTATGATATCTTTTAAAGTTTTTGGTAAAAGCTTGAAGTTGAAAGTCCTTTAGAAAATACATTAGAACTGTAATTTATGCTCTAAGATCCTAACAGCAATTATTTATGAAGTGTTATGACTGCGCTTGTAGCCTTATGATGTTTAAACAATTTAGATTGTCTTAAAGCTTATATTATTCTGACAAATGAAAGACCTCTTATTGGAAAGTAGGGTCTTTTTACAATAAAAAATCAAGTATATATTTTTTGATGATACTCAAGCAAATATTCTCACTGTTATCATCCAAAAAAATCCACAATTGGTCTCGATTAGGTAGTCATATATAAACTTAAAAAAAATAGATTGAGTTGTTACTCTTTAGCTAACTCCTATGAAAGAATTAAATTTCTTTTGCTCCTATAAAAAAGAAAATATTTCTTTTGCCTATGCATGTGTGAGGCTCTTGCTTCTAAGATCTAATATCTTATACCACCCAAAGCATCTTTGATTAGACCTTTAAAAAAATGCTTACCTGATCACCCTCGGTAATGTTCTTGCAAGATAAAATAATAACTTGGTACATGTTCTTTTTACTAGTTGCATGGAAAATAACCAGAAGTTTTTAATTATTATTTTTAATCATTATTTGAACATTGTTCTTTCCATTTTCCCCTGATTTTTGTGACATAGAAAAAATGAAAATGCATAGTTTATTATTTTTATAGTTTTTGGGCTGCATAATATATTGGCAACACTTTTGATATCTCTTCTTTCCCCTGTATTCAATTTGTCCATTCTCTACGGTACGTCCTCTAGATATTCTATGCTGTTGGTCTACCCGGATTTGTTTCTATTTTTTCCAATTGTTGTGAATTTAGTGACTGATATTTTATTAATATATTTGGTGAAATCACTGTCCTTGAAACAGGTTAAAACCAAGCTCAAGGGCCATCAGAAACGAATTTCAGGGCTTACATTTTCTCAGAGTTTGAACATATTGGTGTCTGCTGGAGCTGATGCGCAGGCAAGTACCATCAAGGATAGAACTGTCTTTATCCATCTGCCATGTCTATTATGAGTACACTTGGGTGCATCAATTGCACCGAACAACTTGTGCAAAACTAATATTGTTCAATGAAAATAGCTAAATACTGTTAGGTCAGAACTAATACCGACAAAATAATACCTTGTATAACAACTAATAGCATTTTAAAATGCACTTGAGTTGCACGGTGCAACTTGTGCATAGGAGTATTTGCCCTAAATTATTTATGTTAAGAAACATGATGATTAACTTATGGGAATACCAACATGGTTATTTCTCAATCTCAATTGCAGCTGTTTATGTGGAGCATTGATGGCTGGGAGAAGAAGAAATCACGACCCATACAGGCACCTCCCGGACAACAAACTCCCATGGTTGGAGAAACTAAAGTTCAGTTTCACAACAATCAATCTCATCTACTGGTTGTTCACGAAAGTCAAATAGCAATTTATGATGCTCAAATCGAATGTATACGATCGGTATGTGTCTTGTTTAACGTTTTCATTTTCTTCCCCCTTGGTTATTTTTTTATAAAAAATAGTCATTCTCCCGTGTGATGCACAATTAGTAAATTAAAAATTATTTTGTGTGAATTTTGTAATTTGAGACATATCTAAAAGTTACAAATTTAAAATTCAACAAAAAACACTTCAAATCACAATAGATTCATATTCTAAATTTATATATATATATATATATATATAAATATATATATATATATATATATATATATATATATATATATATATATATATGCAATGAGGATGACAAATTAAAGATCGTATAAAATCTTTAGTTTGATTTCTTATATGCTGAACAGACTTGAAATTAACAAGTTATAGCAATTTAAAATTTAGGTGAATAAAAGTAAATACTGCATTTTCTATTTTTGGAATGTGATTGATATTGGCGGGAAAATAGTAATTTTCTATGTTTGGCAGCTATTGTGTTTTTTCATATAGATATTTTTCCTCTGTTAGATATACAACAAGTTGGTCACACTTCCATGCAATATCTGTAGCACCCGTTCCTTAAGAATACACGCGAAGTTGGCTGTTCATACCAAACCATTGTTTACGAAGATTCATATTGCAGGGATATATAGTAGTATTAATTGAAGGATTGGATTTAAAACTTTATTTTTCTGCCAACGATGTGCTTCCATTTACATATCTGGAATGAGTTCGTGATATTACAATTTACAATATTAGATGCAATACCAATTGCCATAGGGGAGCAAAAGTTGGGCGATTCTTCTGCTTCTGCTAGTATATTCATATCTGGTAATATTTTTTAAAATTTAATCTGTTATCATCCTCCCATGTCACTAAATTTAGATTTCAAGTAAATCAAATACATCATTGGTGATTTGGTCCATCCTCATGAGGTTTAAATATCAGGTCCGGGGCTGATAGTTTAGCTAAAATACCCGGATATGCTATTGTCTACTCTTTAGTTTGATGCTTCTTACTTTTTAAAATATAATATTACTTTCACCTGCTCCAAAGAAATTGTTTCAGTTACGTAATTGTTCATTTGCAGTGGTATCCAAGAGATTCTCTCTCCTCCCCCATCTCAAGCGCAGTGTTCATTTCACCTGTTGATTTTTACTGGATTTTGTGATGGTGCTGTTGGAATCTTTGATTCTGACAGTTTGAACCTTCGATGTCGTATAGCACCATCAGCGTATATACCAAGGTTAGCAAATTGGGACGAACTCATAATATCCTCGAAACTTTTTGACGCTTTTCACCCTTCTCTTAATCTTGACTTATGTTTTGTTGTAATCAAGTTGTGTCAGTTTTCATAGATACCAGAAAAATTTATGTTTGATCTAATCTGTTTCAGGATTTACGTTAAGAAAAATTGAAAAATGTATATTTGTGTCTGCACTTGAAATCCCCAAATTAGGTTTCTATAACTTCAATCTTTTCATTTTTTTGTTTGAATTGGACTTTCATTGTGTACATTAAGCCAGTCCTGTACATATATATATTTCTATTGGGTCTTTAATACCACGTCCTTATTACTCTGGATTTTATATTTTCCTTTGCTTTAAAATTTGGTCCTTGTGAAGGTACCAAGGGGTGTTTCTATTGAATTAGTAGAAGCACTTTCTAAATTAGTCATCTTATTGACCTCATTATCTCATTTTCTGCAGCAATGGCAATGGCTTTCTGGCTGTGATCGCAGCACATCCTATAGACCCGTATCAATTTGCACTTGGCATGAGTGATGGTGCAGTTCACTTGATTGAACCATCAGACTCGGAGACGAAATGGGGCGGGTCAGCCACTCAAGAAAATGGAGCTTTACCTTCAATTCCTTCAAGTTCTGCAATGAATAGTCAGCCATCAGAAACCCCATCTAGGTGAAATTGAAAGGGGCCTCAAATGATACAAAAAAACGAGCTGTTTTCTTTCTCCTTAGGCCTTCTAATGTAAAATCCATCTCTGCGTTCTTCCCCCACCGAGTAATTTGTGAGAAAGAGGAGGGTTATATTTACCACAGTACAGGTTAGGTTGCATCCTTGCATTTCTTAGTCCATTTCTTCTTCCTCTTCTCTGTTTATTATCTTTCATATTAAATATATTTGGTTGATTCTATTTCATAGTCTGTGGTTATGTTGTCAGTTGATTTTGGTGGAATTACCAAACCAATCTGGTAAATGAGCAAAAATATTACTTTAAAGGCAATGAAAATGATACTATCTGAAAAAACTTCTTATATTGTTTGGCCCTGTACTTATACTTGGATTTTGAGTAGAGAATTTTAATATCGATGGATTTTAAGGTTGATGTATTTTTCTCTCTCACTATGGAGTTAAAATCTATTTTTGTTCCTTAACTTTGTCATTTACGCAGTAGGTCCTTTAAAGTAATAAAGTAATTTTTTTTTATAATTTATTTACTTTAAGAGGCTCGTTTTTTATCCCAAAGTTGTCTGAATTTGAAGTATGTTGTTGTTTTTGGCACAAGAAGTGTAAAATTGATCTATAATATTTGCCTTTTACTCAAAAAGGTTTCGACAAATGCGTACAAAGACGAAGAGGTACTTCAAATAATGGTTAAAATGGGACTAAAATGGAACTAATTAAAGATTTGTGGATTAAATTGAAAAATGTAATTATTTTTTACATCTTTTGCAAATAAATCGAAAGTTATTGGACCAAAATAGAATTTAATTCGATCATGACCATAAGCACAAGTTTATTACTGAGGTATTTTATTAGAATTCTTTTCATTTTAGAACCTTTGTTAGAATTCTTTTCATTTTTTTGCTGAGGTATTTTAGATATTGAAAAAACACCAAGTTTAAAGGGTGTTACTACAAATCTACACCCACGAGTTTACATGACATGCTCACTTCTTTCTTTGACACTTTTTAATTAAACACACCCATCATAAATTGTAAAATTTAACACCACCCCAACAAATAAATTTCATTTTTTACCCAAAGTATGTACTCGCCCAATTGGACCGTTCAATTATAACACTTAAGGTTGCACATGCTCCAGTATCACACGTAAAAAAAACTTCAGATTGGCTGGGTGGGCTAGTGGAAAATTTACCACGTTTAACTTGTTTGATACTTTGTACGGTCTTTACTGATTCATTATAATTTATACAGTGAACACTACGTCCTTCCAATGACAATAAAACATAAAATTGGTGAAAGGATGACCCAAAATGAAATATGGGTCCATTGAATGTTAACACTTTAGGTCGCATTGATTCATTTTTTGAAGAATTTTTAGGATTAAAGTTCCAACTTTTTGGGTGCAGATGAGTGAAAGAAATTGAGGAGCGAGTGTATTTAGGAAAAGAATTGATATTCTATATAAATAATACTTATATAATCTGGTTCATATGAATGAAGTTCATTCAATATTTGTCCTTCTTACAAAAATGATCTACAAAAACTGTTTATGTTAGGATTCAGGGTCGGTTGAACATATCAATAGAGTTCACGAATATAACATTCGTAAACTTCTTAAAAATTTAGTCATTAATGACTATTAATTTTTAAAAAATTACCTGTGTACAAATTTTTTCAAATATTTCACTTTTACCTTAATTTTTTTAAGGTATTTTTCGTTAAAAAATTGATAGCACATAATTTATGATATTAAGTATAATTGGTTGAGGTATCCCATCATTCAAAGAATTGAAAATTAGTGATGCAATTAAAAAAAAAAAAAAAAATTGCCACCAAGTGTTTCCAATTTTCCCATATATATATATATATATTGAAACAATTTCCCCAAATATATATCGAGCACAAAAATTTGGCAGATCGTCAATAAACTCGTTGCACATGAAACCTCTGTTTTCACTTCCATTGAAGCAAATTTCCTCTGTTTCAAGAATCCGTTTTCACTTCCAACCATTTTCCTCACACTCCGAAAAATGGTACTCAAATCCCAACCCAAAACTCGTAATCTCACACCCAACTCTTCTTCTCATAGAGTCCTGCAATTCCATGTCCCAAGCCAAGCAAATCCAAGCTCAAATGACGCGCACTGGTTTAATCTTCCATCTCTTTCCCATCAGCAGACTTCTATCTTTTATCGCACTTGATACAAATGGAGACTTTCGGCATGCGATTTTCCTTTTCTCTCAGATTCACGAACCCAATGTGTACATTTGGAATACAATCATAAGGGGGTGTATCAAGAAAGGGTATTTCGAAATGGGGTTCTGTTATTTTGTAAGAATGGTTAGAGGGTGTTTGGATATGGATAAGAGAAGCTATGTTTTTGGGGTGAAAGCTTGTGGGGGTTTGGAGGATTGTAGAGTGGGGGAGAGTGTATATTGTAGGATTTGGAAAGTTGGGTTTGCAGGGGATGTGATTGTTAGGAATAGTTTGATTTATTTTTATTGTGAGAGTGGGGAAATAAGGTGTGGGAATAGAGTTTTCTATGAGAGTGAGGTGAGGGATGTGGTTTCTTGGACTAGTATTATTGATGGGAATGTGAAGAATGGGATGGTTGATGATGCATTGAAGGTGTTTGATGAAATGCTTGAGAGTAAAGTTGAGCCTAATGATGTTACCATGGTGGCTGTTTTGTCTGCCTGTGGGCAGAAGGGGGATTTGAGGTTGGGGGAAAGGGTTCTTGGGGTTGCAGAGAGGAGAGGGGTTGGATTTAGTTTGAACACGATGAACGCGATGTTGGATATGTATGTGAAATGTGAGGGGTTGAAGAAGGCTAGGGAGATCTTTGAGAAGATGGGAGAGAAGGATATATTTTCATGGACTAGCATGATAAACGGGCATGCGAAGAACGGGGAAGTTGAGTTTGCACGGAAATTGTTTGATGAAACACCGGAGAGGAATGTGGTTTCTTGGAATGCAATGATAGGAGGGTACTCGCAAAACAATAGACCAAAGGAGGCTTTGGAATTGTTTCATAGAATGGAGAGTGAAGGTTTTGTTCCGATGGAGAGTACTTTAGCTTCGGTGCTCTCTGCTTGTGCTCAATCGGGTTACATGGATATTGGCCAACGTGTTCATGACTATTACGTTAAGCAAAAACGAATCCCTCTAACCGTTATACTAGGTAATGCATTCGTTGATATGTATTCCAAATGTGGGAACATTGATATGGCTAGAGAAATCTTTGATAAAATGAAGAAGAAAGATTTGGTTTCCTATAACTCCATGATTGTGGCTTATGCATCACATGGTGATGCATATAAGGCCCTTATCCTATTCAAACGTTTACTAGATTTGGGATTCAAGCCCGATGCTATCACATTTGTTGGCCTTCTTTCGGCTTGTGCTCATGGTGGATTAGTCCAAAAAGGTTGGCATTGTTTCAAGGATATGGAATCATTCGGATTAACTCCATCAACGGAACACTATGCTTGTATGATTGATTTACTAGGGAGAGTAGGGCTCTTGGAAGAAGCGTATGGATTGATAAAATCGATGCCAATGGAACCCGACGAAGCTATTTGGGGCGCTCTTCTTAACGGTTGTAGAATGCATTCAAATGTCGAGCTGGGGAAACTTGCTGCTGAGAAGCTTATCGTTTTGGATCCAAAAGATAGCGGGACATACGTGCTTTTAGCTAGTTTATGTGCTAATAAGAGGAAATGGGGCGACGTAAAGATGGCTAGAAGTATGATGAGAGAGAACGGTGCTAAGAAGACACCGGGGTCTAGCTTAATAGAGGTGGAGGGCGAGTTTCATGAGTTTTTAGTCGGAGATGAATCACACCCCGAGTCTAAAGCCATACACAAAGTTTTGGCTGAGCTTTTGCTGTTTTCAAAGTCGGATCAGCATGTTTTCGTGTAATGTCCTATTGTTGTTAATTATAAATGTTATGAAACATGCAAGATACAGATATCTATTTCTTCTTAGTAGCTTACCCTACTTTCTTTTAGGACAGAAATTACCAAAAAAGCAGATAATGATGTCTGGATTTTAGATCATGTAGAACTTAATAAGTTTGAAGGATGCAAAGAAATAGGACTCAGCTTGAGTTGTAGTTCCTACTAGAAATATCATAAATTGTTCAAATTACATCTTTACAAAAAGAACAGTAGAAGGAAAAACTCAAATCAGCAGATAGGAAATGCTAATCTTGTTTTCTTTAGAAGCAAAAGATGTTGATAGAAGGAACTTATATAATGATCAAATCTTCTCTGATTTTGTGGAACTATAGAAACCAATTAAGCTAGATATGTTATACCAGATGATATCTTTCTGAAAATAACTTCCACAGGAACACATGTTTGGCTCGATGCTGTTTTACCTCGATTGAATTGCTTCGTATTCTTCATCTTTTCTTCAACGTTTTCACTAGCTTTCGTAGCCTGAACTTTCTTGGAAACGTGGGAGGAAGGCGAATTCGTGACATAGCAGACAGGAGTTCTTTTCGAAGTTCTCCAAACGAGTTGATGCACTCTGCTCCGTTTGTCACCAAATATCTTACGAGCAACGCTTTCCTTTGAAAGAACCAGACTTGTTTCGGAACCATCTGCCAGTTCTCCGATTTCTAGAGGATATCCCAAGATCGGTTTACCATACGATTCACTCGTTAGACAAACAAACGGGACCTTCTCTCCTCGATGGCTCGCTTCAACACTCAAATCTACATCCACCAAATCAGATTGAAGCACCTCAAAATCCAAGTATGCCTCTATTTCCCTCTGATCATCCTTCATATCGAAACTTAGCTGATCATTATGAGTTTTAATCCCCTGTTTCTGCTTCAAATCCCCCTTCACATTCACAACACCTTCAACCAAAAGTAACCTAAATCAGTTATGGCATTACAATTGTACACAAATTACAATAAGGCCAAATAGTTGGTGTACCTGAAGAATCACATTCTGTTGATTTAAAAGTTTCTCTGCCACTAGCTATTTCCTCCACTTCATCTACTACTACAAATTTAGTTGCATTTTTGTCAACAAAAATGAAGAATAAAATCAAAACACATCATAAGGTTGTTTGAATCTCTATACCCTGTTTTTGCACCCCTAACATAGAATCACTAGTTTTCCTTGTGCATTCATCTAACTCATTGCTTCTCTGTTTTTTTCTCTGGATTTCTTTCCTGAAATTAAACCATAGTTAGTACTAAAATTGCAGTCAATAATGGGGATTTCACTCTAAATAATGTTGTATAAACACAGTAAATGTGCATCAATTTAAAAGAAAATACACGGATAATTTAGAACATTATCTTATTCCTCCTATTTTCCCCAAAAATCAGGCAGAAAGACTGAAACAGAGAGAGAGAGGAAAAAGTTACAGTGAAGAGTCGTGTTTGCAGGCATGGCGTTTTATGGAGTTGTCAGCAGTTGCTCTCCTTCTATACACAATTATGTCTTCCACCATTTTTAGGGCTCTTTTTTCTTACATGGATTCAGGGTTTTTGGTTTTGAATTTTTGATTTTCTTGAGCCAGCTTTTGCTTTGCTTTTGGGAAGAAAGAGAGTTGCAGAATGCATATGTGCAGAGGCAGTACTAGTACTGTTTCTGTCTTTATCCTTTTATTTTATTTATTTTTTCTATTATCTGAAATTTTCCCTCTCTTTTTTACTCCAAATTGGTTTGAAAAATTCACTGATTTATTCACCAACTCTTCCCTGTGTCTCTGTGTATCAAGCTCATCTTATCCGTCGATATTTTATGAAAAAACGTACAGATATCTGTTTATAACTTTATACCATGTAGGAGTATAATATTTTTTTTCACTCATAATACATTTTAGAAACATACAAATTATTATATTGAAAGATGCAATTTATTTATATTGGATCGTGTAACTATTAATATGAAAAAATAATTGCACGGTTCAGTGTAAATAAGTTGTATTTTTCATTATACCAAGTTGCCTGATTCTGAAATGCACTATGAGTGCACGGTGCGCCTGGATGCACATGAGACCCGCTCATTATTTTTATAAGAGTAGGTCTAGTGTACAAATTTGTATAGATAAAAATCTATAAAATTACCCTAAATCAACCAACTACACTCTAAACACTAAATAATTAACCCTAAATTATGACCTATTTGAGTTGGGTGAACCATGAACTAGTCGGGCCGAGTGAACCATGAACCACTCAATTTTGTATTACATTCATCAATTATAGAATTTAGTTGAAAATTAAAGTTTTTGTATCTATACAAATTTGCACACTAGACTTTGTCTTTTTATAAATCATTTTTGTTTTTCACACACTGATAAATTGATAATTTTATAATAATTGTCTCCATATTCGAAATTACGAGAAATATATATCATCAATATATGAAATTAGAGCGGTCAAGGTTTCTAGTTTTGTATCATATGGTTATGGTTAAGTTTTGCACTTTCGTATCATAGTAGTTATGGTCTTTGTGGGTAAGACGAATATCATAACGGTTTAGTTATTATTTGAGTATTAGTTTACAGGTGAGACATAGGTCTGGACTCTATTTTTTCAAGAAAATAATAATTGTGAATAAATCTTATGCAAGGGATTCGTGAAATTGAATGAAAAATATGATATATATATATATATATTATTAAAGAATATTAGTTATAATAATTGGAGGTATAACTTATTACATCAAAAAGGGTATTGTTCGTGATATTGAAATGCATGTCTTAGGGCGTGTTTTGAAACATTTAAAACAGCTTCCAGAAGCACTTATTTTCAAAGCTCCCTCTCACAACTTTTGAAAATAAGTGCTTTTGGAAGTTGTTTTAACTACCTGTTTGCAAATTCTACAAGTGCTCTAGAAACACTTATTTTTTTAAAAAGCTGTGTCTAACAGCTTTAAAAATAAGTGCTTCTGGAGCAATTTTAAGAGTTCTAAAACAGACCCTAAGTATTAGTCATAATAACTGAAAAGTATGTTTTATATTACAAAATAATATTAATTGTGATAATTGAAGAGTCAAATTTATAAATATTAAACAACTTTTGCATTGAATAAGTTTTACAATAGACCTACTCATTCTTCGAATATCACTTTTATATATATTGTATACACACTATCACTATTGATATTGGTTGAGTCTAGTATGCACCAGGCGCATTGTGCACTTTATAGTGTATTTTAAAATCACATATTTAAGAGTAACAAGTTGCATGATTCTAAAATAAATTATGAACTATACAGTGCACCTAATGCACATAAGACTCATCTATCACTATTACATCTATGTATTATCATTATGTATAACAATGATAGTGATATAGTTCACGTTGAACTCAAATTCACATTTACCCTCTAAGAGCATCTCCAAAGTGGTGGCAAATTTTGACTCAAACCCAATTTGCCACCATTTTATCCCTCCAATGGGGACTCAAATTTGGACTCAAAATACCACAAATTTTGAGTTGGACTCAAATTTGCCCAAATTTGCCACCAACTCAAACTTAAACTCAAACCACTTTTTGTATTTTCTTTTTATTTTGCATTGAATTTTTATATGATATAAGAATAATTTATTATTTTTAGTATTATTTTCACTTTATTTTTTTATTTTGATTTATATTTATAATAATTTTATATTTAAGACAATATTAGTAATTTCTAAAATTTTAAAAATTGAAGGCATGTAAAACAACATTAATAATTTAAATTATAAAATACAATAAGAAATAAAATGTACATACTAAAAATTTATATTAGAAAATACAATAGAAAATAAAACATACATACTACGAATTTAAAATGCAAATTACAATAGGAAATAAATAAAGAAACACAACAATCATGCTAAATTTAATGCATAGACATAAACATGACTAAACAAATGATTTTCTTGGACGATATAAAAGAATCAGAGATGCAGATGCTCATTTCGAACTTCGCAATGCATTGATTGAACATCTTTGGGAAGAGTATTCTAATTTAGTCAATTAATGATTATGAATATATTATTTGTATATTTTTAAGTATTACATTTTGTCGTAATAATATGTAATTGTAATGTATCATGTAACTGATTTTGGTGTTTTTTTTAATTGAAATTAATATATTTTCTTGTATTTTGTATTAATTTAAAAAATAAACATTCGTGTCATTTTAAATTTATTTTATCAAATTTTAATTTTACTTATTTTATACTCCCTCCGTCCCAGGATTATTGCAACACAGAAATCGGACCGCAAATCAAAGAAAGTGGGATAAAGTGGGTTTGAGTGAAATAAAATAAGGGTGTTGTGAGTATATTAATATTATATTTGTTTCCTTTTTAGGAGTGTTGCAGTAATGTTGGGACGTCCCAATAAGGCAAGTGTTGCAGTAATGTTGGGACGGAGGGAGTATAATTTAAACGTAAATATGAAATTATATAAATAAATAACTGATAAAATAAAAATGAAACATAAAAAATTAAGAATATTCTAAGAGAATATTCTTATTTGAGTTGAAATTTGAGTTCAATGGTTGAAGATGATTTTACTGTTTGACTCAAATTTGGTGGCAAATTGATGTTTTGAGTCCAAATTTGCCTCAAAGGGTTGGAGATGCTCTAACTAAGTCTTGCATGCACTCAGGTGCTCTATGCACTTATAGTGCATTTTAAAATCGTGCAATTTATTTATACTGAATTATGTAACTGTTAATATGAAAAGTCAGTGTAAACAAATTGCACCTTTCAATATAACAAATCGCACAATTTTAAAATACATAATAAATGCACGGTGCTCTTGAATGTATACGAGACCCACTCTTACCCTCTACATAAGAAAAGAAAAATCTCCCACCACCAAACATGGGCTAGGTCTTATATACACCCGGGTGTACAGTGCACTCATAGTGCATTTTAGAAGCACGCAACTTGTTATGTTGAAAAATATGATTTATTTACACAGAAAAATGCAACTATTAATTTGGGATCATAATTGCATTCTTCTGTTTGGAATAATTGCACGTTTCTATTTTGTATAGTTATACGCTTTTAAAATACATTATGAGTGCACGGTACACCTTAATGTTGACTATATATAATATATAGACATTAGGAGGTGTTTTTCCGTCGCACACACCTGGATAATAAGTTACTATATATAACTGAAACACAACCTCCCTCTGGGTTTAATAGGGTTTAAGCTTCCCACCAATTTCAATGGCCTCTGCTGCAAGATTCTTGCTTTCCAAAGCGACATCCCCAATCCTCTCACGCTCCACCTGCCCCTGTCGTTTTAACAATTCCATCCTCACAAGTCTCCAGTCCTTTCTTTCTCGCGAATCGTATTCCCATTCCCGAAGCTTCTCCATCGATGCCTCATCGGAATCCATCGCCCAAGACTTGAATTCTTCTGTCGCCGCTGCTTTGAATCTCGAAAATCGTGTTCCGGCCACCATCATCACCGGTTTCCTCGGCTCCGGAAAGGTGCGTATTCATAATTAGGGATATTATCATTGCTTGTACTTTTATATTTAGGCAATTGGTTGTATTGAATTTTGGTTGAATGGAAGATAGAAAATATTTAATTGTTGGTTTCGAATTTTGATTTTTCGCATGCCTTAGCTTCTTTGTGTACTGTTGAGCAACTGTGAATAGAAGTTTGTCTTTTGGGATTTTTGTTCCTGCCGTGGATAGAAATTTGGCTATCAAAATTGCTATTTTCGCTATCACAGAGATACTTATAGTGTGTTTTGAAAAATTGTACTGTTGCAGACCACTCTTTTGAATCATATATTGACATCTCAACATGGAAAGCGGATTGCTGTCATTGAGAATGAGGTATGACTTTAACCTCCAATTTATCTTGTGTGAGAGAATTAAACAACATACTTATGAAAGCGAATTAATCTTAACGGATTTTGTTTCGCGAAAGCACAAACCTTTTCTCACAAAAATTACATCTCTAGTCTATATCACTCCAGATGAAACTTTACATGTGCGCGTGTGTGGTTCTAGAAAAAATGAAAAGTAAATCAGATATGTGTGTGCATAGGAAAGATTTTATATTGTGGCTGCTAATGAATAAAATTGGATGGAACACTCGTTCAAGCTTGTTTCGAACTTCAATAATTCAAGATTGAGGAAAACATCATCAGACAATGGAAGATCCAAAGAAAAGCCACTTATCATTTGTTTATTTTTAGTAATTTAGGCTGGTGACCGGAAAAATATGGTTGGTGAAACTGGAAAAATGATTGCAAAATAACATACTTAGGCTACATGCTAATGCTATAAGCCTAAAAATAATAAAGTCCTAGGTTGTTAGAGTTAATCTTCAGCTGTAAATAAGACATTTATTGTACATTTAATTGATCATCTCACAAGCAGTCCTTACCACTCCGTACACAATACCACAATACATACATATTTACCCAGCATGTTTATTCTACGGCATAAATTCCTTTATTCACCTTCAAACTTGTCATATTACTAACGTTTAAGGCTTAAGATACAAAAACCCACATTATTGGTTGATTAAGCCCAAAGCGGAATGATCAACCCATCAACATCTTGTATCCCTATGATCAGGAAAGTATAGGAGTCTCAAGAAAGTGGTCCTTTGAAATAATTTGTAAAGTCAATTGTTTTTCCATTATGAGGGGATGAGATCATGCATGAGTTGATGCTGGTTTAGTGAAGTAGGTGTTCCATTATTTATATTTTGCTTTTTTTAATCTCGTGATATTTATTGAGTGCAGTTTGGCGAAGTAGATATTGATAGTTCACTAGTTGCTAGTCATGCTTCATCTAATGAGGACATTATCATGGTAAATAATGGCTGTCTTTGCTGTACTGTGCGTGGGGATCTTGTTAAAATGCTTTTGGAGTTGGTGAACAAGAAGCGAGACAGATTTGACCACATTGTTATAGAAACAACGGGTATGTATAGAAACAGCGATTATAAATAATCCAGTATGCTATTGGGCCTTCTTCTTCCAATTCCTTTGTAATTTTATTATTGTTTTGCACCTTCACTGCCTTCTTTTCCAATGTTGTTTCACTATGTCTTGGGTTATTTTGTTGAAGTAGATTATGCACGTGGCTTTTATGTGAAAAGAATATTCATACAATTAGTTTCAATGTATGTAAAAGCTAGTTTTTTATGTTCTGTCTCAATCCTTTCTGATTGAAGTTATCTGGTTTGTGGTTTATGTTATTCAGGTCTTGCAAAACCTGGTCCTGTGATTGAAACATTTTATGGTGATGAGCTGCTCTCACGGCACGTGAAACTTGATGGGGTTGTTACTTTAGTAGACTCCGTGAATACAATTAAACATTTGAATGAAGTAAAGCCTAGGTTTGTGGTGAACGAGGCTGTGGAACAAATTGCCTTTGCTGACCGCATTATAATGAATAAAGTATGCAAAATCTCTATTAATGCAGATGACTAATTCTTTCATAACTATAGCTGGTAGTATGCTCTTTTGAAGACTTTGGGAAGCTCTACGTTAATGTACTTATTTTATTCAGTTATTTATTGACAGATAGATTTAGTGAGTGATGCTGAAGTTGAGGCACTAACCGAAAGGATTAAGGTACGTGTTTCTCTAACGCAAAGAATAAAAAAAGGTTCTGAAGATGATTGGCATGCTCCATACTTGAATTCAACTAAACTGCACTTGCTATTTTTATTGTCAAAATGGGAACTTTTAAATCTTGAATGATTTCAACTGTCTAAGGTTGTGTTATTCCACCTTTTATTTATAGGCGTCATATTGTATATATCCCACACGTGTTAGAATCTATTTAAATTTTCAAGTGAAAACATTGAACAATTATTCTACCTTGTCGCCCTTATATACAACTGTAATTTAGTAGTACTTCTCTTCATTATAACACTGCAATTTGCCCTGGTTGGTTTTTGGCACTACAAACCAATTAAGACCTATATCTATATCTGTTGATGGGATTAGTTCTTACTAGTTAATTGATATTTGTAATCTTTTATGCTTTTCTTCTTTCTTGTTTTGATTTATGCCAATGATGGTTGCAGTTGATAGATTGCAAAATCAATTTTTTTTGTCTTCAACATTTATATTGCTCTCAACTGTCACTGTCTCTATTGCTTTTGCTTGTTTCACAAGCATATTTTGGTTCACTTTTCCAGTCTATCAATGGGATGGCAAAAATAAAACGAGCCAAGTACGGGGTAGTTGACATGGACTTCGTTTTGGGAGTGGGAGGTTATGATCTTGACAGGTATTTTATTTCAGTTCTTTTGAAAAGTAAAACCCAATTATTGCAGCATCTATAAGTTTCTTGAAGTATCATCTTTGACTAGATCTTGTGATTTTTATTTTATTGGTCATGGTTCGTAAACCGCTTCTCTAATATTTAAAAGCATTATTGTGCAGGATTGAGTCTGAAGTTAAACCAGATGATTCCCATTGTTCTCATCATCATGAAACTGGACATGGTGTGTGTGCTATACTTGCTCAGTCTTATTCTTCATTTCCTCTTTATATTAGGCATTGTTCCTATTCAATGTATGCATGCATCAGAAATGGAAGAGAGAAGGAAAACATTGTTAAACATGATTGCCACATTAAACCACTAATACAGCTGAATTACATTGCATGACATTTTAGAAAGAAAAAAAAAAGGTACTACTATATATTTTAAAGGCATTTGATGGTGTATCATCTTGAATTGAGTAAATCCAAGTTAGGACATCCATTTGAAAGCCGTTAACAATTTTGTGAAACTCAAACAACTCATACTACTAAGTCTAATATATTCCATTTCTCTATAATCGGAAGCTCAAAAACCCGTATTTACTGATAAAAATATATGTTTCCTGCATCATCTTCTTCTCTATATTACATCAAATTCTCTATATTACTATCACATGTAAAATTTCCTGTCAGTCGTAGGCTGTACAGTTGAAAATATTATCCCACAGATTTGGTTGTTTACTTGTTTCTTATAATTCTGATTCCTATTTTCCTTCATTAGATCATCATCACAAAGGGCACCATCATGATCACAAACACGACTCTGCTGTCACCAGCGTCAGTATTGTCTCTGAAGGAACCTTGGACCTTGATTATGTAAGAATGACTTCTCTTCTTGCTCTGATTTTATTTAACATTTCAGAAAAATGTTATGCATAGACCACTGCCGCACTCCATTATTAATATCATCATGTAATAACATTATTTTCATAATATTTGCGGGGGTGATTCAGTTTGATGATTGGCTGGAAAGATTGATAGAGGAGAAAGGAGACGATCTTTACAGGATGAAAGGAATATTATCAGTTACCGATTCTGAGCAGCGCTATGTTTTCCAGGTTATCTTCTTCTCTCTTGGGTCATTAATTTTTTTTCCAACATGGAACATTTCTAGATTTATAAAGGATACGTTGTCTTATTAATATATAATTCCAGGCAGTACATTCTATTTTTGATGGGTGCCCGGGCAAGGAATGGGGAGCAAACGAGAAAAGGATAAACAAACTTGTATTTATCGGGAGGAACCTGGATGAAACTGCTCTCAGGAAAGGCTTTAAAGGCTGCTTAGCGTGATGTCTCTCCATCATCATCATCTAAACACCATACTAAAAACTGGGATTCTGCTGCAATGTCGATGGGCTAGACATTGATGAAAGCGTCCCTCATAACAGCACGTGTGGAAACCTACGGCAGACAGTGTGTCCAGAAGGCTGTGCTGCTGTTGTAAGATTTACAAAATGATTTTAGAGGGTGACTTTTTTTAGATGAGATGAAAGATGATTGTACAAGGATTTGTTGATTGATTGTGTTTATGGTTAACGATAGTAATGGTTTTTCTGGATGAGATTTTTTTTTTTCCCTGTAAAATTAGCCAGGCGAATTTTTAGTTATATTTTGGTTTTCTTGAAACATAATCTCTTATTAATTTGTCTACAATGCTTGTACTCATTTTTCTTTTTGATTATTTAATGAATTTTGACTCTCTCATGTTAGATAATTTTATACGAGTGTTTCTTGGATTACCGGTGGAGAATTTTTGCACCAAAATTATGGTTCGGTTCAGTTTCCAAACTCGAACGCAGTTCAAAACTGAGCTTGATTAACAGATTTTTCAAATCTTGGTTGATAAATTACATTTTATACCCATTATTATAAACGGAAAAAACATTATAGAAGCATAGACCAATCAAAAAGTCATATCCCAGTGCCACACACCACAGACCACAAATGAAATATTTATCCTCAACAAAATCAAACTAGCCACAAGCCCACAAATAGGAAAATCAAATCAATCTTCACTTGGGGTTTCAAAATGGGGTTACTAAATTCTCCAACCGTTGCTGGGTTTCCAATTCTCCCTTCATCTTCCTCGAAACCAAAGGTTTGTTCTTTTATTTTTTTGATCAGAACCAAAGGTTAGTTCTAATTTTGAAATCTTGAAATTTCCTGGGTTCCGTCTCTGTTTTCTTTGATTATGTCATTCTTTCTTTAAAGATTATGCTGATTTGCGAGTACATTTTAATTAAATTTGGAAAATCAGAGAGATTATTACTTATTAGGTTGGGTTGAGTTGAATTCTTGTGGTTGAACATTATGTAGGGCTTTGCTTATGGAGGGTTTGGAATTGAGAAACAGAAAAATAATTGCAGTCAAAGAAGGATTGTCCATAGATTTTCAAGAAATCTTGATTTTAGTGGTGCTGCTGCTACTGCTGGTGGGGAAAGTGGTTCATCTGTTGAGTTTGATGTCTCATTTCCAAGTGATTATTCTCAACTCCTTGAGCAAGTAAGCATCTATATATATGGTTTTGTAATTCCATCGTTAATTAGCTCATAATATATACTTCCTCCGTCCCGTAATCGATTCAACATTTACTGTTTGCACGGAGTTTAATGTGAGCAACTTATCTATAATATAAGTTGCTTTTTATTGAGGGTTAAATGGTAAAATGATGGCATGTGGGGTAAATAAAAGGAGATAAAGTTGACTTTAGCGTGGGAAAAGTAATAGCATAGCATGGTGTAATATTTAGATATTTGAAGGGGATAGTTTAAGTTGATTTGATTGAGTTGTTTTATTGTCACTTTACGAAATGTTCAATCTAATTCGGGACGGACCTTTTTGCCAAATGTTCAATTGAATCCGGGACGGAGGGAGCATTATCTTTGAACGAGATGGAATCATACTATTCAGAAACCAAGAGAGAAAACTGCTAAGCCAAACTGATTCATCCAGAACTGTATATCATGTACAAACAAAACCTCTAACAGACTGAGATGCTGCATATCGAACACAATCTGCATTGCATCTCTGTCTTTTAATTCCTTGTTTATGTAAACAAACATTTTTCGTCGCATCTTCATTCTTTCGCACTTTATGATGTAGAAGTTATTAATTAGTATCTATTGTTTCAAGTTATATCCTACAAGTTACATGCTTGTTCTTTATACTCACATATCTATGGCATAATGTGCATAAAATCAGAAGGAAAGAAATGACTTGCAATATTTATTCTGATCTTTCATGGTTGTTATAAAATGAACCGTGACAAAAATTCCACAAAACTATTATAATTCTGTGATTCTCCGTATTAATACTTTAAGCTTGGATTGATTAACAGGCGAAAGAAGCAACTGAACTGGCACTACAGAACAACAAGCAGCTGATGGTGAGTCAATTATCTTCGTTTCTGGTTTTACAGTTTTCTTTTCCAGTAAGTAATGAACACGTAATATCATATTCATAATTCTCAGAGTTTGTGAGCAACGAGTTTCTGCCACAGGAAATCGAATTTCCTTCCTCTGGTTTGGGCTCTGTGCCAGGTACTCTTCGTACATTAAAGGTTTCTCATTTCCCTTGGGCTGAGATACCTTCATAAACCACTTGAATATTTCCCGTTTGTATTAGGTGACGGTGAAGGTGGTATAGAAATGACGGGGAGTTTGCAACTGATCCGCCAATTCTGCGACCTCGTCATTAGTCCAGAGAAAGTCACACGCACTAGAATCGTATGTCTCGACTTTCCTGTACTGAAATCTATTCGATTATTTGATTCCAAAACTTACATCAGAAGGCAAGAATTTCAGGATAAATGTATTAGAACTATCCATAATAATTAAAACCATTTCTTTATGTGTCTACATGATTGGGCTTAAGATTTATAATTGATTTATAACAGATGAACAATTTTTTTGGCATTTCATATTGATCTTGTTTCAGAAGAGTCATTATGTTTAATAAATCTTACAGTTCTTCCCTGAGGCTAATGAAGTGACATTTGCAAGACAATCGGCTTTTGGAGGATCTTCGTTGAAACTAGACTATTTAACGAAGCCATCATTCTTTCAAGATTTTGGTTTCGAAACGAAGGTTAAAATGGTGGATCGCGTAAAGGCAGATGACGAACTCTTCCTAGTTGCCTATCCATATTTCAATGTTAATGGTACTGTACCTTCTTACTCTTTGCCTCTAGTCCCATCAAAGTTATCTGGGTGAATACTTCTATGGCCCAAGTTGCACTGTGTAAATCAAGTGTATTTTTTAATGGTATTAGTTTTTTCACTAAAAGGTATTAGTTGGCCAGTGTTGGGTGTTTTTACTGAACAATGTTAGTTGTTTTCATTTGACGTTATTAGTTATGCACCAGTTTGCGCGATGCAACTAGTATACCCAAGTGTTACTCAGTTATCTGATTCTTGTTTGCTAATCAGAGATGCTCGTTGTGGAAGAACTGTATAAAGAAGCAGTGGTGAACACGTCCCGGAAGATGATTATTTTCAATGGGGAGCTCGACAGAATAAGATCCGGGTGTATCCTTTCTCCATAGTTTTACAATTGCATGAGCCTACTTAGGGTTGTTTTCAACTCAGCTCAAGGGTATAGAAGTGGTTTTTTTTTTTTTTTTTTTAAGTTGGTGTAACCCAACTTTTCAAAAAAAAAAAAAAGCACTTCTACTCTTTTAGTTGTGTTTCAAAACATACACTTAAAAGATAGGAATAAAAAGACATGAATTCTCATCAATGATTTGGGTAACAATTAACCTAGAAAGATTATCCGGCCATTTTCTATCCGAAACTGGCTGCACTTTCCCAGTCACTTTTCCCGAAGATGGAGACCGTGTATTACATTCACAACTTCAAGGGACGAAACCGAGGCGTGCTCTTCAGGTTTGTCGACTTTCTCTCTGACCCTTCTTCTGTAGAGAATACATTTGCGTAATTCAGAATGCTATTATGTCTTGGGGTGGTTCAATACGGTATACTGGATATATTGTTCCTTACCATATGTCGTATAGAAAATTTCGATATATAAAATTCATACTAACCTTTCGGTTTACCGGAATTTAGAACTCCATATGAAAAATACTTATCGATTTTAGTATACTGAATTTTTAAATTGTATCGGTAAATGTTGTTCCGTACCAAAATTTACAGTATCCATTTTAAAACGATAATATGTTTTTTACCGGAATACAGAAAATTTTGAATGTCGATAGGCGCAGTATATAAAAAAATTAAATATTTTTTTCACCTCTAAATATGTCTATATGGTGATCCTCTTTCTTGAAATGAAACAGGTGCTACCCTGGGCCATGGAAAGTTCTTAGAAAAGTGAGAGAGAAATACATTTGTGTGCATCAGCAGGAAATGATGCCATCACTCAAGGAAGTTGCCCTCCAAATTCTTCCTTCTTCATGAATAATTCTGTATCAAGTTTAGTTTCTCCTTTTTTTCATTAATTATAACATCAGATACTTGGCTCTTTTGTGTTCTAATTGTTAGGATTTAAACTGCAATTATAGAGAAATTGAGAAAAAACGAAATTAAATAACACAGATTTGACACTACCAAGGCTGAAGATTTACTAATATTTCGGTGATAACAAATATAACGAATCAAATAGGTATTTATAGGCGAAACTGAGCCAAAATCCTAAAGGTCCATTCTGGTCGAGTTTGCCAAAAAGGCTCCAACAGTAATTACAATCAATGCTCAGGGGGTGTATTGGTTGTGGAGTTTATAATTTTTTTAAACTTTCAAAATTTGGGGGTATTCAATTCGGATTTTCAAAAGTCTTTAAAAATCCTGAGGTATTCAATACGGATTTTAAAAAGTCTTAAAAAATCTTTAGGTATTCAACAGTCTATAGATTTTAATACTTTATGGATTTTCTTTAATTATCTTCTAAAAATATAAATAGATTTCACTCTCTAAAATCTCTTCTAACAACCAGAGATTTCTACGTATTCTCTCAGAGAATTTTGAAGACGAAAGATCAGAAGAAAAAAACTTTCGTTGTTCTCCTGAGAAAATATAAATAGATTCCACTCTCCAAAATCTCTTCTAACAACCAGAGATTTCTACGTATTCTCTTAGAGAATTTTGAAGACGAAAGGTCAGAAGAAAAAAACTTTCGTTGTTCTCCTGCCATCGCCAAAAAGGCCCCAACAGTAATTACAATCAATGCTCAGGGGGTGTATTGGTTGTGGAGTCTATATGATTTTTTTAAACTTTCAAAATTTGGGGGTATTCAATCCGGATTTTCAAAAGTCCTTAAAAATCCAAAGGTATTCAATAAGGATTTTAAAAAATCTTAAAAAATCTTTAGATATTCAACAGTCTATAGATTTTAATGCTCTATGAATTTTCTTTAATTCTCTTCTAAAAATATAAATAGATTTCACTCTCCAAAATCTATTCTAACAATCAGAGATTTCTACGTATTCTCTCAGAGACTTTTGAAGACGAAAGGTCAGAAGAAAAAAACATTCGTTGTTCTCCTGCCATCGCCACAGCCCACTGCCGTCACCGCCGTTCTTCTGCCACCGGACGTCGCAGCGCTCACCCCCAAATCTAAATCAATCTCACGAACTAGGTACCAAATATCTATGAATTTCTAATTAAGTTTGAATCCCTATAATATGTGAAGAAGAAGTCCTAATATAATTTAATTTTGCATGAACTTCTAATTAAATTCAAAATTAATTATCTTATTTCTGATCCGATAATAATCGGTACCAAACCTAATTATTCTAATATCGATAGCCTAGCCTACACATATAACACGAGAGCGAGAGTGACGAAACTGCATAGTTATTTGTAATAGTTAATAATAGCGAGATACACACAAAATCTGAGAAGAAATTTCATTACTGATAAAGACCGAAACGGTGATTCAAATAAAATTACATAAATCTGACAGAATCTACGTTGGATGGTTGAATACTGTGAACGAAAAAATTACAATTCTTGGAAGATAGTGAAAGATTACGTATTTTTTGGAACTAATGTATTTTTGGTATTTTTTTTAAATAATTTGAATAACTTTTTTTATATACAAGTGTGTTTCATATACATTTGCATAAATAATTTTAGCGCTGGAGTCTATGGAAATCCGTGTAAATCAATAAAAAAAGTGTATTCCACAATCCTGTCAAGTCTATGAAAATCCATGTAAATCAATAAAAAAAAGTCAGCCAAACTCTACATGGAGTCTATGAATTTTCTAAATCCACAGACTTTTTAAAGTAAAAAAAAAAAAATCAATAGAACCTCAATTGAATATACTCTCTCAGATAATCCTTAGTTTTTCTTGATGAATACCGAATCAATCTTTTTTTTTCCCAAGTTGGAGATTGGTATTTGGTACGACGTTTAGACACTTTTTTGTCTAAACGGACTGATCCCAAAAATGAAAATTATTTTGGGGTTGAATGGATTTTGGGTAGGGATGTAAATGAAACAAGCCATTTACGAACTATTCAGGACTCGGCACAAAAATTATTCATTTGAGTTCGTGTAATAAAGTTCATCAGCGTAATAAATAAGATTAAGTTCAATGTTATTCGGTTTGTTAACTCGTAACCAAACTAGTTAGTAAGCTCGTATAAATTATAAAAAATAGTTTAATTTAATTTATGATTTTCACACTTAATATTAATGATGAATATAAACATGACAAAGTCTAGTATGAAAATTTGCATATATGAAAAAACTCAATTTTCCTTGACCCAACCCACTATATGTTGCCCCGCTATAAGACTTTTACATCCCGCTTTTTCCTCAGCCCTTGACCCATTCATTCTCATTTTTTTAATTTTTTTTCTCCTTTTTTCTCTCTCCTTTTTCTCTCTTCTCTCTTCGTTCTGTTTTCTTTTTTCTTGTTTCCTCTTTCTCTTCTCTCTCTGTTCCCTTTTTTCTTCTCACATATTTTTTTTCTTTTTTTCTCTCGATTTTTTCTCTCAAAAGTGGTGATGTGCTCGCAGCCATGACTGTATGTTCAACCGGCGCCACAGGGGTGAAGCGACTGAGGAGCATTGGAATGAACATCGCCGAGGACGCCATTGTCAGGCTCACCAGGGAGATCGTCACGAGCATGGAAGTCGCAGAGATCGATGGATCTTCAAGAAAGGTAATTCGTTAATTAGGTCTAAATTGAAAAAAATCTAAATCAATTTTTGAAATTCGTAACCCTAATAATTGGGGATCTGAAGTTTTATCGCGGAGATCGATAGATCTCCGATAATAGTAACTCGTTAACTTCTAAATTGAAAAATTCCTAAATCAATTTTTGAAATTCATAACCCTAACAATAGGGGTTCTGAATTTTTACAGCCAACATTCAGGTCGATGATGATTTCGCTTTTGGCGTTGAGGGCATTGAGAGAGCCGAATGTTTTGGATTTCTTTTAATGTGATACAATGTGCTTGAAGATATGATACTGTTTTACCTTATGGTGTAATATTATTTTGCCTTATGGGGTAATACTATTTTGACATGATATACTACTAAATACATTAACATGTGATTGAATATAGAACTGAAAAAATAGTGTGGGTTACATAGTAAAATATTTATATATTTAATACTATATAAGTAAACAAGTAATACTGTTATATATAAACAAGTAATACTAAGAAAAATAATATTATTATTATTTTTTATTTTTTACTGTAATAACTGTATAGAATATTTAAAAGTATAATATTAAAATTTTAGATAATTAAAAAATATATATTTTTTTAATATTTTACTGCAATAACTGTATAGAATATTTAAAAGTATAATATTAAAATTTTAGATAATTAAAAAAAATGAATAGGAATCAATCATGTGACTTTCTACCAGAAACCAAGGCATCAGACCACAGAACCGATATTGTGAACATTTCTAACCATTACTATATATATTGAGTACCAGCGAGATAGCGGGCTGACCTGCGACGTGCGGGTTGACCGCGAAAATTACTCTTCCCCTACTTCTGTTATTTTTACATGTGAAAATTTTAACACAAGACCTACTCTATAAACCTATGTTTTAAAAATCGGAACCGGAAGTTGAGCCGGACAATCTCCAAAAAAGGTTGGACCGGGGTAGGATAGGTTGGACCGGATTGAGCCGAATTGAGCCGATGCGACGTCATAATAAATATTATATATATATATATTGAGCCGGTATTATAGGAAAAATTAAATTGCATTACAAACTTAATAAATGGACAAAATATGCAGAAATAATATATTTATTATGAACTAATTATAACTAAGGCCCACTTTGAAAGGGCTTGGCAATGTTGCGCAAGATAATTTTAATTAATGGGCTTATTGACACACTCGGGCCCAACAATTACCCATCATGAGGACTACCCACCACATTACACATTTAGACTCCAATTATTCCAATCATGAGGACACACACCACACCGTCCTCTCTCTCTCTCTAGTCTCTACTCTTCTCTCCCTCTCTCTCTCAACCAAAACCGCCGTCAGCCTTCCCCCTCCACCCCACCGCCACCAAATTTCTCCCTCCCTCACTAAAGTCGTGGCCCCCACCCCAAAGCCCAACATGCCGCCGCGACCCACCCCAAAACCCAGCACCAACGCCGCGAAGAAGATTGGGATCTGCGTTAGATGGGGGCGGCGGATCCATTTTTATGGCGGTGGCGGCGGCGAACCTTGAATCTTGGAGATGCGATTTTTTTGGGGGTGGTGGTGGGAAATCGAGATTAGCAGCGGCGGATCCATCCGGTATAGAAGTGTTGACGGCGGATCCATCCAAGAACAATACAAAAAAGCCCCTTTTTTTTGGTTTTTTTTGGTGAAAACCGGTGAAAATCGGCGGTTCACCGGTTCCCGATTTTCACCGGTTTTCGAACGGTTTTTCCGGTTTTGAGGGGGGCGGTCCAATAGCGGTTCTATACACCTCTATTGGGCCGCTTTGGTGGGTTCACCGGTCCGACCGGCCGGTCGGATCCTATTTTTAAAACAGAGCTATAAACATATGAAATATAACTTAACACAAAATTTCCATTGAACAATTTTCACACAAAGGGATTCGTGAAACTTAATCATATAATTGAATGGTATGATTTATATTATATTCGTAATTATTCGTGATAATTGAAATGTATGACTTAATACGATAAAAAAGTATTACTCAATATACTGAAGGATATAACTCAGATTATAAAAATGATTAGTTGTGATAACTGAGGGGTATGAGTAATATTTAAAAAATGTATTAGTCGTGATAACTGAAAGATCATGTCTGAGGCTAGCCCCTAATATTGAACTTTAGGTTATACACTTTAGAGTCGGTATTGACAAGTTTTAGACCTGTTTGTGGCGGAAAAAATTTGGGGGGGGGTCCCTATGAAGTATGAACAACATTAAAAATAATAAAACACTACATTATACACATGCATTGAAAATAAGAACGAAAATATAAAATAAGATCTAAATTATTTATTTAAATTTTTTAGTAATAATACATTAATATCATTATTTTAAGTTTAACTCGTAGTTTCTAACAATCTAAAAGAAATTATAAAAACAATGATTCTATAATTACTAATAATAACATACTGCGTGTTGCATATTTTTATTAATATTTTCACATGTAATGATTGTGCACAAGTGTTTAAGTAGGTAGAATACGAATAATATTTGCGCATTTTGTGCACGGTCGATTAGATTGCGTACATACCATGCAAATTTTGTGCATGATCCTTAAGTTCACATTTCGTACAAATGTTCATAATTTGTACATGAGCGCACATGCACATTTTGTGTTTATATTAGTAAATTAGTAACCATATACATTATATCTAAGAAGTAGAAGATAAAAGATATTGAGTGATAAATATATTTAAATTCTTCTAATAAATATTTTATTTTATATTAATAGAACTTAAAATTAATGAGTTTATGTTTAATCATATTATATATATATAATTTAAAGTAGAGCTCCAAAATTTAGGGGACCGAGGCGGTCATCCTTTTTGCCCCACCTCAAGGCAACCCTGTATAAACTTTTACTAGCTATATTAGACGTTACAATTTCGGTTCCAAAGTTGTATTTTAATTTGGAGTGAGTCTCATGTGCATTTGGGTGCATCGTGCACTTATAGTGTATTTTAAAAACGTGTAATTATACAAAATAGAACGTGCAACTATTCCAAATAGAAGCATGCAACTATGTTTTCATATTAACAATTACATTTTTCTGTGTAAATAAGTCGCACTTTTCATCATACCAAATTGCACGCTTCTAAAATGCATTATGAGTGCACAGTGCACCCGGGTGCATACAGGACCTAGCCTTTAATTTGGTGAGTGAAAAACTGACATTTTTTTTTATGTTTTTCACATTTTTATTTTTCCTCTCCAAAATTGAACAGCACGGTTTCCCTGTTTCACAAGCCTGTTTCATCTGGTGTTTCATGTTTTGGATTTGCGCCACGTGTTTATGGGCTGGGTGAACCATCTACACACTAAACACTAAATAATAAACCTTAAATCATGACCTATTCGGGCCGGGTGAACCATGAACCACTCTGACCGGGTGACGGAACGGAGTGGACCGGAATGAACACGTGACACAAATCCGAGGCATGAAACACCAGATGAAACACGCATGTGAAATAGGCAATCCGGCCGAAAATTGAATGCCATGCTATTAGATGACATTTTAAGATCAGTGATGAGATTCGACGACACTTGGTCAGAAATCGATGATTCAAAGGCAATTTTAATATGAAATAATTGAGATCATCCAATTTATTTGAGAGGAATGATCAAGATGATCTAATCATTGTTCTTGTAAATTTTACAAACTTTTCTTTTACTAGTATTTTTTATAGTTCCTTCTGTTTGTTTTTCTTTTTTACATATCTATAAATATCCCCACTCACCAAACTCATTTTTCAACCTAAAATCTCAATCTCAATTTTTTATATTTCTTAATCTTGATGTTTTTTCTCAGGTAACTAGTTACTTTATTTCCAATCTCAATTAAATTTATATTTTGTTAGTGGATATCATTTTTTCCTTTAAACACAGTAGCTCTGCAACAACTCTACCCTAAAGAAAATCAAAACATAAAAAATGAGTTCAGTGGTTACAACTTTAACAACGATTCCGACCATTTTCATTATATAATTTAGAAAAATAAGGATTTTAAACCTTTGTTTGTCACATCAGCATACAACTCACTAGCATTTTTTATATTGCAATGTCGAATTTTATTATATTTTCACAGAAACAACATATAAGAATAACATCACATATAAATAATGCTTCATAACCTAGCAGATACCAAGCATAAACCTAGAGCATTTACATACTTCTAGTTGTCCTATAGGGAACCAAAACATATACGGAAAGAAACACATCTCTATTATTGGCTGAAGAACTCATTTGACCCACGGCCAATGATAATAGCACAATACACAAGCTTTTTTCCTATCTCATAGCACATCACTGTATACACTATCACACACCTTACGAGGTCATCATCCAACAGTGCATGTAATGCATTTTCAATTTGAGCGGTCCACTTCTGGAAGTAGCAAAATACAATCGGCTCAAACTGCCCCTTTCAGTGTTGATGTTTCCAAGGCGATGGCTGCTATTTTGGACAAATCAACCATGTTGATGTCTTCTAGTGGACACTTAAGTTTCATATGCTCCCATAGCTGAGTCAACTTGCGCGAATGTTGATACAAAAATATGTTGTATCCCTATTCCTTAAGGGTCATAGACTTTTTTTGTACAGATATAGTTTGTATCATGTGTCGCGTAAGTAGAATTGTATTGTTTCTATATATTTAGAGGAAAGTACGTCCTGCATCGTGTCATGCTCGACCACAAACGCAATGCGGGAAGGTGTATCTTTCAGGATGCTACTAAGCCATATATCTGCTACTTCATTGTGCATGTAAACTTGCTCCGGATCTTATCATCACCTATTGTAACATCGTAGTTATACTCTGTGTTTACATCTCCCACCGTAGTAGAAAAACACCTATCAATACCAACTGGAAACACACATATAGGCGAGAAAAACACACACAAGCATCTGCAAACCATTTTTAGAAACTTGTCTCTCTTAAGACACGAGCATTGTTCCTCACACAAACTTGTCTCTCTATGTATAATTTGTTTTTACTTTTAAAAAAAATGTGTGCTAGTACCCATATGCAATTATTTTTAACATTTAATCAAACATAAAGCCAAATATAAATAATATCACAATATAACATGTGAACGACGAACAATTTAACAATTGTTTGACCGTGTGAGCAATGAAGAGGGTCAATATCTTTTTTACTGTTTGTGAGTTAGTGTTAATTTGAGTTAATTTAATATAGGACACATTTAATTTAAGACTAAAAAATATTAATTTTGCAAATTTGAACCTCGCGTGTACGTTATTCGTGTTTGATACACTGATCAATTGTGTCTGATATTATACCCAAAATTATAATTAATATTTTTAATTGAGGCATGCCACATGACATATCGAATGCGTATCTCACCCATATCCACACCCAAGTACCAGCGGCGTATTTGGCACTTCATTATTCGAAATTTCGAAGTAACCATGCATTCTAGCTTCCAGGCATCTCTCTCACTCTCTCTCATGCTCAAAGGAGATATTTCGTATAAATCGTATGACAAAGTCTAGTATGAAAATTTGCATACATGAAAAAACTTTTATTTACACACAAATTCTGTATATGGTGAATGTAAGACAAAGTCGAGTGGTTCATGGTTCACTCGACCCGTGTGGTTCATGGTTCACTCGGCCCGAGTGGTTCATGGTTCACCAGACCCGAATAGGTCATGATTTAGTGTTCATTATTTAGTATTTAGGGTCTAGATGGTTCACCCGACCCGAATAAGTCATGATTTAGAGCGATTTTATAATTTTTCATACATGAAAAATTTCACACTAAACCTACTCTAAATGTATAATCATTTAAAAGTGTGTGTATATTTATTATATGTACGTGCAATTAATATAAAGTGGGTTCTTTTTATGTATGTATTCCGTATGCAATTATGAATTTGATTCTGGGCACAAACTTATATGCCCACCGCTTATGTTGCGCGCCACATATGCAAGGTCTCTACCATCATTTAATTAGTTTTTTTAATTAATCCAATCTTCTCATTTATATATATTCCATATTTTACCCAATTTCATTAAAAAAAATTTACCCGACCCAAACCCAACCCGACCCGAACTCGAATCCAGCCCGAGTGATTCATGATTCACCCGACCCGAATGGTTTATGGTTAAGGATTTAGGTTTATATAATTAATGAGAATATTGAATTAATTTTAAAAACTAATTAAATTATGGTGAAGACCTTGCATATGAAGCGAGCCACATAAGCAGTAGACATATAAATTTATGCCCACTTGTGGGCATATGATCAAATTCGTATGCAATTATATAAAAATATATACAAATTCTTAGATCACATGTTCAATTATTTGATAGTGTGCATTTTTTTTTACCATGAGTGCACATATGTATATATAAAAAACATTTAAGTTCCATTTGGATAGGAACGATTTAAAATGAATGAATTTAAAAAATAATAAATATAAAAATACATATATTTCAAATCATAAATAAATTCTAAATATTTATAAATTTATTTAATTTAAATGGATAGAGTGGTGATTAGTACGTGAAATTCACGTTAAATCTATCTATCTAAATGTAGACTAATATTTTTCGGTCAGTAGGCGGCCCTATCAACAATAATAAAAATAATAATAATAATAATTACAAAAGAACTCTATATAAGAACCCATCTCTTCAATTGAGCGGTGAAGCCTCTTCATTTTTAGTGGCTGGCAATTTCGCCGCTCTGCATTTAACCTTACCACCCTCTTCATTTCAGACTGGCTCTACCAACTATGGAAGCCTTCGCTCTCCTTAGATACTGGTCCACCACGGCCGGTGCCACTGGAGACTCCGCTCGCCTCCGCATCACCACCAACCCCGCCGGATACGGATTCGACGGCCCCTACATTGACCTCGACTTCACATCCGACTCCACGCAAACTGAAAGCGATTCTGAAATTGACGACGTGTCGCAAAATCGGGATGATCTGCGATTTTCCTTCGGTAGCGATGAATCTGAGAATCAGATCTTGAAATCAGGAACCGAGTTTCGAGTTCTCTTGTTGAATCTGAAGAAATCGAAATCGGATTTGAATTGGATTCCTGTAAAGGATGAGAAATCGAAATTGGGGGAAATTGAGGCAAAGGGGGAAAATCAGGGCAGAGTGAGAGGCAAGATGCTTACGGTCAAATTTGATCTCAAGGAAGGCAAAAGGCCGCTTGTTTCTTTGTTTGCAAGAGATGAATCGAATTATAGCGAAGGATTCAAGCAAAATTCGGAGACGAATTTGGCCTCAGGTGACCGAAATTTGGGGAAAGAAATGTCGCAAAAGTATTTAAATATGCTCAAACCTGTGTACGTTCACGTTTCGAGTAGTTTTGTTGAGAAGATGAAGCTTTCCGGCGATTGTACGCCGCGCACGGCGGCGAAAGAGCGGAGCGCCGTGAAGAGGAGCAATAATTTACAAGCTTGGGCAAAACAAATGCGTGAGCATTTGGTCAAAATCTGGTCAACTACGCCACCGCCGCCGGGAAAAGTGGGGTCCAATCGGCGGGAGGAAGTGGTGGTGGAGGATGGAATTGAAGGCGCCATTTTACATTGCAAGAGTTCCTTCAATTCCAATAGAGATAATTACTCGAATTAATTACACTGTCATCTGATCAAGATTTTATTAAAAAAATTAATTGTAGTTTACATTAACGTTTTTCATTTGATTTTTCGGAGGAAGAATCTGCCGTTTTTTCGGTTTTTGACTTTTTTCCATGAGTGCCAGTGTAGCATGGAAAATCCCTTTTTTCTTGCTTAGTGAGTGTTTAACCAGAAGTTTATTCAAGAGAGAGATTTGCCGGATAAAATTATTTTGTTTATAAAGGAAAAAGAATAATGTACATGCCATGATGAGAGCCACTTTGTTTATGGCTTGAATTTGTTCATCTTCCATGTGCCTCCGCTCCATTTGGATGGTTGTATTTGAAATTCATGAATTTCACGCATAAATCACAATTCTTCAATGATTTATAAATACTTAGATTTAAATAGTTAGTTAAAAATTAAGGTATTTCAAATCCTCATAAAAATCTAGTCATTTGAAATCTCATCATCTCTACCCATTCCCTTTCTCTTCCCCCTTCACTCTCTTCACATCTCTCTAATCTTTTGACAATTCATAATTTAAATTATATACATTCTTACATATATTATTTTTTAAATTCATTCATTTCAAATCTTCCCCATCCAAATGGAGCCTGATTATTTTAGTTTCAATTTGATCGATGTATCAAAACATCTTTACCACAAGAACAATTTTTCAGGTAATATAGTAATGGTGGGACTAAAAACCATCGGCAACATAAAAGGTACTTTAACCCATCGGATACCCAATCATGCATTCAATTACTAAATAAAAATTACATATTAGATAGATTTGGATCCGGTATTGTACAACATCATACTGTACCGTAAAATCGTATAGTTTTATGGTACAAATGTTAACTGCATATTAAAATGTAATTGTGCTACACTGGATACAAATGCATCACAAAGCTGTACATTTTTACGGTACAACGTATTACATCGGATCCAAAATTCATATGTGAAGACTTGGCTTGAGAGACTTGTCAGATTTTAATAGGGCTCTATTAGCTAAGCAGGGATGGAGACTTGTTCAGGATGAGGGGTTCATACTAGCTCAGGTGCTGAAGGCCCATTATTTTCCATGGGGATGTTTTCGTACTACTTCTTTAGGATATACGCCAAGCTACACCTGACAAATATCCTGGAGGGTCGGAAATTTCTGAAGAGGTGATGAGGGGATGGTGGATGAGTTATCGGGGATGAGGATGTGTAATTTGATGGATGTTGATCATTCTGAGTGGGATCTGGAGAAGCAGGAGGACACGTTTGATATGGTGGATATTAACAGGATCCGAATTGTTCTGATTATTCCTATCTATAGGCGTGACATTCTTTATTGGAGAGTCACGAAGAATGGTCTTTATACAGCACAATTTGGTTATTTTGATGCTTCTGAGCGTGAGATCTCTACTGTTACCGGGACATGGGATGATACACATTGACATAAAATATGGATACTCAGGTTTATCCTGAAGATTCGAATCTTTTTGTGGAATACTTTATAGGCTAATATTCCTACCACAATTAATTTGATCAGTAGGCTTGTAGATGTGGATCCGTTTTGTCAGAAGTGGAGGTGGAGACAACTGAACATGCTTTTTGTGATTGTGTGTGGGTGCGACGGGTGTGGGACTCTAGTCCAATTAATGTGGTGCATTTTTCGGGGTCGTTGGAGGAGTGGGTTTGGTGAATGGACAGTCAGTTGGATGAGGACTATTTCTGTCTCTTTTCTACAATTCTATGGAATATCTGATTTGCCAGAAATCTTTTTGTTTTCTAGGGGACGGAGTGATCTGAGAAGGAGGTGATTGATTCAGCAATGGTTCATAGGCGCGATTTTCTGAAAGTTGTGGGAACGATGAAGAATGTGGTTGGAGGAGGGGGTGTGAGTTGAAAGTGCCCGGAACAGGGTCGATGAAAGATATTGTATGTCTGATGTGAGTGTAGCGGAAGCCATTGCGATCAGACGTGGTTTACAATATGCTCGTGATCAGGAGGTTCGTGATTTGGAGGTTGAGTATTATGTTCAGATTGTCATTTTCGCGGCTGCATCCAAGGCTTGATTTGAGTTATTTGGGCAATGTGGTGCGAGATATTTTGGAGCTCGTGGAGGAGTTTGATCGTGTTACGTTCGTCTGGACTAGGCGTGCTGAGAATTTTGTGGGCCATATGCTGGCCATTTATACTTTTCCTTGTGTTTCTCATTTTTTTTTCGTCCATGTTCAGGACAACATTATTGCGCTACTGTTGATGTCGATTTGGCTCTCCAATACTATTAGTTTTTCCTTAAAAAAATAAATATCAATAGTAACTATATACTTAATATTATCGACTATTTCCCCAAATCTGATGTAAATAAGAAATAGATTTATATTTAGTATATGTGATGTCCCCAAACACTATTTCACGCAAATAAATAGAAGCAAGCAAAAGTATCACTCAATAGCATAAAAAGTATCAGCAGTTCCTCGATAAAGTATTAGCTAAAAAAGGAACAAGCAAATAACAGTAAAACAGAGTAGATGAAATAAGAGAGCCTCCGGTGGAAGAAGTAATCGCCATTGCTCCGAGTAGAAGCAATGACTTTTGGTTTTGGTTTTCCTCACAGATTGAAGAAGCTACGGGGATTCATGTTTTAGTTTGCTGCGAACAAGAAGGATACGTTTATGAGAGTTTAATCGATAAGGCAAAATTAGCTTGAGAGCGAGAGGATCATACCTCATAATTCTACACAATTCGCCATGGCTGAATTCCCCAGCTTTGTAGCTCTTCGTTCCGTTAGAATTGTCAGAAATCCAATATTCCCTCCCCACTCATCGGCCGCCACGTGTAGGAAGAAACTGAATGGTACTAGCTTGAACAACTGGGCCGCTTAGCAGGTAAATAAACAGCCCAACAAAAAATCCATTTATTTTGAAGAAGAAAAACAAGGCTCAAGCTCGGATGGCCCACGAGTGTTTAATTGATAGAGTCGTGTTTGAAGAAGCACGACAATGCCTCCCTCTAAACTTGACTTGTCCTCAAGTCAAAACGAAATTCGGAAACTTCGTTCTAACAACCACCAAATCCTCCCAACTAGCCATTTCCGGCAATCCGTTACTCCAGTGAACCAAAACTTGCTCTACAATACGGTTCCTTTTCTTCACTGTTCGTCGGCCTAGTACAACAACAGGTACGACGATGGCTTCACCTTCTTCATTTACTTTTGGTGGTTGTGCTTGAGGGGTGTATTTGTTTTTAATTTGTTGCTTAAGTTGTGAGACATGGAATACAGGGTGTAAACGACACCCTGTAGGTAACTTCAATTCATATGCAACTTCTCCAATTTTTGCAATTACCTGATAAGGGCCGAAGTACTTAAATGACAATTTGGTTTGTCTTCGGAGTTGGTCGGGTGCATGCCGGAAAGGCTGCATCCTGATGAACACGAAATCTCCAACTTTAAACTCCCCCTCAGACCTATGCAGATCTGCATACTTCTTCATCCTGTGCATAGCTAGCTGTAAATTCTCCTTCAAAATCTGAATAACTTTTTGCCTCTCTAGTAACACCCACTTAGCTTCCTCTGATTGCCCTTGCAACAATGGTCCAATGCCCATCTGTGTTGGTTTGTACCCGTAAAGTGCCTCAAATGGGGTCATCTTGATAGACTGATGGTAGTTAGAATTATACCACCATTATGCTAGTGGCAACCACTTCACCCATTTACTAGGTTTGAGATGTGTCATACACCTTAGATATGTCTCCACACATTTGTTAACCCTTTCACTTTGCCCATCAGTCTGGGTGTGATGGGTTGTGCTCATGTGCAACTGTACCCCTGAAAGTTTGAACAATGTCTTCCAAAAAGTGCTTTGGAAGACAACATCTCTATCACTTATAATGACTTCAGGGAAGCCATGTAGTTTGTAGATCTGGTTAAGATATATTTATGCTAAACCTTCTGCTGTATAAGGATGCTTTAGAGATAGGAAATGACTGTATTTGGTCATCCTATCAACTATAACCCATATTACACTCTTTCCCTCTGCATTAGGCAGTGTTTCAATGAAATCCATAGTGATTTGACTCCAAGGCTTCTCTGGTACTAGTAAAGGCTGTAGTAATCCTGGGTATGCAACATATTATGTCTTGCATTGCTTGCATACATCACAAGCTTCAATGTATTCCATCAAATCTCTTTTCATCCCTTTCCAATAGAACAACATTTTGGCTTTCTGATAACTAGCATGTATGCCTGAGTGACCTCCAATGGCTGAGTTATGAATAGATTCCATAATCTTGAGCTTTACTCCCCCATGTTCCCCAATGTATATTCTCCCTTTAAATTTCAGTATTCCTTCTATCACTGTATAAAGTTGGTCAGCTCCAGAACTCAGCAACACTTGAGTCATTAATTGCTTGACATTCTCATCATCCTTATAGCTTAACTTGATTTCTTCCATCCATAGTGGTTGAACTCTGGTGTTAACAACTTGTAATGTCTGTAAACTGCTCTCCTCCTGTTCAAATTGCCTGGATAAGGCATCAACAACTTTATTCTCTTTCCATTTCTTGTACTCCACAGTATAGTTGTGACCCATCAACTTGAGAAGCCACTTTTGTTGTAGAATATTGCTAAGTCTCTGCTCCTTTAGATGTTTCAAGCTGGCATGATCAGTTCTGATCACAAACTGACTTCCATTTAAGTAATGACTCCACTTAGTCACTGCTGTCATAATTGCTAATAGCTCTTTCTCATATGTTGAGAGAGCTTGATTCCTGATACATAATCCCTGACTAAAATAGGCTATAGGTTGTCCTTTCTGCATCAGAACAACCCCAATCCCATTCCCACAAGCATCTGTTTCAATGATGAAAGGTTGAGAAAAATCTGGCATTGCCAACACAGGTGCTTGTGTCATCAACTCTTTGAGCTTTTCAAATGCTTCATCAGCCTCCAAATCCCATTTGAATTTGTCTTTCTTTAACAGTTGGGTGAGTGGCCTGGAGCAGATTCCATATCCTTTGATAAATCTCCTGTAATATCCAGTAAGCCCAAGAAACCCTCTCAAGCTTTTTATACTCTTTGGTTTAGGCCAGTTTACCATGCTCTTAATCTTCTCAGGGTCTGTCCGCACTCCTTTCCCTGATATAATATGCCCCAGATACTCAACTTCTCTAACTCCAAATGCACATTTGCTTCTTTTGGCATATAACTGATTTTTCTTGAGTAACTCCAAGACTACAGACAGATGCTCAACATAAGTACTCATATCTGAGCTGTAGATAAGGATGTCATCAAAAAACACAAGCACAAACTTCCTGATAACTTCCTTGAACACTTCATTCATCATGTTCTGAAAAGTAGCAGGGGCATTTGTCAATCCAAATGGCATCACTTTGAATTAAAAAAGACCACAATGTGTAATGAAATCACTTTTATACCTGTCATCCTCATTCAATAGAATCTGGAAATATCCTTGTCTAAGATCTATCTTAGAAAAAATTGATGCCCCATGTAACTCAGTTAACAAATCTTTAATCACAGGCATAGGATACTTATTTTTGATTGTGTGCTCATTGAGTTTTCTATAGTCCACACAAAACCTCCATGTGTGATCTTTCTTTTTTACTAGTATAGATGGTCTAGCAAAAGGACTTGAACTCACCTGAATGAAGTCTTGTAGAAGCATTTCTTTCACTAATCTTTCAATCTCATCCTTTAGTGCATGATAGTATCTGTAAGCTCTATGGAAAATGGGTTGAGTACCATCTTTCAGCTTGATTTCATGCTCAATTCCCCTCTTAGGTGGGACTCCTTTTGGTTCTGTGAATACTTCCTCAAATCTTGATAATACAACCTTGATCACTTCATCACACTCTCCTCCATCTGATAACTCTGCATTTGCACTGAATAGTTGCACCACTATCCCATGATCTGTTTTGTGCAGAAAATTATCTAGGTCTCTAGCAGTGATAACTCTCAACTCCTGCTTGGAAGTGTCCCCTTCCAACACAACTTCCTTCCCACCCTTCCATATTACAATGTTATTATTCTTAAGATTGAAAGTGATTGGACTGTGTTCCCACATCCAATCAGCTCCTAGTATCACATCACAACCTCCTAATTTAAGCACCCTCATGTCAGCTGTAAACAGCTCACCCTGCATGACCCATTTGAAATCAGAACATTTGAATCTACTAGTGGTTTTGCCCCCATCCGCTACTGTGATAACCCAAGGTACAACTTCCTCCATTACACATTGTAATTTTGTAGCAGTGTTGACATCAATGAAGCTACTAGTACTCCCACTATCAATGAGTACATTCAATTGCCTCTTCCCTACTTGACCAGTAACTTTTAAAGTATTTTTGGCTTTATTTCCCATCAGTGCATTGATGAAAATTCCATCCTGAATTTCCTCAGCTACTTCTTCTATGCTCATTTACTTCTTCATTTCTTCCTCTCCTTCACCCTCCACAAGAATTAAGTTGAATTGTTTATTCTTGCATACATGCCCATAAGCATACTTTTCATCACAATGGAAGCACAAACCAAGAGCCCTCCTCTTTTGATATTCTGCATCAGTTATTTTCTTAAATGTGGAGTGGTTCTCCACATTCCCTTTCTTGTCTTCTTTTTCTTTCTGTGATTGATTGTAGGGTGTTGGTTGTTTACCATAAGAATGGAATTGAGTCTTCTGATTTTCCCACTTGTTCTTCTTGCCCCAGATTTCCAGAGTTGACTCTAGCATTTTGGCTGTGTTGATGTTATGAGTGAGTTCCACAGGCATGAACAATTGTACAGGTACTCTCAACTCTTCCTTTAACCCCCTTAAGAAGCAAGAAATAAGGAATTCCTCACTCAAATCAGGATTCTTAACCTTAACCAATGATTTGAGTTCATCAAACTTTTCTTGGTATGTAGTCACATCTTGAGTTTGCTGCAGCTTGGTGAATTCAATCACCACACCCTCTTTCCCGGGTCTCAAGAATCTGGTTAATAGCTTTTGACAAAAACCCTCCCACTCAATCTCTTCCTTTCCTTCAATATATTCCATGTACCATATGTCAGCAACATCCACCATGTAGTAACCAGAATGGTGCACCTTAGCTGCCTCTCTCATAGGCATAATTTGAAAGAATCTATTAGCTTTCCTAATCCAACTCAATGGATTCTCTCCATTGAACTCAGGGAATTTCAACCTAATAGTATGGTTATTAGCTTGGAAGTGAGTTGGACCCTGATTTTGATTCTGGTTTCTAAAGGGAGGAGGAACATAGAAACCCTCTCTCTCTTTCCAAGTTTTCTTCTCATCATCATCCGAGCCCTGACCTGTTTCGGTGGCTTTCTTCATTAGATAATCCATGTTATCACTGATGCTCTTAACGTTTTGACCCACTCCGATTATCAAATATTCGAGTTTCACAATTTTCTGCTCTACTACCTTCATCCGTTCATCATTTTTCACAAACACTTCGTCGTGCTTCTTAATCATTTCAAATAAATTCTGCATACGTGTGCCTTCCGCCATCGCACCAGAGTGGGCAGCGAAATGCCTCTAGATACCACTTGTGATGTCCCCAAACACTATTTCACGCAAATAAATAGAAGCAAGCAAAAGTATCACTCAATAGCATAAAAAGTATCAGCAGTTCCTCGATAAAGTATTAGCTAAAAAAGGAACGAGCAAATAACAGTAAAACATAGTAGATGAAATAAGAGAGCCTCCGGTGGAAGAAGTAATCGCCATTGCTCCGAGTAGAAGCAATGACTTTTGGTTTTGGTTTTCCTCACAGACTGAAGAAGCTACGGGGATTCATGTTTTAGTTTGCTGCGAACAAGAAGGATACGTTTATGAGAGTTTAATCGATAAGGCAAAATTAGCTTGAGAGCGAGAGGATCATACCTCATAATTCTACACAATTCGCCATGGCTGAATTCCCCAGCTTTGTAGCTCTTCGTTCCGTTAGAATTGTCAGAAATCCAATATTCCCTCCCCACTCATCGGCCGCCACGTGTAGGAAGAAACTGAATGGTACTAGCTTGAACAACTGGGCCGCTCAGCAGGTAAATAAACAGCCCAACAAGAAATCCATTTATTTTGAAGAAGAAAAACAAGGCCCAAGCTCGGATGACCCACGAGTGTTTAATTGATAGAGTCGTGTTTGAAGAAACACGACAGTATAATTTTTAGAGTGAGTTTCATGTGCACCCGGGTGCACCGTGCACTCATAGTGTATTTTAGAAGCGTGCAACTATACAAAATAGAAATGTACAACTATTCTCATATTAACAGTTGCACTTTTCTGTGTAAATAAGTCACATTTTTCAGCATAACAAATTGTATGCTTCTAAAATACACTATAAGTGTACGATACACCCGGGCGCATACAAGATCTAGCCTAATTTTTATTTTATTTTTATGATAAGAGAACTGGTCATAATTCGAAGACGTGTTATGTTGTCGTGCAATAAATTAAAGCAAATCATAAAAAAATCATGTGTGGTGAATTCATAATCTTTAGATCTCTCAATATCTATTCTTATTAGCTTAACATGATTATTAGTAATAATTTATATGTATGAACAGTTGTCTAAGAATGTTTACACACTGGCTAGCCAGTATAAATAAATAATAAATGTAAGTTGGTGGCTTAACTGTCGCAACATGACTAAAATCTTGATTCCGCTAAAGCCATTTTGTTGAAATCAGGATCAATTGATAAGGATCAACTTCCATATCATCTATAGATTAAATATTGTTGAAAAATTAAATAAACGAATTATTCTACATTTATGAGTTCGAATTTTTACATGGAATATAATTCTTTCATGGTATCAGAGTCTTTTGGCTCACGTCTATATTTTTGAGTTTGATTCCCACGGAAAGCATATTCACCCATATTAAATTGTCCACTCGATGAATCTCCTTCCAATCTTAGAGTAAGAGAATTCAGTCCACGAGTGAGGGGCGTTAGAAAAATTAAATAAACGATCCATATTAAATTGTTCATTCGATGGATCGCCTCCCAATGTTGGAGTAAGATAATTCAGCCAACGAGTGAGGGGAAATATTAGGAAAATTAAATAAACGAATTAATTATACACCTCTCTACAAGTTCGGATTTTAGATGAGATGAAATTTTTTCAAATACACATACGCATGTTGTAAATTAGTGATTTTTAATTAAAATATATAATCCAATAAAGAATATTGATCAATCTCTTGAATTGGAAATGACAATGATTACTTGATTAGATTAATGAAATGGGCATGTGAGTGAAGCTAGTTTCCTAACTGGAATGTCTGGAACCTTCAAATTTCAAGTAACATGGCTTATGTGTTCAGATATTGGTCGATCTTTTACTTGGTTTAGTTAGTTTGAACTAACAAATCTTTGCCTATCTTTCTATGATGTAAACCATGTTGGGTTATGGAGCCTGAGTGAAACGGGATGCAGGGCGCAGGAGGCGCTCGACCAGCTCTCGAGGTCGAGCAGGTGTGCTCGGTCGAGTGCCCCCTATCCAGCGCCATGAGGGCGCTCGAGCAATGTATGTGATCGAGCATAACCGCTCGACCAAGGGCTGAGGTCGAGCGGTTTCGAGGCCTGTACGCGGAGGCCTAGTTTCATCTTTTAGGGTTGTTGCGAGTCGTTTTTTATGGAGAATATTATGTGGCTAATTTGATAACAACTCACAAACAAAATAAGTACGTGTACTATATACGGTAAATAACAATAAATTGTTGACCTAGTTCGTCAGTAAATGACTACTCTGGGGGCATTCCAAGCCAGGGATGTCGTATTGCCAGATTTACATACACAGTACACCATACTTTTCATGGGGAGAACTACCATGAAAGAAGATGATTTAGATAGTAAGTGTGTGAGTGCTAGGAATTTCTCTCAACGTATGAGAGTACTTGAGAATTTTTTGTGAATTCTGGAATTTTTCTGAACCTAACCACTCTGGGAGATTTTTGTGAACCCGTCTCTTGTTCTTTTTTCTTCTATTTATAGTACTTTGACAAGCATGAGCTGGTTTGGTAAGCATGAGCTGGAGACTTCGTGTCTTGCAAGAACTCATGTAATGCTGCCACGTTTTCAACTTCGTCTTCCTGGTTGACCTTTGCATTTATTTGTTTATAAGGCACTCTTTTGGTCGTCCAAATCAATCATTTGCTCGACTGGTTGCCCTGTTCGCCCTTTTGACCATATCAATTTTATACCGGAATTTCGTCCTCATCGAACATATCTGAGCCTCCAGATTATCTGAGCTTTTCAGATTATCTGAGCCTTCAGGTTATCTGAGCCTTCAGGTTATCTGAGCCTTCAGGTTCACTGAGCCTTCAGGTTACTCAGGCTTACTGAGTTCAGCTCTTCTGAGTTCAGACATCCTGACCCTCAGGTCACTTGACTCAGGCTATCTGATTTCTTCTTGCCTGATCTGATCAGCTCGACGGATCAGATCAACATCTCTTCAGGATCATCTCAAGATAGTATCAGGTCATCATGCCAGATTTGGCGAGTTGGCGAACCTACTCGCTTGTTCGGCGAGTGGCGAGCTGGCGAGCAAATATGTTTGGTCGGCAAGCAGCGAGCACACTTGTCCATCGAGCATGATTATTTTAACAGTTGATTAATACACGTGTCCCTCCAACGTGTTCGATTAAATTGAGTAATTGTATCGAACACAACAATACCCCACAACCGGGTCGCTTTGTATTCATCATGGGGGCCCGACTGTTGGATATATTGAGTGGGCCCTCGTGAGTGTCGTTTCATCTTCTGTGCTGAATTTTCAAAATTTTTTAAACCCGGTATCTATAAATACCTATTTTGCCGCCTCAGTGGCTTTTCTTTCTTTTCATCTTCTTCTCTTTCTCTTCAGCTTCCTTCCCGTCTGAAATTTTCGGCAAGGGCTCTCTTATTTCGGCGAATAATTTCATTCAGGTAATTATTTCATACCCTCTTTAATTTCAATTATGGCTTCTCTTTCAAGATCTTCTGCTTCAATAGAATCGAACCACCATAGTTCCTCCTCCCCCTCTTTCTATACAATCTCCCGTAGCGACGCTAATGCGTCGGAGATGAATGCCTCGGGTTCAAGATCTCGTTGGCAAGTTCGGCAGCCGTTTGCCATTCTTTCATCGGATTCCGATGATGCCCTAAATGAATTAGATAGGGATTTAGCCCGTACTGATTTTTTGGATGATTCAGGTGAAGATTTTTCGTCCCAACCCCAAACTAGGTCTAGGGTTCTATATAGTCACAATGTAAATAGGGATGATGATTATACGAGGGGGGAGATTTTGGTGGCTGAGAATGTTATTGAGTCGGACAGAGGATTCGACGGCGAGCAGAACACGGAGCTAGAAAGTATGCTTTTTACTTTGTATAATCAAAACTGGATTTCAGACTTATTTACTGAAATAAATTGTTTATCACTGATGCTTTAAATATTATCGAATGTTACATATATTTACTGCATAACTGTTCAATAAGTCATACGTGTTACATTGTAGTTAATTTAGTGATACCAGATCACAGAAGATTAAATTAACAGTCCCTTGTAACTAAAAGTACGCCATTCACGACCTAGATGGAAATGAACAACCCATCGTGAAAGGTTGAAGTGTAAGGCTCAGATTGGCTTGTCTTGACCAAGAGATTACACTAGTGCATGACTGATGCATTGAATAGGACCTACAGGAGGACAAATTCTTCATAACTGAATAAGGAAGAATTAGACCTCAGTGGTTCGTTATTTCTTAATATTCGTTCCTTAAATAGGATCACGTGTGATTGGTAACTATTGCTTTGACTTATCATGGGTAGAGAATCAACGGGATTCAATACTTTTTATCTTGGGCAATATTATTGGTCACATGTGATTGCTAAGATTTAATACGAAGAATCGTGTGCAAGTACGCTTGTTTGATTTGCCCCCTTGGGAGGTTCATAAGCTTTATCATACCAAATCTTGCAAGTGGAATTAGTTTCCGGTATGGATAATAATGTTGAACCGTTCCTTGACCAAGGACAAAAGATATTAATTAATGGAAAGCTATTTCAGTGGCTTGAATTAATTAATGGGCTAGATAATCTTAAACACGGGAAATAATAACCGGGAGCCATATTGACTGTAATATGGGTTAAGATGGATAGTGCAATATTAATTATGTAGTGGGATTAATTAATATTTATGGGCTTGAATAATATTGTGGCTTAATATTAGATATTCAAAGTCCATTAGAAGGTCCAATCTTAATTCTCCTAAAGGCCCCCTAAGTAGCCCAACATATAATCCAATAACTGAAAAAGGTGATTAAAATAAAATAAATATTGTTGCTTAATTTTTCCTTAATTTTTTCGAATTTTATAGATAAGTTGGGAGAAAGATTTTCTTTGAATTTTGTTATGGAATGAAGATATGTATTCTTGGAATACAAGATTATCTCATTAAATTCAAGAAATCTCCTACTTGGTTATCCATAAGAGACAATTCGAAATTTTTGAAAATAAAGGGCAAGAAAGATTTTCTTGATTTTCTTGAAAAGATATTATGGAAGATATGTATTTCTTGAAATAGAAGAATATCTCATAAATTCAAGAAGATCCAAATCTTGGATTCTTGACTCCTCATATTTTCCGAAATTTAACCATAATATGAGTAAGTGGGATTTTGTGGAATATTATAATTATGGAAAAAAGAATATAGGAGATATATTCAAGATTTCTTGGAGATCAAGAAAAGATTTTTTCACATTATTTTTTGCCACAATTTTCGACCACTTGGGCTCTATAAATAGGGGATGATTCTTTCATTCCCAAGTACAATTCCATGTGCTGGAAAAATTAGTAAATCCACAAAGGTGGTGCAACATAATTTATTTTCCTTTTGTTAATTGTTCACAAGTGTCCTTCCACCAGATAGTCGAACAAGGGCTAAGGGAATACTTGGGAAGTTCTTTTGGTTAGTCTAATCAGCCACACCGTTGCCATCCCAAGAGGTACGTTCACGTAAACTCGTAGAATTCCGCATGCGTAGGTTTTTACGTGAATAATTATATGCATGATATGTTGTTGGATTATTATTTGAATTAATATAGGATTAATTCATGCTAGTAATAATTATAAGAATTAAATTTGTATTTAAATATTCACCCTGAATAGATCTGTGCAACTTATTCCCCAACATGAACAACCTCATAGGACCAGGGTTGAGAATGAATACCCGGCGAGCAAAATTGCGAGCGTAATTGATGTTGATATGCTCGACCAATTGTATAGGAATTATGATACCCCGAAAGATGTGTTTTTCTGGGCGCCTGGTCCCGATGAGCGAGTAGATCAGCCTCCTGAGGGTTGTGTTGCTGTGAATTTAGACACGATGGAAGCGGGTCTTCGATTCCCACTTCATCCGGCTATTACTTGCCTGCTCTTAGAATGGAACATCACCATTACATAGCTAGAGCCGAATGGGTGGCACATGATTATGAGGTTCTTAACTTTGTTCGGCAAAACGAAGCCCGTGTTATCCTACAACAGCAGAACTCTCACGACTAGTGCATTTGACTCGTCCCAAGGGCGAACATGGATGGTTGTTCATGCAGGCAAATGCCAAATGCAAGGTCATTGAGGATGTGCCGAACAAGATTACTGATTAGAAAAGAAGTTCTGGTTCGTCGGGGGCGATTGGAAAAGCCCGGCTTCTGGATGTGAACCAGATGCTCGCTTAGATATCCCTACGGATTTTGGGATTTGCCGAAGTAAGTATTTTTGTGTTTTTTGCTCTTCACCTTGAACTGATTTTAACTTATTCTCAATTTCAGGAATTCAAGTTGCGACGGACAAAGAGACCAACGACGGTTATTTTAGCAGCATCTGGCAAATCGATCTTGAGCCCTACTCGGAACGGTCAGTGAAGACGTTGAATACTGCCGATTAAAGGAAGAAGGGAGGATTGTACGTGCCCCCTCACCATCTTGTTGCCGTCAATCCTGCTGGTAAGAATTGTTTTTTGTATTGTAAATGTGTTGTACTCTTTGTTCGCGGTTTTCTCTTTCTTTTAAAATATGTTCTTTTGTCTACTGCCTTTCCTGCCGTCACTGTTGCTGTAAGCACCTCCGAGCATACTGAAATGACTCGAACTAAAAGACCTCAAGAGCTTGCACGAATCCAAGCTGAGAGAGATGCCCAGCAAGCAAGTAGGGGGGAGGCGAGCAGAGTGAGAAAAGTGAGCCGACCAGCCGCGCCTGGACCGGGAGAGTCGAGTCGGCCGAAGAGGACAACTTGTTCAGCCGAGCAGGGGGCGAGCGATCAAGCTCCCTCGCCAAAGAGATCAAGGAGGGCACCTGACGAGCAGGATCCGATAGCTCAGACGAGCATCGATGTCATCGAGGAGACCCCCACTACTGAAGCGATCAGAATGGCCGCCTCCATGGTCGGTCCAATCGCGCAAATCGTCGAGATGGAGGTCGGTACATCTTCTCCACCTCCTGCAGGACCCCGAACTTGGACCCCTATGAACCCTCAGCTCCGGTCTCCCGAGGATAAATCATTTTTGGGATGGGACCCTGCTCGGGCGAACAGGTACGTTTGCTCGCCTATTGGAGTATTTCTTTTTTCATCGATTTTGGTCGCTTTATCACGTTTGTTTGCTCGTGTGAACATGCAGGTTGAGCAGATTGGCGCCTCTGATGCCAGAATTGAAAGATTATTACTGCTCTCCAAGTGTTCGCAATGTTCCGGGTCTTCCCGAGCATGTTCAGAAGGCGTGCGAGACCCCCATCCGAGCATGGACTACTGAGCTCGAAGAGGCCACTAAAGGTCCAACCCCTTTGGAAACCATGCGACTTGGCCTAGTGCGCCATGGTCAATCTTTGGTCCTTCTTGAGAAAGCTTACGCCGAGTCCGCCAATCTTCATGCCAACTACTTGGCTCTTATCAGAAACTTTGAAGAGAAGGTGAACGAGCTGAACAAAACTCAAGATGAAGTGAAGTTGGCTCAGGGACAAGTATCCTCAGCCCAAGCGGAGGCTCGCAAAGCTCAAGAGGATGCTCGTCAAGCTCGGGAAGATGCTCGCCAGGCGAGGGAAGAGCTAAGCCTTGCTCAGGAGGAGGTGATCGGCATTAGGAGAGTTCAAGATGAGATGAATGTTGAGCTCCGTAAACTCAGAACTGGCATTGAGACCGTGGAATGCGAAAAGAGTTTGCTCGCCCAACAACTCCTCACTGCTGAAGAGACCAACACTCGTTTGGGTCTTGAAAATTTAAAATTGCACACTGAGGAGTATGTTGATTCCATGTCGAATTTCTCTTATATATGCGCCTTTGCCGATGCCATCCGTTCTGCTAGACACACGCTCGCTGCCGAACAGATTGCCCCGCTCGTATCCCATTTTGAGAAGTACCTGATCGACAACCCCCCGGATCGCAATCTTCCAATATCTGATTTGAGTGATCTGTGCGATTTCTCCAATCTCCCTGATGGGATGGAGATTGATGATCCTATTTTGGATGAGGAAGATGGTTCGGATGCGGACATTGATGATGCTGTCGATCAAACTCACCGAGCCGAGCACAGGTTCGATCAGGTGCAGAACGAACAAAGGGTGCCTCTCGAAGTCGAGCAGAATGTGCTTTCTGACGAGCAAACTAGGCACGATGATGCTGGAGGAGTTGCTCCTGAAGGGGCCGAGCAGTCGAGGCAGGATTTGCTCGATACATCGCTTCCGCCTACCCCCAATAATGAATTTGTTTTAATTTTGCTTTTTGTTTTGTTGAACAATTTCTTCTGAACTATTGTGTAATTTTTGTCTTCTTCTTTCTTGTTCGAACAATTTTGTTGTTGAATGGTTAAATTTGCTTGTTGAACAATTTCTTCTAACCTGATCGTCGAGGATGAATTTTGTTGCTGATGAATGGTTGATGTTTGTCTTGTTTCCTAGTTTATGCCTCTTTTCTTCTGAATGAATTCGAACATGATCTGTGTCTATGTTCCACCCTGACTTCTTTGGTTTTTTGATTGTCTTATTGAGATGCAATCAGGTTGATCGTCTTATTTAGCTGCGACCAGATGGGTTAACTTATATGCAACCCCCCATTTCTTATTTCGTGATCGTCTTATTTAGGCGCGATCACTTCGTACTCGGGTCATCTTATTTAGCTGCGACCCCGTACTCATCACTCACTTTTGCTGCGGGTATCTGTAAGTACGAGTCGTCTTATTTAGTTGCGACTGCGTACCCATCACTCGCTTTGCTGCGGGTATCTGAGTACGAACTGTTTCGTCAGGTGAACATAAACTTCGGCTCGTTCGTCTTTGTTCGGGTTGTCCGGCTTAGGTGCGACCTCTGATAGGCTTCAACTAGAAAAACTTAACAAACAAAAATGATTTTGCAACACGTTGTATTCTATTACAACCTTTATATTTGAAGAAGACTGTCTATTACACATAACTATAGACATCAGAATATGGTTTTGAATTTAAACCTTGTCTTGAAATAGACACGAACTGACCTCATCTCGTCTGCAGAATTGATGTTGACAAGCATGAGGTGGATCAGCCTGTCTACTCCTCTTTAAGTAACATGCTCAAGCAGCAGCAGGAGCATAAGCGTTTGTCCCTCCTGGACAAGTTGTGATTATGCGGGCTGCCGTGGACATGAGCATGTGGCGAAGCACGCCTGCTCGCCTATATCAGGCGCGAGCAAAAGCCTCTGCTCGCACCTTTTTTGTCCCCTTCTGTAGATGCCTGAGCATCAACATCCGCGCGTCATTTCGAGCGGATACCACGACATCCCTCCCCCTCAGAAGAGATTTTGGGGATGTGTAGGGGACTAGTGATTTACTACTGCATAAGCAGTGAGTAACGTGGAGTGGCAACCATGACTCTGCCGAGCATCTTGAGTCCGTAACGAGCGCCAACCTGTGCTCGGCGTATCTTATGGGGTATAAAGCTCGTATTAGAGCAAGTGCCAGGACAAATGATTGATTCAGCAGAATGATAACTGAATCGAGTGCTGGATATTTCGTCTGGAGGCATACCAAACCAACTTTCTCTCGATAACTGAATTTTCTTCTACTATGTTTGCAGTATTTTTTCTTTCTTCTCTGTTTTTCTCCATTTTCTTCAGCTATCAATATGTCTATTTATAGTACTATCCCAAACATGTGCTGGCATAGCTAGTTGGTGTTGGCCTTCTTGCTTTAAATCCTCATTTTGACATCTGTCCTTGTTTTTGCCAGTTCTTATTCAAGGATTGACACATACCTCTTTTGGTTGCCACCACTTCTCAACTTGTTTCGACACGTATCTTCTATCTTTTGATAGAGCTGGCCATAATTTCTTCTAGAAGATCCAGAAATTTGTAGAAGATTCAGAAATTTATGTCGAACACGGTGTGTTCTTCCTTCATGATTGTCCTGCTCGTCTTAGTTAAATAAGTAATTATGCTCGACTAATTATGCTCGTCGAGTCGAATGGCTGATTGTGCTCGTCTTTACTGATAATATTTTTTCAGATTTGACGCATTCCACGAGTAGGACAATGGGACTCCATTCAGGTCTTCCAAATCATAAGCCCCGTTTAACAAACGTTCTGTAACTCTGAATGGACCTTCCCATGCTCGGCCGAACACACCACTTGGTACCCCCGCTGCTCGTCTTAGAACCAGCTCGCCCACATTGAACCTGCGTGTTCGGACTTTGGAGTTGTAGAACTTTTCTGATCTTTTTTTATACATGGCGTTCTTGAAGTCAGCCTCCATCATTCTTTCTTCCAACAGGTCTGCACTTAGGGCGAGTGCCTGGTCGTTGATGTGCTCTCCAAAAGTCATTGTCCGATGGCTCAGAATCTTTATTTCTGCGGGTATAACAGCTTCCGCACCAAATGCCAGGGCAAAAGGGGTTTCCACAGTTGATGTTCTGAAAGTAGTTCGATAGGCCCATAATATTTCGGGCAACTCTTCAGCCCATCCTCCCCCCTTGGAATTATCAAGTCTAGCCTTGAGAATATGCTTGATAATTTTATTGACAGCTTCTACTTATCCGTTTGACTGGGGGTAATACGGAGTAGAGTAATGCTTTTTTATGCCCCAGCGAGCACAATTTTGTCGGAATTCACTACCATCGAACTGTTTGCCATTATCTGTTACCAATGATTGGGGAAGCCCAAAATGACAAATGATATTTTTCCAAACAAAATTCCACATTCTTTGTTCGGTGGCTTTAACAATGGTTTCAGCTTCCGCCCATTTGGTGTAGTAATCAACGGCAACCACGACATATTTTACTCCCGATGTGCCAGTAGGAAATGGGCCGATCAAGTCGATTCCCCATTTAGCAAATGGCCACGGGCTGTAAACTGACACTAGTTCTTCAGGTGGGCTATGGATAAGTGGGGCATGTACCTGACACTTGTGACACGCGCGAGCATACGCGAGCGAGTCTTTTTTGAGGGTCGGCCAGTAGTAACCTTGTCTGATAGTTTTATGTGCCAAAACAAGCCCACCTGAATGGTTTCCGCATACTCCATCATGAATCTGTTCCAGAATTACTTGACCCTCTTCAGGAGTAATACACTTCAATAATGGAAGTGAGAAACTTCTTTTGTATAAATGCTCGTCTAAGATAGTATAACGAGCAGCTTGTAATCTGAGGCGAGTAGCTTGTGCTTTATTTTTAGGGAGAAGTCCTTTTTGTAAGTAATTTAAAATTGGAGTCATCCAGGTTTCTTGTTCGCCCGTCACATGGGCGACCACAACTCTAGGGATTGATGGCGAACAAGTTGTGATGACCACAATGTCCGTCGTGCTCGTCACTCCTTCTGCTGTTGCCAAACGTGCCAAGGCATCAGCGAACGAATTATCCAATCGTGGTAATTGTTCTATGTAAACTTGTTCGAATTGTTCAAGCAACTCCTTTGCTAGTTGCTGATATTGTGCCATCTGTTCACCTCGGGCCTCGTACTCGCCTAATACTTGGTATATGATTATTTGAGAATTGCTATAAATCATCAGCCTCTGAATTCCCATTGTCATAGCCATGTGTAGTCCAGCGATCAAAGCTTCGTACTCGGCCTCATTATTTGTGGCTGGGAAATCAAAACAGATGGCCATTGTGAAAGTTTGTCGAGTTGGGCTGATGAGAACCACGCCCGCTCTGGCTCTTGAACTTGTTGATGAGCCGTCTACATACATGTGCCATGGTTGGTCGACACCTCTTTTGGGCATTTGTGGATATGTCAACTCGACCATGAAATCGGCCATAGCCTGGCCCTTCATTGCTGTTCGTGGGGCGAATGTAATGCTAAATTGGCTTAACTCCACCGCCCACTTAAGTAATCTGCCAGCAGTGTCTGGTCGGTGGAGAACTTGTCGCAATGGGAATGTGGTTAACACCTCGACTGAGTGATCGAAAAAGTATGGTCGCAGTTTTCGAACACTCATAATGAGAGCATATGCAAGTTTTTCCAGTGGAGGGTACCGGAGCTCAGCTTCTTTGAGCACCTGACTTACATAATAAATGGGCAAGTGTGTCGTCCCCTCTGCCCGAACGAGCACAACGCTAATTGCATGCTCGGGTGCAGCAAGATACAGATAAAGTTGTTCGCCTGGAACAGGCTTAGATAATGTTTGTGTATTTGCTAAATATCATTTTAATGACTCGAACACATTTTGGCAATGCTCTGTCCACTGGAATTTCCCTTTGTTTAATGCGTCAAAGAAAGGTTTGCATTTGTCTCCAGTTCGTGATATAAACCGGCTTATAGAAGCCAAACGTCCAGTTAATTTTTGGACTTCTTTCACACTTCTGGGGGCCTGCATGTCGAGCATGGCTTGATTCTTTGATGGGTTCGCTTCGATCCCCCGTTGACTGACCATATGCCATAGGAATTTTCCCGAATGAACCCCAAAGTTGCATTTCTTCGGATTCAGCTTCATGTTGTACTCCCTGAGAATATCAAATGTTTGTGCGAGGTGGGTGATTTGGTCTTCCTTGTGCTCGCTTTTTACCACAATGTCATCAATGTACACCTCAACTGTTCGACCTATGTGTTCGTCGAACATTTTGTTCACCAAACGTTGATACGTTGCTCCAGCATTCTTTAATCCGAATGGCATGCGTTGCCAATAGTATATATTCTTTTCGCTGCAGAAAGCTGTACTCTTTTGATCGTCCGGATGCATGGGTATTTGGTGATACCCAGCAAATGTATCCATGAAGGTCATGAGCTCATGTCCTGCTGTGTTATCGACCAAGTAATCGATATGTGGCATCGGGAAATTATCTTTCGGGCATGCCTTGTTTAAATCAGTGAAATCTATGCATAGTCTCCAAGTTTCGTTAGACTTGCGGATGAGCACAGGGTTCGCAAGCCATCTTGGGCATTTTACTTCTCGAATCAGTTTATTATCGAGCAATTTCTTGATTTCACTATCCATAGCTGCATACTTCTCCGGACTGAACTTTCTGCGCTTCTGGATTACTGGAGTTTGTGTTGGATCAAGGTTAAGAGAGTGACATGCATGTTTAGGATCAATGCCAACCATGTCCTCGTGTGACCAAGCGAACACATCTAAGTTTGCTTGAAGATATGCGATCATTTCTGTTCGGAATGGTTCCGGTAATTATGAACCAATGAATACTTCTAATTCCGGTCTATTCGGGTCGATATTGATAGACTCCAGTTGTTCAACAGGCGTTACTCGCTTCCTTTTTGCTTCCACCGAGGATCCTCGATCGACCCCCGGTGTTCGTCAACTACCTCCATAGGATCAAAACCTATACGAGGTTCTAGATCTGGTAACTCATTTGGTGGATCAATATTCATTAGATCTGGAAGATCTAGGACATGAGTTACCATCTCGGATTCTGTGTTCGCGCGTGGAGGTGTGCTCGTCAGAGGAGGTGTAAGCGTTCTCGGCAATATATTCGCCTGTTGGCTTGATTATCCGAGCTCCCATGTTTGCTCCATCATGTTAATGATATTTTGCTTTTCTGGCGCGCATGACAGCAAACAATCTCGAGCTTTCTTCTGGTCGCCTTTTACGCTACCTGTTCCCTCTTGAGTTGGAAATTTAACACAATAGTAATAAGTCGAATAGGCAGCTTTAAATTCCTGAATAAATGGGCAACCTAGAAACCCATTATAAGTAGACGGAGCATCAACGATTACAAAGTCTAGCATTCTAGTATGTCGGATCTCTGGATTTAAAGTTGACTCTAACTCGACTCCTAACCTGATCATACCATAGGGTCGGGTTATAGATTCCCCGAAACCCATGATGGTGTGATCACATGGTTCTATATAACTACTCAGGTCCCCAACTTGCTTCTCCATTTGGTGCAGAGTGTTGACGAACAAAATGTTCGCATATGCTCCGGTATCGACCAGGAGGCGATGCATTTTCAAACCGAGAAGACGAGCGCTGATGGTTAGAGAGTCATTGTGGGGGGTGATTATGCCATCGAAATCGTCTTACGAGAACATGATTTGGTGAGAGGGTGGCGTGCTAGCTGATGTGCTCGCCACCTTCACCTGATGGATGCTTTGCATGGCACGCATCTCCATTTTCTTTTGCCTGTTCGATAATGTCGGTGCTTGATAGCATCCACCCACTGGACCATAATCAGGACGAATCATGTGGATTTCTTGACTCTCCCGATCTCTACTCATGGTAGGTGCCCCTCTTTTGGGTAATTCCGACCTCTTGCGGGATTCCTCGGGATCACTGTCAGATTCTTCTTTGGCCTTACGCTTACCCCTACGATCACCTATTTTTTCTGTTCGGGAGTCTCTGCTCGCTGGCTTTTTGAGGAACTGCGCAAGACGATTTTCTTCATATAACTTCCAAAGTTGGCGAAGTAAATCGCGACATTCTTCGGTATTATGTCCGATGTACTCATGATAACTGCAAAACTTGGAAGCATTAAGCCGATTTTTATCCATTATGATTCTTCGTGGCTTATCCAACATGTCCCGATCTTTAATTTGATTAAATATTGTTTCCGCTGAAACCCCCAGAAGACTTCGTAGGGCATTTGCTTCTGCTCTTTCTTCGAATGGTTTAAAAGATCCTGGGGGTTTATACCCCCCGTCATTCATGACTTTTTTACCAAAAACTCTTTTTGTTGTTGCTTCCTGACCTAATCGTGATTGGCGAAAGCGAGATCTGCATGGCTATAATCTTGGCCGCCGCTCTCGGAATTCGGCATATGTGTTCGGCCAATCCTGATGCATGGCTTTCCACATATCCGTATTCAGGGTCAGGCCTCCGATCACCGTGAGGATCTTGGCATCCTCTTCAACTGGGGCTCCATCGTACAAACATTTGTCAAATCTTTCGATGTATGCTCGATTTGACTCACCCTTTAGCTGGGAGAAATGTGCTAACCTTTGTTTTGGTGCTGGGTGAGCACACATGGATGAAAAATGAGACAAGAATTTCTGTCCCAACTGAGCGAAAGACATGACGGACGCAGCGGGCAGAGTAGAGAACCATCTGTGGGTGCGGTCGCCCAACGTCATGGGGAATGATCGGCACTGCGTCGCGTCGGTGGCGCCCATGGCGATCATAAAATCTGAATATTTGCTGAGGTGAACATGTGGGTCAGACTCAGCATCGAACATAGGAATTGGTGGTCGGATCTTTGCCACTTTCTCTTGTATTTTGGCTGCCATGTGTTAGTGGCGGCGAGCCAGGCATTGTGCTTTCGCCGGGGAGTCCTTTCGTTGCGGCCAGATCGGCCTGTAAACCTTCGATTGCTTTTTGCATTTCTGCAAATTTCGTGGAACTGACAGACTTGGATCGGGGCTGTGTCCCATCATGAGGACCCAGGGGTTCATGCTCGTGATGGGGCAGTCCCCCTTTCCAAATTCATCCTTGACTACCCAATTGATGATGGATAGACAATTTAGTTCCCACCGATTTTTGTTCGGGATGCGGGCGATCATGAGGATTGGAGGGAGCCGGCATGTTCGTCGGCTATTCCTTCCCGGGATCCTATCGCCTATGATCGCCGATTCTATCTTTAATGGAGAGCCTCAAACGTCCAAACGCTGATGGTCTGGACCCTTGAGGCTGCTCGTCATCCGACATATCATCAGCCTTTTTGTTGGCCCGCTTCCGTGCAGCTTTCAATTTAACTTGCTCGCTATCAGGTGTATGCGAGCGTCGATCATCATCATCTTGAACTTTCAACTTGGCCAACTCTTTTTCGGCCCTCTCTTTCTGTGCTCGCAACAAGAAAGTGATGGCCTTTGTTGTGGCCGCCGGATCGTTGGCGATATCTTCAAGATTGATGATTTTCGCGGTCTGATTTTTGTGAGGCTGATATTGAGCCTCTTTCTGATCGTGAGGTCGCCTCTGCCCCGACCTCTCCGTCTGAGTATTCTTAGATTGAGGCATTATATTTCTTTTTTTTGCCTCGGCTATCTACGAGATTGTGTATGGGTTGGTTTTTTTATACCCTCCTTCTAGCGCCAATTGTTGCGAGTCGATTTTTATGGAGAATATTATGTGGCTAATTTGATAACAACTCACAAACAAAATAAGTACGTGTACTATATATGGTAAATAACAATAAATTATTGACCCAGTTCGTCAGTAAATGACTACTCTGGGGGCATTCCAAGCCAGGGATGTCGTATTGCCAGATTTACATACACAGTACACCATACTTTTCATGGGGAGAACTACCATGAAAGAAGATGATTTAGATAGTAAGTGTGTGAGTGCTAGGAACTTCTCTCAACGTATGAGAGTACTTGAGAATTTTTTGTGAATTCTGGAATTTTTCTGAACCTAACCACTCTGGGAGATTTTTGTGAACCCGTCTCTTGTTCTTTTTTCTTCTATTTATAGTACTTTGACAAGCATGAGCTGGTTTGGTAAGCATGAGCTGGAGACTTCGTGTCTTGCAAGAACTCATGTAATGCTGCCACATTTTCAACTTCGTCTTCCTGGTTGACCTTTGCATTTATTTGTTTATAAGGCACTCTTTTGGTCGTCCAAATCAATCTTTTGCTCGACGGGTTGCCCTGTTCGCCCTTTTGACCATGTCAATTTTATACCGGAATTTCGTTCTCATCGAACATATCTGAGCCTCCAGATTATCTGAGCTTTTCAGATTATCTGAGCCTTCAGGTTACTCAGGCTTACCGAGTTCAGCTCTTCTGAGTTCAGACATCCTGACCCTCAGGTCACTTGACTCAGGCTATCTGATTTCTTCTTGCCTGATCTGATCAGCTTGACGGATTAGATCAACATCTCTTCAGGATCATCTCAAGATAGTATCAGGTCATCATGCCAGATTTGGCGAGTTGGCGAACCTACTCGCATGTTCGGCGAGTGGCAAGCCGCCGAACAAACTTGCTTGTTCGGCGAGTGGCGAGCTGGCGAGCAAATATGTTTGGTCGGCAAGCAGCGAGCACACTTGTCCATCGAGCATGATTATTTTAATAGTTGATTAATACACGTGTCCCTCCAACGTGTTCGATTAAATTGAGTAATTATATCGAACATAACAAGGGTTTCAGCCAGGATGGGTCAAATCTAGGTTTTCTGTATAAATACCCCCTGACTCCCCCATTGTATCTTGCACTACTTGCACTATCTTATACGATATAATAGATATCTCCAGGCTTGGTAGTGCCCCCAGACGTAGTCATTCCTGACGAACTGGGTAACCAAATTGTTTGTTCCTTAATTCGTTGTTTCCATTGTTTTCTCCTATAATTGCTTGCTTTAATTCCTAAAAACTGGTATAAGAGCATCAGGCTCAAGGGATCTGGTGGGAGCAATTATGGTAGCTAAAGGGAAATCGCCTGTTGAGAAGTTTGATGGAATGGATTTCGGATTTGTCATTCGATATGCAGCCGGGCACAACCACTGAACGTTTGAGAACGCACAAGGCGCTCGAGCAAGCTGGTTGGTAGAGCAGAACCGCTTGACCAAAGTCCCAGGTCGAGTGGGTTCCGTAGGCTATTTGCGGAGTATGGGACGTTGCTTGGAGTAGGTGGTTGGTTCTTGCAAGATCAAGAAGGACGTTGACACGTGCCTGAGATCATGCGGGAATTGGTGGACGAAGAGCATTGAATCTGGGTGCGGGATGGGACGTGCCTGGGTTATGCTTTAGTCAGATTGATCTTGATCTGGAAGGACATTGCGGGATGGTGCTCGATTCTAGTGTGAATCCGAGAGGATCATTGAGGGGTGTATCCAGGATCGTGGTAAAAAATCAATGAGGATCTAAGATGGGAGCTGTGGAATGTTGCTCGATCATGTGGGATCGGAGATGGACATTGAGGAGCGGAGCTTGGATCAAATTGATATGTGTGGGCCGAAGTAATGCAGGTTAGAGAAGGATGTTGTGGGACGTTGCTTGGATCAAGTGTGAATCGAAGCCAAACGTTGAGGGACATTGCTCGGATCGAGAGTTACTGCCAATGAGAGGTGGGGAAGACGAGTTACGTCTTGGAGTCAGTCTCCAGGTGGGAGATTGTTGGGATTGTTGGAGTCTGAGTTACGGATGAGTCCAGGGAGGACAAGACGTTCGGAATGAGTCCAGGGAGGACAAGACGTTCGACCTAGTTGAGGTCGTGCACTTTTGCTCCAGTGTCAGTCTCCAGGTGGGAGATTGTTGGGTTATGGAGCCTGAGTGAAACGGGATGCAGGGCGCAGGAGGCACTCGACCAGCGCTCGAGGTCGAGCAGGTGTACTCGGTCGAGTGCCCCCCCTATCCAGCGCCATGAGGGCACTCGAGCAACGTATATGATCGAGCAGAACCGCTCGACCAAGGGCTGAGGTCGAGCGGTTCCGAGGCCTGTACGCGGAGGCCCAATTTTATCTTTTAGGGTTTCGGCCAGGATGAGCCAAATCTAGATTTTCTGTATAAATACCCCCCTGACTCCCCCATTGTATCTTGCACAACTTGCACTATCTTATACGATATAGTAGATCTCTCCTGGCTTGTTAGTGCCCCTAGATGTAGTAATTCCTGACGAACTGGGTAACCAAATTGTTTGTTCCTTAATTCGCTGTTTCCATTATTTTCTCCTATAATTGCTTACTTTAATTCCTAACAACCAAAATGATTTTTAATTGATTAATACAACACAACCATTTTTCAGTTATAAATTAATGCCAACTCTAATGTGGTATCTGGCGAAGTTAGTTAATTCTTTCATTTTTTATCAAATGGATCGGGTTGATGTCTTATATGCATTAGGTGTACTGTGCATAAAAGAAGAAGCTTTGCCTCTGTTGGAATACGAGGGTTAGAAATTCATTAACCTTTATTCCAGAATTGCAGCGGGAGAAATATCAAACCAGTTGAATTCTACGTATGATTGGATTCTCTTAGTTCAAAACACCACGAGAATTGATTCATTGATTGCTTCCATTGTTCAAAATTTAAGAGCCCTTTGTAATTTGAGTATGTACGTTATGTGTATTTACAGAATACAGATTTCTACATTCCTGTGTTCTGTCCTTTTGTCTTGAGCGAAAAATGAGAGCAGAGTCAATTACCAAAATTCATGTTACGTCTATCTTGAGAGAAAAGAATCACATTTTTTTATCCCTTCTTTTCTCCTGGAAGTTAACCTCTCAAACTTATCCATTTACATGTGTGAATAACATTATTATATACTAATAATTAATATAAATTAATTATTACAATAATAATTACTTTCATCTCCCACTCACACATGAAGTTTGAGTCTTACACTCATTTGCTTCACCTCTTTACACCATCACATAATATTTTTTCATACATGCAAATAAATTGTGTGACCCTCGAGAATATGAGTTTTCACGCTATATACTTGTTAAGGATATATAGCAACTCAACCAGTTTTATATGGAGAATTCAAAATTCGTTATATCCCAGAACTCTTTCAGTTAACACAAGTTAACATATCTCTTTCAATCCCTTGAAAACTATTAGAGCATATTCAACTTTTTATCAATTCTATGTATTCATAATCAAGTTCTCAACTCGATTGACCGGTCAATTAACACAATAAAACGCGTTAATAAAGATGTCATTCCTATCACACAAAATATCTACAGACTCCCACTATAGCTGCTTTCCTAAACATGTACAACATTACTGCATTAATCATAGCCATTAGTAGCATGCTAAAGTAGCAACACTAAAGTGAAGACTTAGAATTCTAGTAGAAAGTCTTAAGGGTACTTCTAAGAGGCTTATCAAAACCTCAAGGCCTCAAACAATGAGAAAATAGGGATATCTTTCTCATTTCCTTATGGTCAACTTAGCACATGTGGTATGAAACACATGTCACGATGTTTTAACTTCTCAGGATGGAAGCGTATGTCATTTTATTTATTTAACATCGTGTAAATCACAGTTCAAGTGTATCATTGACACTTAACTTGGATTTCTTCCTTCTATTGTCTAGGAATCCGTTGATTAAGCTTTGTAACAAGTCAAATTGATTCGTGGTAAAATCTATTGCGATTATCTACAATATAATCTCGTCTTTATGTTGGGGAATGAGTTGCACAGATCTATTCGGGGTGAATATTTAAATACAAATTTAATTCATTAATTATTACTAGCATGAATTAATCCTATATTAATTCAAATAATAATTGCAACAACATATCATGCATATAAAAAGCCACGTAAAACCTACGCATGCGGAATCTACGGGTTTACGTGAACGTACCTCTTGGGATGGCAGTGGCTTTGGTCGGACGGACTAACCAAAAGGACTTCCCAAGTATTCCCTTAGCCCTTGCTCGACAATCCGGTGGAAGGATACTCGTGAACAATTAACAAAAGGAAAAAAATAAACTTTGTTGCACCACTTATGTGGATTTGCTAATATTTCCAGCACATGGAATTGTACTTGGGAATGAACTAATCATCCCCTATTTATAGGAGAGAGGGTGGACGAAATTTGTGTTGTTTTTCAATGTGGGATAAGACTTTTCTTGGTCACCAAGAAATCTTGAATATATCCCATATATTCTCTTTCCCATAATTAAAATATTCCACAAAAATCCACCTCCTCTATTTTATGGAATTTTCGAAAATATTAGTGTGCAAGAATCCAAGATTTGGATCTTCTTGAATTTATGAGATATTCTTGTATTTCAAGAAATACATATCTTCCATAATATATTTTCAAGAAAATGAAGAAAATCTTTCTTGCCCACTATATTTCCAAAATTTTGAAATTTCATTATGTATAACCAAGTGGGAGATTTCTTGAATTTAATGAGACAATCTTGTATTCCAAGAATACATATCTTCATTCCATAACAAAATTCAAAGAAAATCTTTCTCCCTATTTTATCCATAATTTTCGAAAATAAGAGGAAATATAAAACAACAATATTTATTTTATTTTAATCACCTTTTCAGTTATTGGACTATATGTTGGGCTACTCAGGGGGCCTTTAGGAGAATTAAGATTGGACCTTCTAATGGATCTTGAATATCTAATATTGAGCCACAATATAATTCAAGCCCATAAATATTAATTAATCCCACTACATAATTAATATTGCACTATCCATCTTAACCCATATTACAGTCAATATGGCTCCCGGTTATTATTTCCCGTGTTTAAGATTATCTAGCCCACTAATTAATTCAAGCCACTGAAATAGCTTTCCGTTAATTAATATCTTTTGTCCTTGGTCAAGGAACGGTTCAACATTATTATCCATACTGGAAACTAATTCCACTTGCAAGATTTGGTATGATAAAACATATGAACCTCCCAAGGGGGCAAATCAAGCAAGCGTACTTGCACACGATTCTTCGTATTAAATCTTAGCAATCACATGTGACCAATAATATTGCCCAAGATAAAAAGTATTGAATCTCTCTCTGATTCGCTACCCATGATAAGTCAAAGCAATAGTTACCAATCCCACGTGATCCTATTTAAGGGACGAAGGTTAAGAAACAACGAACCACCGAGGTCTAATTCTTCCTTGTTCGATTCTCAAGAATTTATCCTCCTCAGAGGTCCTATTCAACAAGATCGGTCATGCACTAGTGTAATCTCTTGGTCAAGACAAACCAATCGAGCCTTACACCTCAACCTTTCGCGATGGTTGTTCATTTCCATCTAGGTCGTGAATGGCGTACTTTTTAGTTACAAGGGGTATTAATTTAATCTTTCGTGATGGGTATCACTAAATTAACTTCTGAGTGTAACACGTTTGAATTATTGAACATTTATGCAAAGTAAATATATATAACATTCAATCATATTTAAAGCATCGGTGATAAATAATTTATTTCATAAATAAGTCGAAAATTAGGTTTCGATTATACAAAGTAAAAAGCATACTTTTCAATTATAATCCCAACAATCTCCCACTTATACTCAAAGTCGCTTTTAAGTATACTACAACACGTCTCGAGTAGTCCGTGACATCTAATGTCACCTACACGAACCTATTAATTTCTCCCACTTATACTCAAAGCAGTTGGCAACGGTCTTGACAACCATTCCACTCACATGTCTCTCGAATGTATTGAGGCAGGCGCTTTGTGAATGGATCTCGCCAGTCGTGTCCTCGACGCTATCTTTGCCACATCTACATCTCCTCTCTTAACGATTTCTCGTATAAGACGTCTTTTCCTTTAATGTGTTTGTTTGACTCGTGGACTCTTGGTTCTCTTGAATTTTGCAATCGCTTCCTAGCAGATATTGCTAGTCAAATTCGAGAACACCATCCAAGTCCACTAAGAAGATCTAGAGCCCAATCGGTTCTTTTCAACGCTTCACAAGCGACTATTTACCCGAGTCCCATGGTTGAAGTCGTTGATGCATTTACGCTTCACACTCGTCCATTTGATGGCTACACTTCCCAAATGGAAACACACTAACTGAGGCAGATAATTTCTGGAATCTATATCTGATTGGAAATCCGAGTCCGTGTAGCCGATGGGGATTGGAGTATCTGACTGATAAATCAACATTCTATCCCGAGTTCTTTTCAGACACTTCAGAATGTTTTAACTGTCGTCCAATTCGCTTTCCCTGGGTTACTCTGATATCTTGCTACCATGCCTACGGCAAAGCATATATCCGGTCTCGTACACAGCATTGCATACATAAGGTTTCCTACAGCCGAAGCACAAGGAATGCCTTTCATGTCATCTATCTCCTTTTGCGTCTTAGGGGATATTTTCTTGGATAGATGGATTCCAAGTCTGAAAGGTACGAATCCTTTCTTGGAATCTTGCATGCTGAATTGTTTCAAAACCAGTGTCAACGTGTGAATAATTGCGATTACCCGATCATCCTTTTCTTGCGATCTCGAGTAATCTTGATCCCAAGGATGTGTCCGGCTTTCCCTAAGTCTTTCATATCAAACTGTTTTGAAACGCCATGCCCTTACGTCCGACCACACCTTCACATCGTTCCCGATGATCACAATGTCATCTACGTATAGTACTAAGAATACCAATGCAGTTCCGAAACGCTTTTTATACACACAACTTTCAAACTTGTTTTGATCAAACCCATAAGACTTTATTACATGATCAAAACTTTGGTTCCAAGCTCTGGATGCCTGTTTGAGTCCGTAAATGGACCTCTTGAGCTTACAAACTGGGTGTTCTTGGCATGTTTCAATGAAAACTGGGGTTTGTTGCATATAGATCTCTTTATCAAGACTTCCGTTAAGGAAAGCTGTCTTGATATCCATTTGCCAGATTTCAAAGTCGAAAATGGGCAGCAATCGATAAGAGAATACAGATGGACTTAAGCATGGCTACGGGCGAAAAAGTTTCCTCATAATCGATCCCTTTCTTTCTGAGTATAATCTTTCGCCACTAGTCTTACTTTAAAGGTTTCAACCTTCCCGTCCAGTCCTCTTTTCCTCTTACATACCCACTTGCATCTAATGGGTTTTACCCCATTAAGTGGTTCGACTAGCTCCCACACTCTATTATGAAACATAGAACCCATTTCGGCTCTCATTGCTGTTTGCCAAGAACCTGCATCCTTATCTTGGAGTGCCTTGTCATATGTCCATGGGTCTGATTCCGGGAATCAAATCCGAGGACTATCCTATTCCCATGAATCTCTCGGGCTGTCAAACAACCCTCCCACTATGACAAGGCTCCGATTGTGAAAGCGTATCGTTTGGTATATCATCTAGTACAATTGGCACTGAGGTTTACCCTCTAAGCTCATTTAAGGTAATCTCACTTCTGGGTTTTCTTTTGGGTTCTATAGTTTTCTTCCAAAATCTAAAGTGGGTGCGGATGTCCACCTTTTGATCTTCGGAACTATAGAACATTCACCCTTTTGTTCCTCGGGGTATCCTACAAAAACGACCTTTAATTACGATCGAGGATCCAATTTTACGGTTTCCTTGTCCAACACGTGAGGCGGACACCCCAAAGTTCTCATGTGTATCATACTAGACTTGCGCTCGGTCCACAATTCTTTGGGGTTACGGGAACCGATTTGGATAGCACCAAGTTCGTAATGAATGTAAGTCATTTTTTTCAAGGCATGACCCCGAGCGACTCGGGAAGATCCGTGATAACTCATCATTGATCTAACCATTTCCAAAAGAATTTTGTTGCTTTCGCTCTCGCAAACCCCGTTTTGTTGAGGGTTAAGGTCTTGGTATTTTGGGATACAATCCCTTCATCAGATAAGTAGTTCAAAAACTCATCGCTGAGGTATTCGCCTCCATGATCAGATCGTAGAGACTTGATACGTTTTTCCATATGATTCTCTGCTTGAGCCTTAAATTCTTTAGAATTTCTCAAAGGTCTCAGATTCATGCTTCATAAGGAAAATGTACCTTGAGTAATCATCAATAAAATTACTCATAACCTCCTCTTGCTTTGGTTGACATTTGACTACATACATCTATGTGAACGATCTCTAACACTTCTTTAGCCCCATTCCCCTTGGCTCCAAATGCCATCTTGGTCATATTACCCTCCAAACATGATTCGCAGGTTGGAATTTGTTCAACTTGGAGACGCTCCAGTGAACCATCTTTTACCAACCTTTGGATCCTCTTTGGATTTATATGACCTAATCTTAGATGCTAAAGAAGTGTCTCGTTCACGTCTGATGAACGTTTTCTTTTCTCGGAAACAGTTGATGTGTTATAGGATACATTTCGTGAGTGGTGTGCACAGTTAATTTGCATAGAGATCATTCATCAACGTTCCATGATAGATAAATTCATCAACAAGAAAAATGGTAACAACTTTATTAAAAAGTAACCGAATATCTATCATAAAAGTTTAGAAACTGAAAACGAATTCTTTCTAAAAAATTCGGAACGTAAAGAATATCTCAAAATTAAAACACTGTCTTCAAAAGACAGGTGCACTTCTCCCACTGCTTCAGCTGCCACTCTCGTAGCATCGCCCAGTGTGATGAGGACCTCACTCCCACTAAGTTACCGGGTCCGCTTGAACCCCTGTAATGTGAAACAAACATGATTAGTGGATCCCGTATCCACCACCCACTAAATGGGAGGCATACGCCGCTAAACAAGTTTCAAACAACTAGTGCGTGAGTATTACCTTTCTTTCCTTTCCTTTTGGGATCGGAACAGGCTGACCTCGATTGTCCTACTCTCCCGCTTTCCAAAGTTTTCCTCATACTTGATCCCATGCTTCTATTTGATGTTAAGTCTTCTTGGTTTAACCTTCTTCTCTTTTCATCATCCTTATCACCACTTGATCTAGGATGAAGAGAAGATTTCCGATTCCCCAAGTTCTTTTCCTCGCGCTCCACTTCCTTTTCAACCAAAGTCAAAGCATTTATAAGATCCTCCACTTTAAAATCTTGATCTTCCATTAGATACTCAAGATAGCGGTGATTATAGCTCTTTGGTAAGGATTGGAGAATGAAATCAACCTTAGTGTTGAAGTCATATTTTTCGCCGAGGATCTCAAGTTCCTCAAATAGCACCATAACCCTAAAGACGTGCTGTGCTGCAGTCGTCCCTTTTTCCAAATTTAACTGAGCAATTTCTTGCTTCACACTTTGGACTGCCATATGGGTCTGATGTCCAAACATCGCTTCGAGATTCTTTAAGATGTCTGCAGCTGACTCATAATCTTGATGAAGGCGCCTCAACGCATCTGACATATGTGCCAGAATTGTTTCCTTCATCAAACTGTTTGCCAGCTCCCATTCACCATAAATCATCTCATCCCATATTCCGGCATCCTTAGTTGGTTTTTCGGGTTTTGGTGAATCAAGTACCCATTCGGAAGATGATGCGGTTATGACAGATTTTATTTTGTGTTTCCAACCAAAATAGTTTTCACCAAAAAGTAAAAGGTCTTTAGGTATATTCGATAGTGGATTAGAAGGTTGCGAAATGATGAACTGAAATAAACAATAATATGCATAAGCACAAAATATATCACAAGGTTCGATCACATGCATCATATTAAAATCTCAAAAAAAAATATGAACATGCATCAACCAACATCTCAAAACAGTTTAAATAAGCCACGTGGGGTGGGTCATTATTTAAACACATTCAAGCAGGTTACAAACAAGAACAGTTACAAACCTTTAATATCCAGATTAATAGTTGGCTCCTACTTGACCAATATAAAATTGACAGGGACTTCGGGGAAGTATATGCATATCAATTTTATACCTAAGTAATAACCATGATTAAATACAAGATTACTATTTCGCTTTGATCGAGCCTCGTGGGGAGGGTCATCGTCGCCACTAGTAATAACCCACAATCATCCGTTTGGAATTCATTCATGTGAAATCTATCTTTTGACCGTCTCGTGGGGGGAATTTCTCCAAAAAAATTCACAAATAAATAAATCATGGAGGTCAAAATTAATTCAATTTTATTATCCGGAATAAAATTGTCAATTAATTATTTAAAATATACTTAGTAATTTTGGAGTTGAGATTTTTCAATTTGGCAACCCTCATGCAAACACATTTAAACAAATTAAATAAAGCATAAGATAACACAAATAAATCAAGCATAACAGAAAAATAAACATATTGGGCACAAATTATCCAATTGTCATGGTTTGATTTTTCTTGGTTTGATCTTGAAGAAACACGTCTCGAATTTCTCCCGCTCGTTCGTCTTGAAAAAAAATTAGCCGTCTCGAACGCCCGCATGGCGGCTCGCGGAGGAATGCACACGCGTCCGGCCAGCCACTTGGCCTAGGGCACCTCGTGACCCACCGGCACCGCCACCCCGGCCTTGCCCCTTGAGTGCCAAGCACGCCTGTTCATTGTCGGCGTCAGCGAATCAGCGGATCTCGGCGGCAGCGTCGTCCGTCGCGTCGCCCAGCGTTCTCGCCCGCCTCCGCCCTGCGCCCGCGACCCCTTCTCGCGGCTTCCGCCCGTCCGTTGACCGGGCGCGCCAACGTCTTGTAGCGGTAACCTTCATCTCGCGGCAGCTCGGCTGAAGCCCTCGCCCTGCGCCCAAAGCGTGCTTTTCGCCCGCGCCCATCTTGCAGTTAAGTTTAGATACCATTTAATTTCTTCGTCTTTTTAGATTTCCGAATCCGGTTACAATTTTATTTACAAAAATAAATAAACCTAGATCTAGACTAGTCTATTACATTGATCAAATCAAACAAATCCTAGTCTACTCGTGGATTTTTCACGAGAAAAAAAAACAAATCGAACGAATCTAATCGAAAAAAAAAACCACGGTTTATATGCATGCAAAATAAAACATTAAAATCCATGACAATTGGATACCGCAAAAGCAGATCTAACAGGTTCTACTATCCAATTTCAAATTTAATGTCCACTTAATTAAATTACAATTTAAAAAAAAAAGAGAGCAAACAAAGTGGCTCGATGCGATTGTTAGGGAATGAGTTGCACAGATCTATTCGGGGTGAATATTTAAATACAAATTTAATTCATTAATTATTACTAGCATGAATTAATCCTATATTAATTCAAATAATAATTGCAACAACATATCATGCATATAAAAAGCCACGTAAAAACCACACGACGCGGAATCTACGGGTTTACGTGAACGTACCTCTTGGGATGGCAGTGGCTTTGGTCGGACGGACTAACCAAAAGGACTTCCCAAGTATTTCCTTAGCCCTTGCTCGACAATCCGGTGGAAGGATACTCGCGAACAATTAACAAAAGGAAAAAATAAACTTTGTTGCACCACTTATGTGGATTTGCTAATATTTCCAGCACATGGAATTGTACTTGGGAATGAACTAATCATCTCCTATTTATAGGAGAGAGGGTGTGACTTAAATTTGTGTTGTTTTTCAATGTGGGATAAGACTTTTCTTGGTCACCAAGAAATCTTGAATATATCCCATATATTCTCTTTCCCATAATTAAAATATTCCACAAAAATCCACCTCCTCTATTTTATGGAATTTTCGAAAATATTAGTGTGCAAGAATCCAAGATTTGGATCTTCTTGAATTTATGAGATATTCTTGTATTTCAAGAAATACATATCTTCCATAATATATTTTCAAGAAAATCAAGAAAATCTTTCTTGCCCCTAATTATATTTCCAAAATTTTGAAATTTCATTATGTATAACCAAGTGGGAGATTTCTTGAATTTAATGAGACAATCTTGTATTCCAAGAATACATATCTTCATTCCATAACAAAATTCAAAGAAAATTTTTCTCTCTCTTTTATCCATAATTTTTGAAAATAAGAGGAAATATAAAACAACAATATTTATTTTATTTTAATCACACTTTTTCGTTATTGGACTATATGTTGGGCTACTCGGGGGCCTTTAGGAGAATTAAGATTGAACCTTCTAATGGATCTTGAATATCTAATATTGAGCCACAATATAATTCAAGCCCATAAATATTAATTAATCCCACTACATAATTAATATTGCACTATCCATCTTAACCCATATTACAATCAATATGGCTCCGGTCATTATTTCCCGTGTTTAAGATTATCTAGCCCACTAATTAATTCAAGCCCTTTGAAATAGCTTTCCGTTAATTAATATCTTTTTGTCCTTGGTCGAGAACGGTTCAACATTATTATCCATACTGGAAACTAATTCCACTTGCAAGATTTGGTATGATAAAACTTATGAACCTCCCAAGGGCAAATCAAGCAAGCGTGCACACCGCGATTCTTTCGTATTAAATCTTAGCAATCACATGTGACCAATAATATTGCCCAAGATAAAAAGTATTGAATCTCTCTCTGATTCGCTACCCATGATAAGTCAAAGCAATAGTTACCAATCCCACGTGATCCTATTTAAGGGACGAAGGTTAAGAAACAACGAACCACTGAGGTCTAATTCTTCCTTGTTCAGTTCTGAAGAATTTATCCTCATGTAGGTCCTATTCAACAAGATCGGTCATGCACTAGTGTAATCTCTTGGTCAAGACAAACCAATCGAGCCTTACACCTCAACCTTTCGCGATGGTTGTTCATTTCCATCTAGGTCGTGAATGGTGTACTTTTTTAGTTACAAGGACTGTTAATTTAATCTTACGTGATCCGGTATCACTAAATTAACTACTGATGTAACACGTCATTTAATTATTGAACAGCTTATGCAAAGAAATATATATATAACATTCAATCATATTTAAAGCGTCAGTGATAAATAATTTATTTCAGTAAATAAGTCTGAAAATTCAGTTTCGATTATACAAAGTAAAAGCATACTTTTCAGTATAATCCCAACACTTTACACATACCTCGATGTCAAAGACGATTGCTCGTATAAGAGAGTCAATCAACTTATCGACATAATATTACATGAACATTTCATATAGTTCACAATACATAAATGTCTAGTAACATTAACAAATACTTTGTACTCCATTTAAATTCATACAAACCAAAGATCTTAAGATGTCTTACACATCTTCTGTAATTAGGTTTGACAACAAATCTGTTAGTATCAAGTCAGCAGAAATTAATTCAAGAATCACTCTTTCTTCTTTGTAATGTTTTTACAAAGACAAACTTTTCGTGATACTTGGAATCTTTTAGATCAAGCTTTACAACTCCCACTGGAGTGTTTGATTTCACAATCAATCTTTACAACTCTCACTGGAGTGTTTGATTTCACAGTGAATCGATATAACTTCCATTGGAGTGTTTGATTCCAGAAAGATTCAATATAACTCCCACTGGAATGACATATACATCAATGAATCGTCATAACTCCCACTAGAGTGTTTAATTCACAATGAATCGTTACAACTCTCAATTGAGTGCTTACTAATTCCAAATATTTCATGAAAGTTCATAAGCAAAATTTTCATTTTGACTGTAGATGCACATGCCACAAGTTCAACTTTAATAGTGGTCAGTGCTATACAGGCTTTTTTCATGTTATACCACGAGATTGCTTGATTATTAAGCAAGAAGGCATCAATAGGATTTGATTTATGTGAGTCTAAATCATAATTTCGGTTAGTGTTTGTATACTATTTATGTTTAGATTATCTCTTTGAGATAATAATCTGCAGTACTTTTCAGATATCTCAAAAATTCCACATACTATATTTTAGTGTCATTTTTTCGGATTAATTGATATCTGCTAACCAAACCAACAACTTAACAATGTCTGGATGCGCGCACAACTTAGCATACATCAGACATCCAATTGAATTTGTTTATGGTACATTTGACATTTCATCTTTCAGTCTTTGGATATTCATCATAGTTCAGTGACTCGTCTTTTATAACATGAGAATCAACATGCTTTTATACATTCATTTCAATCATTTTAGAAGTCTTATTACATAAGTCTGCTAAGGGGACTTTCCAAGTAACTTCTTTGAACGATATTTATGAAGCTTTCACCAAAAGATTCTCATTGTTATCTTTCCAGCTAATAATGTATCAACATATGATTATAGAATTACATAACTATCTTTGGACCGCTAAACATAAATACAATGGTCTTTGTCTAACAAAGTTAATATGAGATAATCATAGTATGAAATCTCAAGTACCACTGTTTTGAGGATTTGTTTAAGTTTGTAAATCGACTTCTTCAATTTACAAACATTATCCTCTTCTTTGAATTCTCCATTGAGAAAAACAGTAATGTCCATTTTTTATGTAATTCTAAATATATACTTGATACTATAGCAAAAAAGTGAATGAATCGAGGTAAATCTCACAACAGATGAAGAAAGTTTAAATACCCCTTTTTGGGTATAATCTTTCTCTACTAAGTGAGCATTTTTAAGACGTGTCCCAATAAAGGATCTGCAAGTTTCAAAAACTTGATTTGAGCTTATTGACTTTATATTATCTTACATTGCTTTGTTTCACTAGTCCCTTGCATAATGAGATAAAACCTCTCGATCGTCTGTAGGTTTTTCCTCATTCACTAAAAACTAATCTTATTTCTGAAAATAGAAATAAGGTGTATCCTTCAATATCATGATGTCTCTCAGACACATGTTTCCTAGATTATTTTCAAGATTGAAACCTTTGTGATATAAATAATTACACTCATCAAGATCTATCTAATCTTAATGGGTAAATTTGTTCAAATATCACAACATTAAGTAAATTACTCCCACTTGGATCTGATAGAGAATAATTATTTCAATCTGAAAATGGTATAGTATTTCTATTACCTCCTCCTCTATTAGGAAATCTTTTTCCGAAAAATTGACATTATGTGATTTTATCTCATGTCTTACTCTGAACTTCTTGATCTCCGATCAATTTATATCCATTGGATTTAGCATAGTATCTAAGAAGATACATTTCTAAATCCTTTAGACCCTTGTTGGTCTACATATACCAAGATTAACAAATGATCAGGTCTTCAACTTTCTAGAGTTAAAATGAAGTTGACTTAATCAACTATGAATAACTTTATTCAATATGCAGACAACCATAAATAACAAATTTCTCAAAAAGATAGTTAAAATTAATTGTCCTATCATGGATCATGTCATATCCAACAACACTCATTCCTTCTATCTGTTACACCATTAAGAAATAGTGTATAAGGTTTTGTTAATCGTTGGATTATATAATTTTCATTACACAGTTTCTTAAACTGTTTGGATAAAATTCACACCCTCTGTTGGTTCTTAAAGGCTTTAAAGGGAATGTCTTTTTATTCTCTAACCCATTTAGGTAATGTTTGAAGAAATTCAATGCCTCAAAATTGTGAGAAATTTTAGACATGTACAACATGAAAAATTATCATATTAAGTAATGAAAAATAATAAATTCCATGATTTGCTATTTGACATTCATAAAACCACATTTATCAAAATAAAATAATTGCAATGAAGAATTAACAATCATTGTTTTATCAAATGGTTTTCTAATCACTTATGAACAAAATAATATTCACATTTTGATAACTTGACTCTTACAAATGAACTCTATAGTTATTCTTTTGCAAATCAGTTATTCAAATCTTGCACAATGTGACTAAATCTAGTATTCTATTTATCATCATTTACACAAGCATAACTAAATGAATAAATATTTAGTAATCCATGAATTATCATCATAATACTAAAATAATTGTTCTCTTACAGTCCAAAACCATATAAAACATAGAATAATTGTCCAGTGCCATAATGCACATTGTATATACTATCACAACCATCTCTAATAAATTTCAAAATATATCCCAATCATAGAAGAACAGATACAGAGGTGAGATCCTTAATGATCTTTAGAGAAAACAAGACATTATGTAGCATGAAAACATTGACCATTGTCAATCTCAAATATACAAGTCCCTAGACTTCAACTTGAGCTTAGTTTCCACATATATTCATCTCGTCCCACTTGGAACATGATGATGATGTAAATAAAATTCAGTTATGAATACAACACCAAAAATAATTATGTTTAAACCAAATAACTACAATGAATTTCTTTGTCCCTCTTGGACTCAAGATATTCGTGAGTAAAATGTCCAAACTTGCAGGTCATCTAACTTTCAGTGTTGCATATCCCTTCTTCTTATTCTTCTTAGCATTAGGATTAATTTGAAGTTTAACTGCAATATTTCTAAATTAATACTGCTTGTCATTTCCTTCTCTAGTTGTAAGAAAATAACCATGTTAGATCTGAGTTTGATGTTTTTCAAAAAGTGAAGTGCTGCCATACTTGTATATCAGATATTATCAAATATCATAAGTTGTAAGGTGTTGCACACACTCAAGGATCATGTTATCTAAAACCGAGCTCACATGTTCGTCATGAGCTAGGAGTTTTTTATATTTCAAGCAAAGGTAAGTCTTTTGATCCATTTTGATCTGAATCTACATTCCAATCCCAGATCTTCCATAACATGGTAGATAGTATTTAATGCATCTTGTTCTCCAAGAATATTTAATTAATTATGACACCACATGTCATAATTATCGTCATTGAGTTTGTTCTATTTTATTTAACTTGGTGTTGATAGCTTTTGAAGTTATTATTTAGTTTAATTGTAGTGATTCAGTTAGTTAATGTTCATTTATGTATCAATATGGTCAATGTTAAGCTAACAGATATTTGAAAATTTTAATACAAATTTTGATATCGAAAAATAACTTAAAATCATTAATCATCAATCTCATTAAGTATCCTCATTAATCAGATTCAGTTCCAAAACATGAACACAAATAGTTTTAGCTTTTACTCCAATAAAAAGCTAAAACTCCCACTTAACAACATGAAACTATATGCTTAATAACATTTATCGTTATAAACGTAATAAAGCACAATTATGTTAAGAGTCAATAAAATAACTCAAAGTAGTCAAAAAAAATCTAATGGCTGCTATAAGCCCAAAAAATCAACTACTAAGGTTATTCTTAATCTAATCTTAATCCAGCATCACTATTAGGCAATATACATGAATAGTTTGGATCCTCTTTGACATTCATGTCTCTTGAAGTACTACATTTAGTACCGACATTATGGAAAAATATGGCGTAAGGATCTAGGTGATGATTCGTATCCAAGCGTTACATTTACCTCTCAAAGTAATATCATCGGATCAATGAATTATTTTTAATACATAGACATGTCGTCCCAACAACTTGTCTACTTGCATCTTTAACCCAATCCACCAATCATTTTCTCATAAAAATTATCACCATTACTATTAAGTTCCAATCTTGACATAATTTAATCCTAGAAAACTACTCTGAGTTCTCTTGGAAATGTCATAGCTCAAGTTTCTACTTATATTAAGTCTGAGCTATAAAATCATAATTACCTTATGTATAATAAGTAAAAGAGATAAACTATACACCTCCGTCAAGAAACTTAATGTTCCAAAATTATATGCTAATATTTCATGTAATTCTTAAAAAATTGCATAAGAAAATCTCGAATTTATAGAACAACAATTGTTCATTTTATCAAGTCATATCTACATAAAATAAGCAACCATTTAAACATCTAATGCTTAAATACTTAACACATGAATTGTTAATCTCACAATTACACAAGAAAAATTAATTTCAAGCACAATAAGCTAATTCACAAGTGTAATAAATTTTAATTGTGGTTCTCAATTTAATAGATAAATAAGCACTTGAATATCCCTAACTCAAATGCCTTAAAAAATATGCAAATTAAGAATCTACACTGAAAATTAAGAACGTAGCAATTTTCGGAACCAATATCGGAGTTAAAATGAGCCTAAACGAGCCAAAATAAGATTGCATGAGAGCGAAATCGCCGAAAAACAACTGAGGCCGCCAGGATACGGCTGTACGAGCCGGAAAATCAGCTGATGCGCCGCCACACGCTTCTCAGGAGCAGAGATGCGCTGCCAAGCGCCAAAAATGCAGTCCATGCGCCGTCACTTGTGCCTGGGACCTCGGACGCACCACCATGCGCCTGTGGTGGCCACTAAAGCGCCGCCACACGCCGATTACTGTCCTCCTGGCTTAGCGCGTGTAGTACACGCGCCGCCGTTCACTGCCGTTGACTACCGAGCATGATTTACACGCACTACCTTAATACTCGCGCGTGTGGACACACGCCGGTTGTACAATCGGCCCATTCGGTTGCCGGTTCGCGGTTTAAACCGCTGGTTCGGTTCATAAGTTGACCGGTTTACCTGAGTCTAATTATATTTTTAGATTTTGCAACTAGGTCCTTAGAGAATTTTGAATTCTCAAAAATCGACCCCTGAGTTTTCTGAAACAATTCGATTTGGTCCCAAAATCGTGAAAAACTTCCGAAAATTATATCTCACTCGTTTCTCAACCAAAATTAACGAATTATATACCCATGTAATTGTCTTTCAACATAAAATAATCCAGTACCAAGAAAATATCCCAATTCATTATGTAATGATAGTAATTCGCGGTCAAAGTTCTCAAATTTTTTCAAAAAATAATTTAATTCTCACAAACGGTGTGTCCAAAAATTACAAAATTTTCCAGACATGTTCATCAACGTATAACACATTTACAGTAAAAAAATCACGCCCAAAAACCACCATTTCATGAAAATCAAAATTTTGAAATCACATAATAACATGCTTCGACCGAAATATAAATCAGAAAACACATTACAGGCATAATTCGTACGAGAATCGTAAACGCATACGAGAATCCAACACAATGACTCTGATACCATTGATGGAATACGAGGGTTAAAAAATCATTAACCTTTATTCCAAAATTGCAGCGGAAGAAATATCGAACCGGTTGAATTCTACGTATGATTGGATTCTCTTAGTCCGAAACACAACCACGAGAATTTATTCATGAATTGCTTCCATTGTTCACAATTTAAGATCCCTTTGTAATTTGAGTATGTACGTTATGTATATTTACAGAATACAGATTTCTACATTTCTGTGTTTTGTCTTTTTGTCTTGAGCGAAAAATGAGAGCAGAGTCAATTCCCAGAATTCACGTTACGTCTATCTTGAGAGAAAAAAATTAAATCTTTTTATCCCTTCTTTTCTCCTGGAAGTTAACCTCTCAAACTTATCCATTCACATGTGTGAATAATATTATTATTATATAATAATTAATATAAAGTAATTATTATTAATAATTACTTTCAGCCTAAAAAACATTCCGATTAAAATTTGTTTTTCAGGTGATTAAAACTTAATGAGGCTTTTATTCTTTCTCAATAGTCAATTCTAATAATTTATAACTTTTTACATCAAAATAAAATTCGACATGGTGAATGTGGGATGCTTTAATTTTATAAGTCTAGATCACCAATTCAGTTATTCCTTTAAAGCGCGCGCGCGCGCATATATATATATATGGTTATTAAATTTGTGATTTTTATTCCTTTAAAGCATATATATATTGAAATTCATGTCCCCTGAATGGGAAGAATGAACTTCAGTGAGAAATGGAGAGATGGTTATGGAATGTGTGTCAACTGCATCGGCATCCGTCCTCATTAATGGCAGCCCATCCGGAGATTTTAAGATGGAAAGGGGCTTTAGACAAGGAGACCCACTCTCACCATTCCTTTTCCTTATCGTGGCGGAAGGTCTAAGTCATTTGGTCACCAAGGCAGTGGATAAGGAGCTCGTAGAACCGGCCATCATCGGGAAAGATAAGGTAAAAATCTCCCACCTACAATATGCTGATGACACTGTGTTCTTATGCTCCGGTAAAGTGGAAAATATGTTGAACATTAGAGATATATTGAGAAATTTTGAGTTACTTTATGGGTTGTCGATCAACTTTAAAAAGAGTTGCATTTGGGGACTGAATATTAAGCCGTCTGTGATGGAGGATATGGTTGGAATCATGGGATGTGTAGTTGGAAAGGGGTCGTTTTCTTATCTGTTCAGAGTTGCATTTGGGGACTGAATATTAAGCCGTCTGCGATGGAGGATATGGTTGGAATCATGGGATGTGTAGTTGGAAAGGGGTCGTTTTCTTATCTGGGCCTGAACTTTGGTATAAGTCATAACCGAGTTGAGTCATGGTCTAAGCTCGTGGAAAAAATTAGAAAACGAATATCAGGCTGGAGAGATAAAAATATATTTTTAGGGGGCCGAGCAACATTGATCCAAGCAGTCCTTTCAGCAGTTCCGATCTACTGTCTGTCTTTCTACCAATTACCAATTAAAATCCTGAGTGAGATTCAAAAAATTCAGAGAAACTTCTTGTGGGGTGGGGGGGATAATGAGAGCAAAATTCCATGGGTTAGGTGGAGTGAGGTTTGCAAAAATAAAGGTGATGGGGGGTAAGGAATCAAAGATTTGGGTACTTTCAATTTGGCTTAGCTGGGGAAATGGGTTTGGAAGGGAGATTGTGGGTGGAAGTGATCAAGTCTAAGTATGAAGATATAGGGGAATTTGTAGAAAAAAATGAGAGGGAGAAGAGAGGGCCGAATCGGGGGGGAGGTAGAGGCTACACTAGTTGTTCATGATGGTGAAAAAATATTTGTGAGATTTATAGAGGAGTGGAGGGGAGTGGAGGCATCAATAAAGATTTCATTAGGATGGTGGGTAATGGGATGAAAATCAAGTTTTGGTATGATTGTTGGTGTGGGGATGAACCTCTTAAAACGAGGTTTGGTAGGTTGTTTGCTCTTAGTGTGCAGAGGAAGGAGGTGACAGGGGTGATGGGAAGTTGGGAAGAGGGAGTTTGGAGTTGGAACCTAAGATGGAGAAAGGAGTAACGTGTAAGGGAGCAATTACTTGTAAATGAACTAAATACATTGTTAAACAGGTACAAATTAGCAGCAAGGCGAGGACGCATGGAGATGGAGGCATTCTAAAAACGGTGTGTACTCTATAAACATCGCATACACCATCAAACTTCAGGAAGCAACGACGAATTCAGTGCTATAACAAGACAAGAATATCTTCAGAAGATTCTGGAAAAGTATTGCCCCACGACATTATCAATGTATTGCATGCATGGAAACTGCTCAAGCATCGAATGACGACAAGAGTTGAACTACAAAAGAGAGGTCATTTCAACAGACAGAGACACCAAATGTCCAATGTGTGGCGAGGAAGAAGAGACTCAATCTCATCTCTTTTTTCACTGCAAGGTGACTGTGCAGATCTGATTAAAGTGTTATAAATGGTTGAATATCATGATGGTTGCTCATTTCTCCCCCCACATTCATTTCCTACAACATTCTGATTCAATTGGTCGGGGCAAAACTTCAAACATTGTGTCGGCTATTTGGATCGGGATGGTGTGGAATATTTGGAAAATGAGGAATGATCTGGTATTTAATGGTGTAACTCCTAACCTGAACAGGTGCATCATCGAAGTTAAAGCAAGAATATGGTCATGGATGGAGGTGAAAAAGTTAACCAACTCAAACTTTTCGGAATGGCTCATGGATCCTGGTAAATGCCTCCAATATGTGATAACTAATTGATAGCGTTCTATGTGCTGTAAGTGCGGTCAGAGTGTAGAGAAAAATAGTTAGTGGAATTGCAGGAATCAAATTCATTTAAACTCAAAAATGAAATTTTGGATACATCTTGTACTCAACATTCTCACAGAAAGTAATAAAATTTCCTTTGCCTGTTAAAAATAATAATAATAATGTCGCCTGAAGACACGATATTGACTTCCGGTCATTTTTTTATATTACTTAGATTTTATTAGGTTATTTTTTTGTATAAAATTGAATATAATTTAATTATTTTGCTTTTAAAATTTAAATAATCTTCCCACATCCCGAAGTGGTCCGGCTTGATTAGCAACAACAATACTGATTTGTAAGAATATTCGGGTTGAAGTATCCTTTGTACTCGTTCTAGCCAAAAAATCTTGTTCGGGCTCGTGTACTCATGCTAGCTGTCGTCTCCCACTGAAGTCGAGCTCATAAAGACACACCCGATCTTTCAGAGCACTGAGATATTAATTAAGATACATGCATCCACATTATTGGGAACATATATATAGTATTATAGCATTAATTAAATGAAGAATGGACCTACAACCAAAGAGAGTGGAGGATAGACATGTCGCCACTGAAAACAAAGAGACATGACAGCAACCTAGGAGAGCATGGTCAACTAATGGGCTATCTAGTCCTGCCGGTGATTGAAACCCTAATGAGATAAATGGTTCTAATTGTTATTTTGAGACCAATAAGAGTGTTGTAAGGGGTGGTGGGAACATAAAACGTTTATACTCTCCGACTCATTTTATTTGTATTGAAACCTTTAAGGATATTTCACACGAATTATAAAAATGAGTAAATAACAATAAATATATCATGAGTATCGTCATCGTTTTTACCCTCTCATTTACCTACTTGATCATTAATGCATATACTTTCACAAAAATAATTAGCAGAATGTCAAAATTGGAATATGATATTCAATGATCTCATTATATATTAATACTGCATAACAATTATTTTGGATAAAAGAATTCTTTTCTAATTAAAAAATCTAAGGAAATGAAAGCAAGAACTCTTAATTATGTTTTTTTTAAGGGAGAACTCAGTTCTTATTCACCTACTTCTTTAGTATTCTTTATCTTAAGTATTCACTATTTATTACCTTCAAGTTCAGTTATGTTCGTTAATTTGATTAATTGTTAGTTGAAGATTAATTAAATAACCACATCGATTCCAAGTCAATTGTTCAACAAGACTATTATGATCAAACTGGCCGTACGAATTACAAAATAAAGGGGCTGGGGTCATCTTTCTAGAAGAAGAGAGTCAACACAATCGAAATATTAAAAGATCCGAATTCATTAATCTACCTCTCTCTCCCTAATGGATTTCCTCTCTCTACCCTTCCGATACATCGCCGATCTTCCCCCCCGCTCAGCAACCCAGGCTTGCGATTTGAAATCATGGCCTGAATTGCTTGAGATCTTCTGCGCCTCGTGCGAATACAACCCCCCAAGATACCCAGTTATTTTCGTCCGCCCAATTATCCAATTAATTGATGCGAAATTATTACACATTTTGTTTGAGATTTCCTGTGCCGTCCAGCGTGCACCACCTTTTCGGTAAGTCCGAGACGCGGAGCCGCCCCCGGGGCAGCGTTCCCCCTTCACAGGTATTAGCATTTATGGCGAGATACGGTATACATTGCCCAGAGCATTTACTCAATCCTACACAACCAACATTCCCTGGTTCAACATTTATCAGTATTGCACCTTGTCTCTCTCGTTTTCACAGGCTCCCCCACCATGGACAATGATATCATTGCTTTATGGGATAAGCTGAACATTTTCGATGAGGAAAAAACTCCCATCACCATTCGACCATTCACATTTGGAGCACTTACGGACCCTGAAGCCAACTCCAGGGAAAAAAACCAAAAAGATGAAGGGGAAGATGAAAGCTACCATTGAATCAGAAGCTCCCGACAAGGCCAGCACCTTTCCCAAAGTCGGCACAAAGAGGACGACCAAGCATGAATCCATCCAGCCCCGAACTAAGAAGCAGAAGAAAGAACCGTCCACTACTACACATTTAAGCTTGCACAGCTGCACTTGGACAGCCCTTTTTTCAAACTGCTCTCCAAGATATAGCTTGGAGAGCGGTTTTATTAAAAAAAAAAAACAATAGACAGCGGTTTACAACCGTTGTCCAAGAATTACACTTGGAAAGCGGTTTAAAACGACTATGCAAACTCACTTAGACAGCGGTTTGAAACCGCTGTCCAAGTAAACATTTGGACAGCGGTTCATAACCGCTGTCCAAGAGCTCGGTTTCAATTCAGTCAAAACCCAAATGCGCGATTCCAGAAGCATTAATATCCCCCCAAATTCGTCTCTTCTAAATTTCGTCTCCCCCAAATCGCCCGCGTGCCGCCGTCACCTCCCTCTCCCCCAGCCAATTAATTGAACGTGTCTTCCCCAAATCGAAGTTGTGCATCGTCGCCCTCCTCTTCCCTCTACTTGTTCCAGAAGCATAATATCCCCCCAAATTCGTCTCTTCTAAAAATTAGTCTCCCCAAATCGCCCGCGATCCGCCGTCGCCTCCCTCTCCACCGGCCAATTAATCGAATGTGTCTCCCCCAAATCGAACCTGAGCGTCGTCGCCCTCCTCTTCCCTCTACCGCCGTCGCTCTAGCTCCTTACCGCCGTCGCCCTAGCTCCTCCATATATAGGTAATTTTTTTTATATTGATGTATGTATTGGTGTATATATATCATGTTGTATGTATATTAGTGTATGTATATCATGTATATTGGTGTATATATATCATGTTGTATATATGTATTGGTGTATATATATTGGTGTTTGATGCACTCAAGGTGTTTGATAATATGCTTGTGTGAGGATTTAAGCATAAAATAGTGTTAATTTGTTAGGATTAATGTTGTTAGTGTGTTAGAGATGAACAATTGATGCTTGGTTTGTATATTGTTAATTGTTTATATATATATTGCATGTGTGGCTTGGATTAATGTTGTTAGTGTTAGAGATGAACAACTTTGTTAGAGATGAATATATATATTGTGTGGCTTCTAATTGACTTAATTTTTTATGCTAATTTAGATATGAACAATTGATGCACTCAAGGTGTTTGATAATATATATGCTTGTGTGAGGATTTAAGCATAAATTAGGATTAATATTACATTAGGATATATTTTGGTTATATTAATTTGATGATTTGGTGAATGGATAGTAGTGTGTTGCTTTAGATGATTAATGATGGTACATTAGGATATATACATTGTTTTGAGATGCAACAAATCCTAAGGTACATGCAATATACAAACCTTAGGTACTACCACATTCTATATGCAACTTTTATACATTAGGATTGTAATACTGTTAGGTTTAATACTTTTAGGTTTAATACATTAGAATACATTATCTTGAGAAACACTTCATATTGTCTTTTCTATAGGCATCTCTAGTTCTATATGGATCGAAAGTGGGTTCGAGCAGATCGGTTATCAGATGAGTATAGTAATAGGGTGGAAATTTTGTAATCATGCAATTAGACACTGCACCGACCCTCGGTACATTCCATGTCCTTGTTGGAAATGTATGAATGAAAAAACCGTTAGTGGTCGAGAAAGTCTGTTTCACCACTTGATGATTCACGGTATTGATAAAACATATACCGTTTGGACATATCATGGTGAGATAAGAGATGGATGTAGCTCAAGCAACCTAGAAACTGACTTTAGATTTGAAGATACAGTGGATGCGGATATTTTCGATGATGTACCGACTGTTGATACATCGAGTGGGGATGACGATGATCTGCGAGATCACCCTTATATGTCAGAGAAGTTAAGGGATTCTGCTGGATTACCACTGTGGCCCTGGTGTAAGAAGACAACAAAACTGTCAGCTGTGTTGATAAGCAGCTCACCAGTTGTCCGATGAGTGCTTCACAAGTATGCTGGAAACAGTTAGTGGTCTATTGCCTGATGGAAATGTACTGCCTAAGAGAGCATATGATGCTAAACAAATGCTCAAGTCCATCGGATTAACACATCAGAAAATTCATGTTTGTCCGGGTGATTGTATCTTATTTCAGAAGGAGTATGCAGACCTCGATGAATGTCCCATGTGTGGGGAGAAGCGTTATAAGAAAAATAAATCTCCCGCGAAGGTGTTGTGGTACTTTCCAATAATATCAAGATTCAGGAGAATGTATAGTAGCGCTGTGGATGCTAGAAATTTAACTTGCCATCATGATGATAGGATCAAAGATGGAATGCTAAGACACCCTGCTGATTCACCCCAGTGGAAGATATTCGATGTCAGGCATCCAGAATTTGGCAACGAGCCACGACACTTGCTTCTTGCACTCTCAACTGACGGAATGAATCCGTTCGGTATCTAAAGTACCAACCATAGTACATGGCTAGTGATTCTGTTAGTTTATAACCTTTCACCCGAGTTGTGCATTAAGCGCACTTACATGATGTTGTCTATGTTGATATCAGGACCCAAACAATCTGGTAACGACATAGATGTATATCTGACTCCTTTGATAGAGGACTTGAAGCTCATGTTGATAGAGGACCCAAAATTTCATACTATATTGATTGATTCGTTATTTGCAGTTTGTCTATGAACGTGAGCTCAAGTCTTACTCTAAGAAAAGACTGGAGAAATGGAAAAACGATTGGACGGGGTACCTTTACAATCGATTCTTATATTCATACGATATTGAGTGATCGTTGTTTGAAATTTTGGTAGCATATGTAATTAAATTATATATTTGTGATGATATATATTTCATATTTTTGGTGTATTGGACGTATGTTTATGATGTGTATGTTTATTTATTTCATGATGTGTATGTTTATTTATTTGATGTTTTGGTATTGGACATATATGTGGTATATATAAGTTTTGGTTTATGGTTTTATTATAGGATTTTTTGTTTTTGGTTTATAGTATTGGACGTATATATAAGTTTTGGTTTATGGTTTTATAATAGGATTTTTAAAATATAAATTAATAATTAAAAAAAAGATATTGGACAGCAGTTTATAACCGCTGTCTATCTAACATAATAAAAGAAATTATTAAAGAAAAAAAGGTTAGACAGCGGTTATTAACCGCTGTCCAAGCCCCACCTTTGCAATGCGGTTCAAAACCGCTGTCCAAGCCCAATCTTTTGGACAACGATTTTTTAATAGTTGTCCAAGCTTGGACAGTTGTTACTTGGACAACTGTTATAACCGCTCTCTAAGGGCTATTTTAACAGTTGCCCAAGCCCAAATGTGTATTAGTGGTCCCAGACCAAAGACCCATCACAAACCAACAGTGTTGTTTCGACGGAGGTTGACTCGGCTCAACCCCGCCACCAGCCATGAGTTGCATATGCTGGAATGCCCGCGGCCTCGGGGGACAATGGGCATTCAGGAATCTTCAACGACTTATCCTCGACCAATCCCCCCATTTGGTTTTTATTTCCGAGTCTAAATTGTCTAAGTCTGGTGTTTCTAAACTTAGTACGCGTCTCAATTTCTCTAGTTGTTTTTGTGTTGAATCAATAGGCAAGAGTGGTGGTCTTATTTTATTTTGGAATGATAAATTCGATGTTTCTATTTTGTCCTACTCGCATGGCCATATTGACTGTTCGATTATCTTTGATTGTAAAAAGTGGTACTTTACGGGCTTTTATGGAAACCCAAACCATAACATCCGCCACCTTTCATGGGAATTGTTGGATAAAATCTCTAGAACTCACACTAATCCCTCTGAAAGTTGGCTAGTAGGAGGCAATTTCAATGAAATCCGGTATGAAAAGGAAAAACAAGGTGGCATTGCCCGTTCCTGTAATTATATGACTGCGTTTCAATCGGGTCTAAGCCGAGTTGATCTTTATGATGTTAAAATAATGGGTCCAAAATTTTCTTGGAATAATATGAGATCGAGAGATCATAACATTTTGGCCCGGCTGGACCGTTTTGCGGCAAATAGCTCATGGTTTACCACGTTTCCGGATGCTCTATCCGTGAATCTTGATTTTTATGGCTCGGATCATCGGCCTATACTTTTGAAATTACATAGTAATAATCAATCTATACCCGGTACCACCCTTTCCTCTTTTAAATTTGAACACAAATGGCTCTTCGAAGAAGATTATAAAAACATTGTGATCAATAGTTGGAAGGGTTCTTCTAATTCCACTGGGTTGGGGGATAGATTAACGAAAGTGGCCGAGTCCCTTAAATTCTGCTCCAAGAGCTCTGTGGGAAATCTTGGAAGACAAATCAAAGATACTCGTGCTCTCCTTAATAAACTCTTGAATAACGAAGATCGTGGTTTTGACCGAACAAAGATCAATTCTATTGAGAGTCGTTTGGAGAAACTTCTCTTCCAAGAGGAAACCCATTGGAAACAACGGTCCAGAGTTAATTGGCTTAACTCCGGAGACAGAAATACCTCCTTCTTTCATAAGATGGCCTCGGATCGTAGAAAGAAGAATACTATTAGGTCAATCCTAGATGATGATGGAATTCTCCAAACTGACCAGAAAAATATTGAGGAAACCATTGAAGGCTTCTATAGTAAACTTTTCAGCTCCCAGAACCCCTCCAAGGAGGATATTAGAGTCATCACTGACTCCATCCATCCTTCGATTTCAGAGAAATGAACAGATTCCTGACGAATCCCTTCTCGGGGGAGGAGGTTAGGAAAGCTCTTTTTGATCTGAACCCCTCTAAAGCCCTCGGGCCAGACGACTTTACAGCTCTATTTTTTCAAAATGCCTGGGCGGAAATTGGGGAGGATATCACTTTGGGGTGCCTCAAAATCCTTAATGGAGAACAGGGGTTGAACGGTCAAAATCCGACGAATATTACCCTTATTCCCAAGGTCAAAGAGCCAAAAACGCTGAAAGATTATCGTCCGATCAGTCTTTGTAATGTCTCCTATAAAATTGTGGCCAGAGCTATTACTAACCGGTTCTGAAGGGTCCTTGGATCTCCTATTGACCCTAACCAAAGTGCATTCATACCGGGTCGTCTGATTTCGGATTGTTGGAAAATTAGGGGTGCCCGGATCTATTCGAGTTGAATTTAAATACATATTTAAATTAATCAATTAATTACTAACATGAATTATTTCTAATTCAATTCAACATAATAATTAATAAACAAGTTATATCATGCGATCACGTATTTCACGTAAAACCTAAGCATGCGGAATCTAGGAATTATGTAAATACTAACCTTTTGTAGAGACAACCGCTGAGACGATGGATCTACCCAAAGTGCCTTCTCAAGTGTGTCCCACGTCCACGAACGTAATCCGGTGGGAGGATTATCAACGAACGATTTTAATCTTTAAAGGAGAAAAGGAAACATTTTGGCTACCACCTTTGTGGATTTCTAATTTTTCCAACACATGGAATTGCACTTGGGGATGAAAAACTCATCCCCTATTTATAATACTAGAGGGGTTCGAAAATTTGCCCTAGGAATAAGATGGGAAAATCTTTTTCTTGATCTCCAAGAAATCTTGAATATATCCAATATATTATTTTCTCCATAATTAAAATATTCCACAAAATATCCCACCTCCTTATATTATAGATATTTTCGTAAATATCACATAAATAGGGAAGAAATAAGATCTTTTTCCTTTCTTGAACTTATGGGATAAACTTGTATCTCAAGAATACTTATTCCACAAGATCTTTCCAAGAAAATCAAGAAAAAATCTTTTCTCTCTCCCATCTTATTTTTTCAAAAATTATTGGAAGAATTGGGCCAAAATATTTTCTTCTCTTTTTCATTAATTGGACTTTAGTTTGGGCTACTTGAGGGGCCTTTAGGAGAATTAAGATTGGACCTCCAATGGGCTATGAAGCTTTAATATTTAGCCAAAATATTATTCAAGCCCATTAATATTAATTTACTCCACTATAAAATTAATATTGAACTATCCATCTTAACCCACATTACGACTTCACAATAATATGGCTCCCGATCATTATTTCCCGCTTTTAAGATTATCTTAGTCCATTAATTAATTAAGTCACTGAACAAACTTTATATTAATTAATATCTTTGTCCTTGGAGTAAAGACAGCTCAACATCATTATCCATACCGGAAATAAATTTCCACTTGCAAGATTTGGTATGATAAAGATTCTGAGCCCACCAAGGGGACAAATCAAGCAAGCTGTGTTGGGGAATAAGTTGCACGGATCTATTCGGGATAAATATTTAAATACAAATTTAATTCCAATAATTATTACTAGCATGAATTAATCCTATATTAATTCAAATAATAATTTAACAACAAATCATGCGTATAAACAGTTCACGTAAATCCTACGCATGCAGAATTACTACGAGTTAACATGAACGTACCTCTTGGAATGACAATGGCCTCGTTGATTAGACACACCAAAGAAACCTTCCCAAGTATTCCCTTAATCCTTGCTCGACAATCCGGTGGTAGGATGCTCGCGAACAATTAACAAAAGGAAAATAAACTTTGTTGCACCACCTTTGTGGATTTACTAATTTTTCCAGCACATGGAATTGTACTTGGGAATGAAACATTCATCTCCTATTTATAGAGGGTGGTGGTCGAAAATTTCATGTGAAATAGGGAGGAAAAAATCTTTTCTTGATTTCCAAGAAATCTTGAATATATCTCATATATTCTTTTCTCCATAATTAAAATATTCCACAAAATCTCACTCTCTTATTTGTTATGGAATATTTCGAAATATTAAGGGATCAAGATTCCAAGATTTGGATCTTCTTGAATTTATGAGATATTCTTGTATTTCAAGAAATACATATCTTTCATAATATCTTTTCAAGAAAATCAAGAAAATCTTTCTTGCCCTTTATATTCAAAATTTTCGAAAAAAGCTATATGGATAACCAAGTGGGAGATTTCTTGAATTTAATGAGATAATCTTGTATTCCAAGAATACATATCTTCATTCCATAACAAAATTCAAAGAAAATCTTTTTCCCTTTTTAATCCATAATTTTAAAAAAAAAATAGGAAAAATATGCAACAAGATTTATTTTATTTTTAAACATCTTTTTTTGGTTATTGGACTTTATGTTGGGCTACTTAGGGGCCTTTAGGAGAATTAAGATTGGACCTTCCAATGGATCTTGAATTATCAATATTGAGCCACAATATTATTCAAGCCCATAAATATTAATTAATCCCACTACATAATTAATATCAGACTATCCATCTTAACCCATATTACGGTCAATATGACTCAGTTATTATTTCCCCGTGTTTAAGATTATCTAGCCCACTAATTAATTCAAGCCAATTGAAATAGCTTTCCATTAATTAATATCTTTTGTCCTTGGTTAAGGAACGGTTCAACATTATTATCCATACCGGAAACTAGTCCCACTTGCAAGATTTGGTATGATAAAGCTTATGAACCTCCCAAGGGGGAAAATTGAACAAGCGTACTTGCACACGATTCTCCGTATTAAATCTTAGCAATCACATGTGACCAATAATATTGCCCAAGATAAAAAGTATTGAATCTCGTTGATTCTCTACCCATGATAAGTCAAAGCAATAGTTACCAACCACACCTGATCCTATCTAAGGGACGAAGATTAAGAAATAACGAACCACTGAGGTCTAATTCTTCCTTGTTGGGGCCTCAAGAATTTGTCCTCCTCAGAGGTCCTATTCAAAGGCATCAGTCATGCACTAGTGTAATCTCTTGGTCAAGACAAGTCAATCTGAGTCTTACACTTCAACCTTTCACGATGGATTGTTCATTTCCATCTAGGTCGTGAATGGTGTACTTTTGGTTACAAGGGACTGTTAATTTAATCTTCTGTGATCTGGTATCACTAAATTAACTACAATGTAACACGTACTATTTATTGAACAATTATGCAGTAAATATATGTAACATTCAATGATATTTAAAGCATAAGTGATAAAAAATTTATTTCAGTAAATAAGTCCGAAATTCAGTTTTGATTATACAAAGTAAAAGCATACTTTCCAGTATAATCCCAACAAGTTGTACTTGCACGCGATTCTCCGTATTAAAACTTAGCAATCATCGTGTAATTAATAATATTGCCCAAGATACAAGGTATCGAATCGCATTGATTCTCTTCCCTGTTGGGGAATAAGTTGCACAGATCTATTCGGGATGAATATTTAAATACAAATTTAATTCTTATGATTATTACTAGCATGAATTAATCATATATTAATTCAAATAATAATCCAACAACAAATCATGCATATAATTAATTCACGTAAATTCTACGCATGCGGAATTCTACGAGTTTACGTGAACGTACCTGTTGGGATATTTTAGTTTTGATTAATTATGCCAAAACATTATCAACTTGTGTTATTTAAGATAATCTACAGATAACAAGTTGAAGGGGAACAAATTAAGGGGGAACTCATAAAATAAGACGAAGATGATCGAGATCAGACGAGGCTGCAGAGGAGGCTGATCGAGATCAGATGAGTAGGATGAGTTCCGAGTTAACTGATGAGCTGAACAAGAAGAAGCATGCTGATTTGTGGTAAAGAAAAGCTGATAAAATCTTTGCGGAAGAAATCGTAAATCAAAGCGAGAAGAAATCAAATCAAAGAGAAGAAATCATTCGGATGAACAAGTGAAATCGATTCGGATGAACAAAGGAAAATCGATTCGATGAACAATGATTTCAAAGATCGATGAACAAATGATTTTCAAGACACCGTAAATCTGCAGACATGACGATTTCTACAGATCGATTTCAAATGGACGGATCAAAGTGACCGTAATCGGAAGAGATGAACAAAGATGTCGACGAGCCGATCGGATCAGATTAGACACACAAAAGCGGTGGCCAATAAGAAGACAACACACATATTGATGTGACATAACGCCGCTTAAGAGAAAAGTGCAAAAGGACAAAGAAAATTTGGAAGTTATTAGTATGGATTTGAATATTACTTTTTCCAACGGTAATATTTAAATCCACACTATAAATACATTGCACTATCGTCAAAAAGAAGACAATGGAGGATCCGCAAAGTGAAATTAAAGCCAAATATTCAAGCAACTCCATTCATAGAACACGAGCAAGAAATACACACATATATTCAAAAGTGTTCTACCCCTAGATCTAAGCACAAATGCTATATCCTAAGTTTAGAGAGATTTTCTCATCCTTAGCATTGAGGCTAAACAAATGTAAGGGAAAATCTCAACCTAGTTGAAACCAAACAAACCTTACTCAAATCGATCGGTTAAGTTTGTAGGTGAGTGTGAACTCCAGTAAACATCTAGCAATCCGAAAGGGAGGGTAGGCGATCCCGTGAGGGTGATAAGTCCCGTTTGAGTGAGAACCCGGTAAACATCTAAGCAATCCCGAAAGGGAGGGTAGCGATCCTTAGAGGGTGATAAGTCCCGCTTTTGAGTGAGAACTTCGGTAAACATCTGTTGGTTAAGTTGGTGCCCCATGAAGGGAAGAGTGGATGTAGGACGAGTTGTCCGAACCACTATAAAAATACGTGTGTTCTTATTTGCTTTCATATTAACTGTCATACATACTTTAGCAAATCTGCATAACACATTCGAAAAAAAAAAAAAATTAAGTCACCTCCCATTGAGATTTTACGAGTTTTAAATCGGGTTTTTCGGGACCAACAAGTGGTATCAAAGCAGGGGTTCAAAAGTTCACTAGATTTTAATGTGAACACCTGAACTGGTCTTTTTTTTTTTTAAACCCATTTAGTTTAAAATGCATAAATTTTATAAAATTCATGGAGGTTGACAATTATCTTCTCATTTTTAAAATGAAAACAATGTTCTTCATTATTTCTCTTGTTTAACTAACAATGTTTTTTCTCGTATATTTTTATTGTTAGTTAGTTTTGGCATCATTATCAAAAAGGGGGAAATTGTTGGGATATTTTAGTTTTGATTAATTATGCCAAAACATTATCAACTTGTGTTATTTAAGATAATCTACAGATAACAAGTTGAGGGGGAACAAGTTAAGGGGGAACTCATAAAATCAGACGAAGATGATCGAGATCAGTCGAGGCTGATCGAGATCAGATGAGTAGGATGAGTTCCAAGTTAACTGATGAGCTGAACAAGAAGAAGCATGTTGATTTGTCGTAAAGAAAAACTGATAAAATGCTGTGAAGAAATCAGAAATCAGGCGAGAAGAAATTTGAAATTAGGCGAGAAGAAATCTGTTCGGATGAACAAAGGAAATCGATTATGATGAATAAAGTGATTTAAATCGATGAACAAGTGATTTCAAAGACACCGTAAATCTGCAGACTGATTTCTCTGATCGATTTCGATGGGCGGATCAAAGACGAGAATCGAAGAGATGAACGATGTCGACGAAATGATCGATCAGATTAGACACACAAAAGCAGCTGGCCAATAAAAAGACAACACACATATTGATGTGACATAAAGCTGCAAGGAAAAGTGCAAAAGGACAAAGAAAAGCTGTAAGTTATTAGTATGGATTTGAATATTACTTTCCAACGGTAATATTTAAATCCACACTATAAATACATTGCACTATCTTCAAAAGAAGACAATGGAGGATCTACAAAGTGAAATTAAAGCCAAATATTCAAGCAACTCCATTCATAGAACACAAAGCAAGAAATACACACATATATTCAAAAGTGTTCTACCCTAGATCTAAGCACAAATGTTATATCCTAAGCTTAGAGAGATTTTCCCATCCTTAGCATTGAGGCTAAACAAATCTAAGGGAAAATCTCAACCTAGTTGGAAACCAAACAAACCTTACCCAAATCAGTCGGTTAAGTTTGTAGGTGAGTGTGAACTCGGTAAATATCTAGCAATCCCGAAAGGGAGGGTAGGCGATCCCGTGAGGGTGATAAGTCCCGTTTGAGTGAGAACTCGGTAAACATCTAAGCAATCCCGAAAGGGAGGGTAGGCGATCCCTTAGAGGGTGATAAGTCCCGTTTGAGTGAGAACTCGGTAAACATCTGTTGGTTAAGTTGGTGCCCCATGAAGGGAAGAGTGGATGTAGGACGAGTTGTCCGAACCACTATAAAAATACGTGTGTTCTTATTTGCTTTCATATTAACTGTCATACATACTTTAGCAAATCTACATAACACATTCGAAAAAAAAAAAAAAATTAAGTCACCTTCCATTGAGATTTTACGAGTTTTAAATCGGGTTTTTCGGGACCAACAGTACCTCTTGGGACGGCAATGACTTTGTTTATTAGACACACCAAAAGAACTTCCCAAGTATTCCCTTAATCCTTGCTCGACTATCCGATGGTAGGACGCTTGCGAACAATTAACAAAAGAAAAATAAATTATGTTGCACCACCTTTGTGGATTTACTAATTTTTCCAGTACATGGAATTGTACTTGGGAATGGAAGAATCATCCCCTATTTATAGAGTGGAGGTGGTCGAATTTTTAGGGCAAAAATAATGTGGGAAAATCTTTTCTTGATCTCCAAGAAATCTTGAATATATCTCCTATATTCTTTTTCCCATAATTATAATATTCCACAAAATCCCACCTACTCTTTGTTATGGATTAATTTCGAAAATTATAGGGCAATAATCCAAGATTTGGATCTTCTTGAATTTATGAGATATTCTTGTATTTCAAGAAATACAAATCTTCCATAATATCTTTTCAAAAAAATCAAGAAAATCTTTCTTTCCCTTAATTATCAAAATTTTCGAAAATTTCCCTATGGATAACCAAGTGGGAGATTTCTTGAATTTAATGAGATAATCTTGTATTCCAAGAATACATATCTTCATTCCATAACAAAATTCAAAGAAAATCTTTCTCCCATTTTTATCCATAAATTTCGAATTTCATGGAAAAATAAGGCAACAATATTTATTTTATTTTAAACACATTTTTCAGTTATTGGACTATATGTTGGGCTACTTAGGGGGCCTTTAGAAGAATTAAGATTGGACCTTCCAATGGATCTTGAATTATCAATATCGAGCCACAATATTATTCAAGCCCATAAATATTAATTAATCCCACTACATAATTAATATTGCACTATCCATCTTAACCCATATTATATCAATATGACTCGGGTTATTATTTCCGTGTTTAAGATTATCTAGCCCATTAATTAATTCAAGCCACTGAAATAGCTTTCCGTTAATTAATATCTTTTGTCCTTGGTTAAGGAACGGTTCAACATTATTATCCATACCGGAAACTAGTTCTACTTGCAAGATTTGGTATGATAAAGCTTATGAACCTCCCAAGGGGGCAAATCGAACAAACAAGCGTTTTGCACACAATTCTCCGTATTAAATCTTAGCAATCACATGTGACAAATAATATTGCCCAAGATAAAAAGTATTGAATCTCGTTGATTCTCTACCCATGATAAGTCAAAGCAATAGTTACCAACCACACGTGATCCTATTTAAGGAACGAAGATTAAGAAATAACGAACCACTGAGGTCTAATTCTTCCTTGTTCGATTCAAGAATTTGTCCTCCTCAGAGGTCCTATTCAAAGGCATCGGTCATGCACTAGTGTAATCTCTTGGTCAAGACAAGCCAATCCGAGTCTTACACTTCAACCTTTCACGATGGATTGTTCATTTCCATCTAGGTCGTGAATGGTGTACTTTTAGTTACAAGGGACTGTTAATTTAATCTTATGTGATCTGGTATCACTAAATTAACTACAACGTAACATGTACGATTTATTGAAGCGATTATGCAAAGAAATATATGTAACATTCGATGATATTTAAAGCATCAGTTATAAACAATTTATTTCAGTAAATAAGTCCGAAATTCAGTTTTGATTATACAAAGTAAAAGCATACTTTCCAGTATAATCCCAACATTCTCATCATAAGTCAAAGCAATAGTTATTAATTTCACACGATTCTATTTAAGGAATGAAGATTAAGAAATAACGCACCACTGAGGTCTAATTCTTGTATATTCAGTACCGAAGAATTTATCCTCCTGTAGGTCCTTTTCAACGCATCAGGATGCACTAGTGTAATCCCTTGGTCAAGACAAGTCAATCCGAGCCTTACACTTCAACCTTTCATGATGGGTTGTTCATTTCTATCTGGGTTGTGAATTTGTACTTAGTCGCGAGGAACTGTTAATTTGATCTTCTGTGATCTGGTATCACCAAATTAACTACAACGTGACACGTACTGACTTTATCGAACGGGTATGCAATAAATATATATAACATTCATTCATATTAAATGCAGCATGTGATTAATAATTTATTTCAGTAAAATAAATTAGAAATTCAGTTTGGTTATACAAAGTAAAAGCATACTTTTCAGTATAACCCCAACAATCTCCCACTTATACTCAAAGTCTGCTTTTAAGTATACTACAGCATGTCTCGTGTTCTATGTGACATCTAATGTCACCCTACACGAACCTAATAATATTTCTCCCACTTATACTCAAAGCAGATTGGCAATGCTCTTGACACTCATTCCTTCCACATGTCTCTCGAATGTACTCTGAGGCAGACCCTTTGTGAATGGATCTGCTAGGTTGTCTTCAGACGCAATCTTTGTCACCTCTATGTCTCCTCTCTTAACGATTTCTCGTATAAGATGGTATTTTCTTTCTATGTGTTTGTTGGCCTTGTGGGCTCTCGGTTCCCTAGAATTTGCAACTGCTCCGACGTTATCACAGTAAACCGTGATCGTGTTGGGCAAATCCGGAACGACGTCCAAGTCCACCAGGAAGTTCTTGAGCCAAACCGCTTCTTTCGCTGCTTCACAAGCAGCTACATATTCGGCTTCCATGGTAGAATCGGCGATGCATTTCTGCTTAACGCTTCTCCATGTCATGGCTCCTCCCCCCATGCAAAACACACTACCCGAGGTTGACTTTCTGGAGTCTTTGTCTGATTGGAAATCTGAGTCCGTAACCGATGGGGATTAGACTGTCCGATTGATAGACCAACATTCTGTCCCGTGTCCTCTTCAGATACTTCAGAATGTTCTTAACCGCAATCCAATGCTCTTTCCCAGGGTTACTTTGATATCTTGCAACCATTCCTACGGCGAAGCAGATATCTGGTCTAGTGCACAACATCGCGTACATGAGGCTTCCCACAGTCGAAGCATAAGGGATGCCCTTCATGTCATCTATTTCCTTTTGTGTCTTGGGACACATTTCCTTGGATAGATGGATTCCATGTCTGAAAGGTACGAAGCCTTTCTTGGAATCTTGCATGCTAAATCGCTTCAAAACGGTTTCTATGTATGAAGCTTGCGAAAGCCCGATCATCTTTTTCTTGCGATCTCGAGTGATCTTGATCCCTAGGACATGACCGGCTTCTCCCAAGTCCTTCATATCAAACTATTTTGACAGCCATGCCCTTACGTCTGACAACATCTTTACATCGTTCCCAATGAGCAGAATGTCGTCTACGTATAGTACCAAGAATACCAAGGCAGTTCTGTCACGCCTTTTATACACACAACTTTCGAAACTATTTTGATCAAAACCGTAGGATTTTATAACTTGATCAAAACACTGATTCCAAGCACGGGATGCCTGCTTCAGCCCATAAATGGACTTCTTTAGTTTGCAAACCAGATGCTCTTGGCCTTTTTCAATGAAGCCTTCGGGTTGTTGCATATAGATTTCTTCGTCAAGACTTCCGTTGAGGAAAGCTGTCTTGACATCCATTTTCCAGATCTCAAAATCTAGATGCGCAGCAATCGATAAGAGAATTTGGATGGACTTGAGCATGGTTATGGGCGAAAAGGTTTCCTCATAGTCGATCCCTTCTTTCTGAGTGTACCCTTTCGCCACGAGTCTCGCTTTAAAGGTTTCAACCTTCCCGTCCGGTCCCCTTTTTCTCTTGTATACCCACTTGCATACAATGGGTTTTACCCCATTAAGTGGTTCGACTAGCTCCCACACTTTATTGTGATCCATTGAACCCATCTCGGCTTCCATTGTTGTTTGCCAAGATGTTGCATTCTTGTCTTGGATCGCCTCGTTGTAGGACCATGGATCTAATTCTTATCCCGAGATCAAGTCCGAGGACTCTCCGATCCCTAAGAATCGCTCGGATTTTTGGACAACCCTCCCACTATGACGAGGTTCCGATTGTGTAGGTGTGACACGTGGTATGTCTTCTTGTACAGTTGGCAATGAAGTTGGCCCCTTAAGTTCTTCCAAGGTAATCTCGCTTCTAGGCTTTTTATCGTTCATATAGTCTTCTTCCAAAAATCTAAAGTGCGTACTGATTACGACCTTTTGATCTTCGGGACCATAGAACATGCATCCCTTCGTTCCTTCGGGGTATCCTATAAACAGCCTTAATTCCGAACGTGCATCCAATTTCCCGGCTTCCCTATCCAACACGTATGCCGGACACCCCCAGATCCTCATATGTCCTAAGCTGGGCTTTCGCCCCGTCCACAATTCCCTAGGGGTTTTTGGAACCGATTTGGATGGCACCAAGTTCAGAATATAAGCCGATGTTTGCAAGGCATAACCCCAAAACGATTTTGGTAAATCCGCATAACTCATCATTGATCTTACCATTTCTAGAAGCGTTATGTTTCTTCATTCTGCAACCCCGTTTTGTTGAGGGGTACCAGATGTAGTCAACTGGGATGCAATCCCTTCTTCCGATAAGTAGTTTAAGAATTCATCGCTGAGGTATTCGCCTCCACGATCGGATCGTAGAAACTTGATACGCTTTTCCTTATGATTCTCTGCTTGAGCCTTAAATTCTTTGAATTTATCAAAGGTCTCAGATTTATGCTTCATTAGGAAAATGTATCCATAGAGCGAGTAATCATCGATAAACGTAACGAAATACTCGTAGCCGCCTCTTGCTTTGATTTGCATTGGACCACATAGATCGGTGTGGACGATCTCCAACACTTCTTTAGCTCTAAGCCCCTTGGCTCCAAATGCCCTCTTGGTCATTTTACCCTCCAAACATGATTCACAAGTTGGAAATGGTTCAACCAGGAAAGACTTCAATGAACCATCTTGCACCAACCTTTGGATCCTTTTTGGATTAATATGACCTAATCTTAAGTGTCAAAGAAGTGTCTCGTTCACATTGGTCGAACGTTTCCTTTTGCTCAAAATAGTAGATGAGTTATAGGATGCATTGTGTGTGTGATGTGCACAGTAATCATGTAGAGATTGTTCCGTAATGTTCCATGACAGATAACCACATCGTTATGAAAAATAGTAACATGCTCATTAAAACGAACAGAATATCCATCAACAAATAGTTTTGAAACTGAAATAAAGTTTTTACGAAAAACTAAAACATAAAGAACATATCTTAAAATTAAACTCTTGTCTTCAAAAGACAGGTGCACGTCTCCCACTGCTTCAGCTGCCACTCTCGTAGCATCGCCCAGCGTGATGAGGATCTCTCTTCCACTAAGTTGTCGGGTCCGCTTGAACCCCTGTAAAGTGAAACAAACATGATCAGTGGATCCCGTATCCACTACCCATGAATGGGTAGCATACGCCGCTAAATAAGTTTCAACAACTAGTGCGAGAGAATTACCTTTCTTTCCATTCCTCTTAGGTTTGGAACAGGCCCACCTCCAATGTCCTTTTTCACCGCAGTTAAAACACTTTCCAGTTGGTTTCTTTTGGATTCCTAACCTACTTACCGTCTTACCTTTGCCTTTCTTATTATGAGCTTTGCTTTGGTTCTAACTAATCATCTTCACTTTGACCTTGCCTTCCACTGGCCTAGATCTTGAAAGAAGTTTCTTAGTCACCAAAGCCTCGTCTTCTTGTCCCAAATGGTTCTCTATCGTTTCCAACACTTCTTGTAGAGTATCCATAGTAAACATGTGATCACTCATCACAAAACTACAGTAAAACTCATTGAAACATCTCGGAAGAGTTAGGAACAAGAATTCGATTTGAGCCCCGTCATCATACTTAGCACCGAGGTAAGCAAGTTTCTCAAATTGGCGCCTGACTTTGAGAACATGATCCCTTACAGGTGTTCCCTCCGTCATCTTTAGCTTAGCCATGCCATCAACATGAAAACTTTCAGTCATGCGGCTTTCTGTTGAAAATATTTCTTCGAGACTTTGCATGATTTCCGTAGCTGTTTCAACATCTTTATGAATGTGTTTCAAATCATCAGACAATGAAGTCAAGATCACACACTTCATAAATTTGTTGGCCTGCTCCCAGATTTCATACATGGATCTCTCCGCATTTGATGACTCATCAGTAAGTTTTTCAGGTTTGGATCCCCCAAGAACCCAATGTTGTGGTTGTGCAGTGAGGACAAATTTCATATTTCTTTTCCAAACTCCATAGTTTTCACCAGTAAGTTGGTTTTCTTTGAGCATATATTTCAATGGATTAAAAGGTTGCGACATGATGATACTGAAAATAAACATACATCTTGTGTTAATATCCGGATCAACACAAATAAAATCACATAATTCGATCACATGATTCATATTGAAATCTCAAAAAAATATGAACATGCATCAGCCAACATCTCAAAACAGTTTTAAATGAGCCTCTTGGGAGGGTCATCATTTAAATCACATTCAAGCAGGTTACAAACAAGAACAGTTACAAACCTTTAATTTTAAACAAAATTAATAGTTGGCTCCCACTTGACCAATATAAAATTGACAGGGACATCGGCGAAGTATATGCATATCCATTTTATACCTAACTAATAACCATGATTAAATACAGAATTACTACTTCGTTTTGATCGAGCCTCTTGGGAGGGTCATCGTCGCCACTAATAATAATTCACAATCATCCTTTTGAGAATTTATTCATGTGAAAGCTATCTTTTGGCCGTCCCTTAAGGGAATTTCTCCAAAAGAATTCACAAATAAATAAATCATGGAGGTAAAAATTAATTCGATTCAAAATCAAATTAATTATTAAACATACTTAGTAATTTTTTTGAATTTGAGATTTTTCGTTGGACAATTCTCATGCAAACACATTTAAATCAATTAAATAAAGCATAAGAAAATACAACAATAAATCAAGCAAAGCAGAAAAATAAATATATTGGGCACAAATTATCCAACCGTCATGGTTTGATTTTCTTGGCTTGATTTTGAAGAAACGCCGTCTTGAATTTCTCCCACTCGTTCGTCTCAAAAAGAACTCCGTCTCTAAACGCCGCGCCAAGTAGCTCACAGCCGGGATGCACGCCCCCATCCGGCCGGCCCCTTGGCCGAGAGACCGCGCCGTCTTTTAAAGGCCAAAGCCGCATCGCCGTGTGCTTAGCGGCGTCAGCAGCTTCGCCCGCGATCGGCCTCGGCAACCTCGGCAGGCATCGCTCGTGCCGCCTCGGTAAGCGCGCCAGACTAAGACGTACCCGCGCACCCGTGAAGCGCGAAAAAGCACTCGCGCCACTTTCGCCTCACCGCCTCGCTTATTGCGCAAGACGATACTCGCGCCATGCCACAAGGCCTGCGTCGATTCGGCCGGTACTTTGCGGCGCCATGCCCCGGCGCGACTGGCGACGTCCGCGTCATATGGCGTGCGTGCCTTGGCACGTTTCAAGCGAAGACGATGCACGCGTTCACAGACGATTCGGGTCCATTTTAATTTCTCATCTCTGTCTTCGCCTTCGATCAGGTTACAATTTATTTAACGAAAAATAAATACACCTTAAATCTAGACTAGTCTATTACATTGAACAAATCAAATAGCCTAATCTACTCGTGGATTTTCTCACGAGAAAAACAAATTCAAACGAGTCAATTAAAACCATTCATACGTATGAAATAAAAAAAAAACACACTAAATACCATGACAATTGGATACCTTCAAAACAGATATAACAATTCTACTATCCAATTTTCAATAAAATTTAATGGCAAACTTAATTTAAATACAGAGTTCGAAACCGAGGCTCTTATACCAGTTGTTGGAAAATTAGGGGTGCCCGGATCTATTCGAGTTGAATTTAAATACATATTTAAATTAATCAATTAATTACTAACATGAATTATTCCTAATTCAATTCAACATAATAATTAATAAACAATTTATATCATGCGAGCACGTATTTCACGTAAAACCTAAGCATGCAGAATCTAGGAATTACGTAAATACTAACATTTTGTAGAGACAACCGCTGAGACGATGGATCTACCCAAAGTGCCTTCTCAAGTGTGTTCCACGTCCACGAACGTAATCCGGTGGGAGGATTATCAACGAACGATTTTAATCTTTAAAGGAGAAAAGGAAAATTTTTGGCTACCACCTTTGTGGATTTCTAATTTTTCCAACACATGGAATTGCACTTGGGGATGAAAAACTCATCCCCTATTTATAATACTAGAGGGGTTCGAAATTTTGCCCTAGGAATAAGATGGGAAAATCTTTTTCTTGATCTCCAAGAAATCTTGAATATATCCAATATATTCTTTTCTCCATAATTAAAATATTCCATAAAATATCCCACCTCCTTATATTATAGATATTTTCGAAAATATCACATAAATAGGGAAGAAATAAGATCTTTTTCCTTTCTTGAACTTATGGGATAAACTTGTATCTCAAGAATACTTATTCCACAAGATCTTTCCAAGAAAATCAAGAAAAAATATTTTCTCTCTCCCATCTTATTTTTTTCAAAAATTATTGGAAGAATTGGGCCAAAATATTTTCTTCTCCTTTTCATTAATTGGACTTTAGTTTGGGCTACTTGAGGGGCCTTTAGGAGAATTAAGATTGGACCTTCAATGGGCTATGAAGCTTTAATATTTAGCCAAAATATTATTCAAGCCCATTAATATTAATTTACTCCACTATTAAATTAATATTGAACTATCCATCTTAACCCACATTACGACTTCACAATAATATGGCTCCCGATCATTATTTCCCGCGTTTAAGATTATCTTAGTCCATTAATTAATTAAGTCACTGAACAAACTTTATATTAATTAATATATTTGTCCTTGGAGTAAAGACAGCTCAACATTATTATCCATACCGGAAATAAATTTCCACTTGCAAGATTTGGTATGATAAAGATTCTGAGCCCACCAAGGGGACAAATCAAGCAAGCCGCACTTGCACGGTATTCTCCGTATTAAATCTTAGCAATCGTCTTGTAATTAATAATATTGCCCAAGATACAAGGTATCGAATCGCATTGATTCTCTTCTCATCATAAGTCATAGCAATATTTATTAATTTCATACGATCCTATTTAAGGAACGGAGATTAAGAAATAACGCACCACTGAGGTCTAATTCTTGTATATTCAGTACCGAAGAATTTATCCTCCTGTAGGTCCTTTTCAGCGCATCAGGATGCACTAGTGTAATCCCTTGGTCAAGACAAGTCAATCCTAGCCTTACACTTCAACCTTTCATGATGGGTTGTTCATTTCCATATGGGTTGTGAATTTGTACTTAGTCGCGAGGAACTGTTAATTTGATCTTCTGTGATCTGGTATCACCAAATTAACTACAACGTGACACGTACTAACTTTATCGAACGGGTATGCAATAAATATATATAACATTCATTCATATTTAATGCAGCATGTGATTAATAATTTATTTCAGTAAAATAAATAAGAAATTCAGTTTGGTTATACAAAGTAAAAGCATACTTTTCAGTATAACCCCAACACGGACAACGTTATCCTGGGGTACGGATGCATGCATTGGCTCAGAAACAATAAGAGTAAACAAGGATATGCTTCTCTTAAACTGGACATGAGTAAGGCCTACGACCGAGTTGAATGGAGCTACCTTGAAAAAGTAATGCTTCGAATGGGTTTTGACACAAAGTGGACTAGTCTTATCATGGAATGTGCCACTTCTCCTTCCTACTCTTTCCGTGTCAACAACAACATCTCAGGAAAAGTCATACCTTCCAGGGGACTTCGTCAAGGGGATCCCCTATCCCCGTTCCTTTTTGTGGTGGTGGCTCAAGGCCTCTCCTCAGTACTCAACGCCAATGCGGCAGCAGGAAATATCACTGGAGTCAGGGTTGCCAGGGGAAGCCCGGTTATCACTCATCTTTTCTTTGCAGATGATAGCTTGATTTTCTTTAAAGCTAACAGAAGGGACGTTCTGACAGTTAAAAAATTCCTTAATAATTATGAAAAAGCCTCGGGCCAACTTATCAACTTTGACAAGTCCGCCATTACCTTTAGCAAGAATACCACTCAAGCCAATATCGATTCGGTCAAAGCTAGCCTCCAAATCCAGATTTGCCAAGGCCATGGTCTGTATCTAGGACTCCCTACCTTCTCTACCCAGAACAAAAGACTACATTTTGGCTACTTAAGAGATAAAGTCTCAAAAAAGCTAGGGTGTTGGAAAAATAAGTTCTTCACGGAAGGAGGACGTGAGATCCTTCTTGTTGGGAAATTTATAGTTTTGATGAAAGTTCCAACAACACTTGTAATAGGACCAAATCGGACACATTAGTCGACCGATGTTTATATTACTCGCATAGGAGACCGATTGATAATTATTGATAGAACAACCGATGTAATAGATAGGTCACATATTGAGGGGAACTCAATATGTATAGGTCGAATCAAGACTCAAAGAACAATTCGATATCCAAACGAGCCGTAACGCTAGAAAAAGAAGAAGATCGATTGATCCGATCCGGTCGGATATCAAACCAAGTCATGAAGCTCAAACTCGTGATACTCGAAGATCGATGACTTTCGGATGATCGGATGGAAGACCTACATCACCGAGTCCGCTAGTTGAAGCTAAGTCAACCGCATTTGAAGACTCTATCAGTAGATCGTGATCGATTCAGACCGATCAAAGTCACCACCAGTGAAATATGATGTTTCACCTAATCATACGCCTATGATCCGAACAAGAAGAATGTCAAGCTTAGTTGGAAGAACAAAGACCAAAAAGTAAGTCCGCTATCCAATAAGAACAAGACACGATGATCGGAGCCGGCAATTGCGGATTTGATTTTGCCTCTCAGAATTGGCCACAAAGTACAAATTCACGCTTTTCGCCATGCCGTTCTCGGTTAGTCACATCAAGCCTCAAGAAGTCTACCAAATATAGCTCAAGTTCAAATTGCTCTCCAATGGCTCTTTGATTTCAAGGTCTATATATATGGGATTACACTTTAGAGTGATATACGGAAATAACAAACGAAAACGCTGAACAATCAAGAAGCTCAAGCTAATTTCAGATTTCCGCACAAGAACACGATCAAGAAGAATATTTTTATTAAGTGTTCATCCCATAAGTTCTTAGCATAGAAATCTTTTCAACTAGCTGATTAGGCTACTTATATACAAGAAAAGATTTCATAGTTGGAACCTCAACAATCTTACCCAAACCCCCAAGTTAGGTTAAGTTGTTTAGCAAGATTTTCGACTAGGGTTTCTAGTTACGATTTAAGGATCGGTTGAGTGTGAACTCTTTAAACATCTAGTCGGTGTACTGTGTTGGACTTACACATAAAACAAAGTCCAGTTGGTTAAGTTGGTGCCCCTTTTGATAGGGAAGAGTGGACGTAGGACTGGTTTGTCCGAACCACTATAAATCTTGTGTGTCACTACTGCTTTGATTAATTGTTCACATAATCGCACACAACCTTTAAAGCGCATACATATTCCAAGTTGAGATCAGCTAGCACCAAGCTTCTGATCTGATCATACTTGACACTTCATCAACCGATTAAAAGATTAATCTTGGAATCTGATTTATCAAAACTGGTTTTTCACACGGGTAAAACTTAAGCTTCCGCACACATCAGTTAAACTGATAGTTACCGAACTGATCTGCTTCAGGCGATCAGTAAGTTGGTTATCAGCCCAAACTGATTCACTTTCAAGACTCGATCAAAGCTAATCGCCTCACACCGACCAAGACGAAAAGTTTTTTAAGTCTATTCACCCTCCCTCTAGACTTACGCCCTCACTAAACCCGATTCGGGACCTACAAGTGGTATCGAGTGTTGGTTCTCTGGACCACGACGACTGGTATCATCGATTCTTGAGGAAGAATCTTTGTGGTCAATCGAATCGATCTTGAAAAACGTTTTAAAACTCATTCATTTTCCAAAATCACTCAAAGATGGATAACACCTCGTATGTATCATGATCCGAAGTTCTCAATCGATGAGTATGCAGATTGGGCCATATATATGTCCAACCATCTAGGCTCGATCAGTGGGAGAATGATGGAAGTCATCGAAAGAGGACCCATCATCATTTATTACGACAACCCTGCGCAGTCGGAGGAGATAGAGACTTTGCCCCGGGAAGTCTTGTACGAAAAAGCCCAGCCTTGATGGATCAAGAGAGGAAATCGATACTCTAGATACTATCGCACAAGATATTATCATGAAAACAATGGATAAGGTCACCAAAGAAAAGATTAAGTATCTCAAATCTGCGAAAGCAATGTGGGATACTCGTAAAAATATGCGAGGAAATGAAGCAGATAAAAGACAACCATCTACAAGTTTAACGGGTGAAGTTCGAGAAATCAAGATGCCGCCAACGAAAACCATCAACGAACTCGATGGAAGAATTACAATGTCTATAAACAAGCCGAGAACTTGGTAGAGATGTCGATAAAGATATCAACTACAAAATTCTAAGGTCTCTCACCAAGAAGTGGGATATGAAGGTCACGGTGATCAAGGATTGCCAAGACATCTCAAAAATGAAGCCAAGCAAATTTTGTTCTTGAGCCTTAAAGCTCACGAGTTCGATTTGATTGAGAGAGGACAAGCGGATGAAGATGAGGTGCCCGCCAAGCCTCAACTTCAAAATCGATTGCTTTTTAAGGCAACCAAAAGAAGAAACGAAGGGCAACGAACTTGTTGGGAATATAGTGAGTCAAAGTGAGCAGATCGCTCGCTACCGTAAAGCTTGAGAAATCAAACGTCCAACTTGGTAAGTATCGAAGATTCTATAAGGACTATCAACATAGCCGGGGGCGAGATAGGAGATCAGCCAACGAGATCTCCGAAAGAACTGTGATCGATGATCGAAGGATCACAGAGATGAAAGGAAAAGAGATAGTCGACGGAGGAAGGAAGAGATAACCAATCGATAGAAGAAGCTCGGACTACTATCGAAGGGAAATCACCGATAGGTCATACAGACGCGAGTGATTCACCGAAGGAAAGGAACGGTGGATCAAGGAGCGTGCTTCAACCGTGAGTTTGTGTCACTATAGCGCAGACGCCTGCACCTTTACGCCAAGAGAAAGGGAAGAAAAGAGGAACAGAAGAGAGCAACGTTATAAAGACAGAAGAGCCATGGTTACTGATACGTCAGGAATTGACGATTCCTATCTGCCCTCTGAGGACTTTGGATACTCCTCTCAGAGAAGACTTCACCGATCGATCTTCTTTGTTGACTTCTATGAAAATGAAGATCCGATATTCTTGAGACGATGATGAGATTCGCCGATGGCCGTGGAGGACCAACTGGAGGTAACCTCCAAACCCGCTTGTTTTCGCTTCTACACTGCTATCATTAGCACACCGCTGGGAGATTGACTGCAACTCTACTCGAAAGCAATTGCTTGAGGATCTCTCCAATGCAAAGAGACACTTATGCTATAGTGGAAGCTGAAAATGATAAGCTAAGGACCAAAAATAATCAGCTTGCTAAAGAAAATGATCTATGTAAAGCCTCTGAACTTAGATCGGAAACCGCCTTTCGAAGGCAATCGAGGAATTTAAAATTCTCAAAGATAAAGCTTCTGATCAGGAGAAGCAGATCAAAGATCAGCTGGCAATTAACAAAACAAAGAAGTTGATGACTTCAAAATCCTACAAGCAAAATTCGATGAGTTGTTCCAAAAGCATGAAAGTCTAAAATCATCTCGAGGATAATCTGCAGAAGAAAATGGAGGTTTTTTTCAAAATCATCTAAAACCGATTCAAGACATGAACGCCTATTTTCGAACAACGATTAATAAGAAGGGACTTGGCTATGACAACCCTTCCACATCCTCAAAAGCCCCGGCTGATTCATCTCAAAAAGATGTATTCAGACGAGTTTCTGACAAAGATACATCAAAAGTCAAATATGTATCTAATAAGGAAAATGACCGGTTGAGCGGAGTAAAGGCAGTGCCTAACCGTAGGGGAAACGTAAATGGACCCCAATCGGTAAAGTATCACCGAGGAATCAACAGAAGAACCCGGTTCTTTCCGAAGAAACCTCAACCTAATCAACGGATCGAATCGAGAAAAAGACAACCCGTAAAAGGGAAGTACAACCGAGACCCAATCAAGGTCACCGCCTAACAAGCATGCTTTTGTAAACCGCAGAAACCACCTATGCCTAAAAAGATATGAATCTTTTAATGGTAGCAATCGTACCTACCCCTATAATCGTAAATCTAGGGTCTTTTTGAACCAACCACAATAATGGATAAGAAGAAGACAAAAAGTAAAAGGAAAATCCCAAATCTTCTAATTCATCCAAGGTTCACACTAATAATCATCTAAACAGAAAGCATATAAAGAGATGTATGATTATGTTGACAGTATGGGAGACAAATCAGCCTTCGATCTAACCGATCACAATAGAAGTGCTCGCTGTTTGTATGGATTCCCAAAACTAACCCTAACCCCTCAGACCCAATCCAAAAGGGTACCTAAAGCCCGACCGATTGCAGTTCGCGTGGGTCTGGCCAAAAAAGGAGGTGTGCAAGCAACTATCTGGTACATCGATAGTGGATGCTCAAGGCACATGACGGAAGCAAACATCTCCTCAGCTCTTACATAGAACAAAAAGGCCCGCGGGTTACTTTTCGGTGATGATAACTTTGGCTATACCAAAGGGTTCGAACCTTAGAGAATGACGATGTACAATAATCGGAGTCTCAGATGTCGAAGGTCTAAAGCACAACCTATTATCGGTTTCACAATTCTGCGACAACGGATTCAGTGTTGAGTTCTCGACTGATCAATGCACTATCAAGAATCGAGCCACTCAACAGATTTTGCTAACTGGTTCAAGGAAAGGGACGATCTACACAGCTGATTGGAACAGTTGCCCAAGAAATGCATGCCTAATTGTCAAGAGTTCCAAAAGTAGCAGTTGGCTCTGGCACAAAAGAATGAGCCATCTGAACTTTAAAACTCTTAACAAAATAGCAAGGATGTCTCTAGTAGAAGGACTTCCGAATGAAGTATTTTCAAAGGATCGGACATGTCTCGCATGTCGAAAAAGAAAAAAACAGTCAAAGCTTCATTCAAGGGAATTCCAGGACCGGCATCCAGCAGAGTACTGCAGCTGCTTCATATGGATCTATTCGGACCAGTTACACCAGTCAGTCTCAACGGACGCAAATATACTCTAGTAATCGTGGATGATTATTCCAAGTTTACCTGGGTTATATTCTTACACAAGAAGAATGAGACGACTACGAAGATACCGAAATCGCTAAAAACGATTACAAAATGAGAAGGGTGTCGATGTAGTAAAAATCGATCGAGATAAAGTCTGAATTTCGAACTCTTTTATTCTTGATTTTTGCTCTAAGTTTGTATATCTGACATGAAACATCACCGAGGACGCCTCAACAAAATGGAGTAAATTTGAATGGAGGAACAGAACTCTCAAAGAAGCTGCTCGCACAATGTTAGCTGATGAACATGCGATACCAAGCCGTTTCTGGGCAGAAGTAATCAACACCGCATGCCATACTCAGAACAGATGTCTTCTGACTAAGGCTCACTACAAAACACCCTATGAACTGTGGAAGGACAGAAAACCTCGTGTCTCTTACTTCCATGTTTTTTGGGTGTAAGTGTTTCATACACAACAATGGGAAGAGTCAGTTGAAGACTTTTGAGGCCAAGTCGATGAGGGTATATTTCTAGGATATTCCTCATCTAGCAAGGCTTTCGGGGGTCTACAATGCATTTAACCCTACTTGTGGAAGAAACACCCCATGTAGTCTTTGATGAAGCATCTTACGATCAAGAGAAATCTGGCCATGAGAACAAGATGTACCGATCAACAAGAACTCGATGTTCGAGAAAATGGATCACTAACAATCAAGGAAAAAGAATTTAAATCAGAACGACATACATTCCAGATCTAGCTGATTCACCAGATCATTCAGATCCTAAGGTACGAAAAAACTGTCGATGAAGAAGTTCGACATACCGAGATAAGATCAACCGAACCATCCGGTTCGGGGAACATCTGAAGTTCCCACTTAACACATCAAGACATGATGAGTCCAACATCACCGAGACTTGTTCTTATCAAGTGGATCATAACTCTGCACCACTCCCAATCGCTAGTAATGAAATTTTATCAGAAACGGACGATGTTCTCCAAAACGCAAATCAGAACAGAAGGACCTGGATAACCAGTCATCCAACTGATCTGATAATCGGAGACCCATCTGATAAAGTTAAAACTAGATATCAGATTGGTGAAAGTGCCATGTATTGTCAAGTATCCGTCTATGAAGGAACCAACAACAATAGAGAAGTTTCTACAAGACGCAAGTCGGATTCTAGCCACGCGGGAAGAAGAGCTGGAACAGTTCGACAGAAATCAAGTTTGGGAACTGGTAGACAGACCAAGTCATCAAGACGTTATTGGCACGAAGTGGGTATTCAAGAACAAGAGAGATGAGAAAAACGTCATCACCAGAAATAAGGCAAGACTTGTTGCTAAGGGGTATTCACAATCAGAAGGAATTGATTATGATGAGACCTTTGCACCAGTCGCTCGCCTAGAAGCCATTCGGCTGTTTCTGGCATATGCTTCCCACAGAGGGTTCACTGTGTATCAGATGGACGTAAAGAGTGCTTTCTTAAACGGGGTACTAGCAGAGGAAGTTTATGTCGAACAACCTCCAGGCTTTGAAAAGGGCAACCAAGTGTACCGTTTAAGAAAAGCTCTCTATGGCCTGAAACAAGCTCCTCGAGCTTGGTATGATACACTCTCTCAGTTCTTGATCAATAGTGGGTTCACTAAAGGAACAGTGGACAGAACCTTATTCAGAATAGAAGATGGAAAAGATATTCGATGGTTCAGGATCACGTGGGCGACATCATCTTCGGATCTCCTAACAAGAGTCTATGTGAAAGATTCAGCAAACTGATGCAAGGGAAATTCGAGATGTCCATGATGGGTCAGATGAATTACTTTCTGGGTCTTCAAGTGAAGCAAAGTGCAGAAGGAATATTCATCTGCCAAGCAAAGTACACTAGGAATTTATTGGCTAAGTTTGGAGTTCAAAATTGTAAGGAAGCCAAAATTCCTATGATGACTGGATTCAAGATGGATCCGATGAGGATGGTCGAGAAAAACAAATCGGAAGGAATATAGGGCTCTCATTGGATCTCTACTATACCGATTGCCAGACGAGATATAACCTTCGCAAAGAGAGGTGTATGTGCGATTTCGAGCAAATCCAATGATAAGCCACCTAGAAGCGACTAAGCGGATTCTTAATATCTGAGGGGACGGTAAATCTTGGTTTATTTTACCCATCGATGATAATCTAGAGCTTAGTGGGTATTTCGATTCGATTATGGAGGTTGCAAGATTGATGAAAAATCCACCTCAGAACATGTCGGTTCTTAGGAAGTAAAACCGATCTCGTGGTTTTCAAAAAAGGAGACATCTGTTTGCGACATCTACTCATGAAAGCGGTAATATATGGTCAGCAGGAGTTTGTTGTTCCCAACCGCTCTGGCTTAGTCGGCGGTGAGGATTATAACATTGAAGCCAACAATGTACCTATTTTTCGTGATGTTAATAATAGTCTTTATTGCAATCACTCAGAATCCCGTTCTACACACAAGATGCAAGCATGTGGATGTCAGACACCATTTTATAAGAGATCATGTTGAAAAGAAGAATATCAGAATGGAAAAGATTCATACTGATATACAGAAAGCTGATATTCTAACCAAGCCACTAGCTGAGATCAGATTCAGAGAATTATGCAATGAGCTAGGACTTCTGGATCTTGGAGAAAATGCACCTAAAATGTTTGACGGAATGATTTCCAGAACCAGCTGGTTGAGAGACTAACCAGGTTGAAAGAAATCAGTTGAGTTTGGTATCTCAACTGATCAGAAGATCAGTCAAGGAACTGATGTGAGAAATCGATCAAATCTACAGGATTATCAGGTTAAAGGAACTGATCCGATTTAAGGTTTATCAGATTAAAGGAAAAGCTCATTTTAAAAGGAATATCTGATTAAATCAGTTGGGTTATTTTACATCTTTATGAGTCGATTAAGCTGATATTCAAACAAGCAAGATTTACAAGTGATATTCACAAGATTAAAGCTTAAAATCGCATAAAGATACAGGAATTTTACACAACAATGGAATAATAGAACTTTTCATTGATAAAGACCCGAAGGTCAGGTTACATTACAAGATACAAGAACAAAGGACCCGGAGGTCAGTACATAAGTGATAACCCTAAACCCTAAACCCTAAATCTATAACCCTAAACCCTCATCCTAACCCAAGTGGAGCAGGGAGAGAGAGAGATTTTAAATCTGATGCTCTCATTTTCCCCCACTTAACAAGGGTGAGAGAGGCTTTAAAGAAAAGAATATATCAAGGCATTTCGCAGAGGTCAAGATCAAGAAAAATGGAGCGACAAATGCCTTGATAGGATTTTTTAAGCCAGAGCCCTAAGAAAGAGTCATTGGGCTCTCCAATTTGTTAAATGGTGAGGTGATATACGAAGATCGGGTTGTTGGTCGATCAAGATCGCATATCAAACTCACGCTCATTTTCGAACTAAGTCTGTTGATGGTAGTTACGTCATAACGATAGACACACAAGGTGCATCTACGGTTAGGAGAAGTGTCTTCTCATTTGCAACAAAGAGCCCGCCTCCATGGTGGTAGAGAAGCTTTGCAACAATCGTATGTGAAATCTTTTGACGATAACGAAAACAAAGAATAAGGGATATAAAGGGTTGATTTGAGAGTTTGAAATCATTGAAAAAGGGGTAAAGATATTTTTGCTTTAATTTTAACCGAAATAAGGGTTCACGGGATACATGATTTTACAAAGAAAATAAGTATGGTGAATGGGTTATGTTGTGTAAAAAAATTGGTCCAATTTATAGAGGCCAAACAAGGGTGCAAATGCAAATTCAAGTTTTCAAAACCTTTAGAGAAATTGCACCAAAAGGACAACGTGTGTAGGAATCACGCGATCGATAATTGGATAAATTTACTGGCGGATTGACATATCGAAAGATTCGCACGATAATTACAAGATGTCAAATCGCACCAACTTAGGGAATAGAGACTACTATTCTAGACTAAGTTTTTAAGCGGTAACACTTATTCCAAGAATTGACTTGATCTCGAGAAGAATCGATTAGGTCAATCAAAATCGATACATTCAAAGTTCGATCGATGAGGAAGATCACCGAGCTTAAAACCACAAAAATCGATGCATCGGTCTATGGGAAAAAAGAAATATCGGTTGAAGGGGAACTTCAACCGATAAAGGAGGATCGAAGGAAATCAGACGATTCAAGGAAGATCGGTTGAGCTCGAAAACTCAACAAATCGGATGCAAGTGAAGAAGATGGGTTAAAAAGGATCGGTTGGGAAATTTTATGGCTTAGGCGTAATTCTAAGATCAACAAGTGAAATCAACATGGACAAGTAGTATTGATCGATTACAATATCGACCAACCCGACACGCTTTTCTTTTCTCTTGTTCTTTGCTTATTTATCGGATCTTATCGGATATTATTTGCCTTCTTGTACCCATTATATCGTGGACGTATTCTCTCGCAAATCATTTAATGCGGACGTGGGGTACATGTATTAACCGTTATTAAACGTGCTTTTTTAAATCCAAAAGTTTTTAAATGCGTGCCTTCCCGACCTACGATCAAAACCGCTTAATCTGGAGCGTTTAATCTTTTCAAACGGTTGATCTTCAAAATCGTGTCTTCTTCTTCCCTCCTCGTCTTTATAAAGTTCATCAAAAAGCAGACGAGTTTTCCATTTCACAAACTTGCGATCTATTCTCCGAAAACTCAGATTACTTCTCTCAGATTCAAAGTGTTTTCCTAAGTTTCAAAATCATCTTTTTCGAAAAAACGAGAATGCGGTAATATATGTTTATTTGATGCATCTTTGTAAATTCATTGATCTTAAATGTTTCTCTTGTGTTATGCTTTATTGCTTCTTAGTTTCACTTTGTGTGATATTCTTTGTATTAATGCACAACTCTCTAACCGAATCTATCTTATCATAGATTGTGAATGATCACTCACGGTATGGGCAAAAATTATGTGCAACTATGCGAATCGGCAAAAGGATCGTGGATGATAAGTTAAATGCAGTTCAATATCACTCGGGATCCGGAATCCATGGAGGTCGAGCAAATTCTTCAAAAGGGCCTTGAGAATTTTTTATACCGCTTAACGCAATCGGTGATGCAAAGATGAAGCACTAGAATTCCTAAGGAATTTAAGGGTGGATCTGGATGCTCGGGAGAGAAGAACTACTTTTCGACAAATCCAAAGCGAAGAAATCGATCGACGAATGCGGACATAACCCGTCTGTTGGCCTTCCTAAAGGACGGATCTCGCTTTGCCCATTACAGGGGAGACCGAAGACGAGTGATCGAAAAAGAGTTCTTCGAGAGGCCGACAAACATCATACTTCGTGTTTTGTCGGGCCAATGCTCAAGAGAAAATACCGATTGTTGTTTGACATATTGTCAAAAACAATAATGGGTATTGCATTCAACCAGATGCTATTACATCGGTCAAAATCATGCAAAGATGGTTGCGATAATTGATGAAGGCGAAGAACATCAATTCGCACGGGTTCTCAAGGCCATTTCGCTCCGGGGAACATGATAAATTTGGAGTAGATGAGTGGAGGCGGTATGTCCATTAAAGAAGATCAAGAACCTCAACAAGGTTGCGTTATCCTCCAAGATAAATTGCCAAAGGCCAAATGGGAATGTAATGGGTGAAGTCCTATAAAGGCTTTCTCACAGTCACTTCAGTCATTTTTGGGCCACCAAGACGATGATATGCGGCCGACCCCCCAAAGTCCAAGAAAGGAAAAGGCAAGAAGGCAACTTCTTCTGCACCAGATGCGGGCGAATCAGCTCAAACTGGTGAAGGACCCCCAGAAGGCCCACCAGATGCCCCCAAGAAGAAGAAAAGAAAACTGGTAAAGGCCCAGGAGAAGAGGCCGAAGAAGGCGAAGCAAGCTCCCATGACTCTGATGTTAGAAGATGAGTCAGATGAAGAAGGAGCGCCAGAACAGTCTGTTGCACCACAAAAATCAGGTGAAGCATCAGACAGGCAGGCTGCTCAAGCTGAGAGCTCGCCAGATCACTCTGAGGAAGAAGCACAAGCCGATCAATCTCCTTCTCCTCAAGCTCCAACTGTCTCACCGCTTTCACCGCCGAATAATCTTGAGCATGTCTCTCCTATCCTTCCACTGCCCTCGAACATCGTCGAGTTCGCGAAAAGCTTTTGTTGTGGAAATGAAGCACTGCTTCCACGCCAGAACCTCTGCGCAGTCGAACCGACAGCCAACTTCCGCCAACTCAAGCACAACCTTAACCTTCTATACCTCATCAAATTGAATCGACCGGCAATCCTCGAGTCCGGATCAACAAAGATCATAACGGGAAATTGATCGTAATGCTAATCGAAAAGAGAGATTGATGAGTCAGATCCGAATCGGTCGCCTAACCCGCCATAAGAGAGGAAGTTTTGGAGATCCTCACCGGAGAGATCTTCGATTAAAAAGTTTTCTCGAGACTTCATAATAATTATAGAACAGATGGGCGGGCAGATGAGTTTCATAGACTTCGATTTCGACATGAGGAAATCTGCAAAAAGTGGGATCACCAAATGAGCCGATAAATCGCTAAATCATAAAGCTCGATCCACAGAAGCTGGGGGTTGTTTAACAGACGAATCGGAGACAATCGACAAAGCTCTCAAGCAGATGCCACCATGAAGGATGCAGAGTCGCCGATGATAGTGGAATCGTGTCATAGCTCATGACCAAACCACGAGGCACAAACAATCGAACCAGATCAAGTGACAACTAACGCTCCAACATCACACGCCACTATCGATCAACTTCGTGAGATCGATCTTGTCTCAAAGATCTCTCGAGAGAAGAAGTTGAGGGATCGATAATGATCAAAGGTAATTGCCATCAACGAAATAAAAGATCAAAGGAAACAAAAGCCCATTTCCCACATTAGGGCAATCAAAGATCGGGTTCTCCCAAATCAGGTCCCATTGCGTCGGTAGAACTAATAAAGACCGTTGATGCCAAACCGACTCTAGTGGATAAACAACAAGTTTTTTTCGATGCTCACCGACAAGCTAGAATTGACATAAGAGAAACTTGACAAGCCGATCACAACACTCTCATCTTGTTATGGAATCTGGTCAAGACGGAGTCGATATCAACGATTCAAAATCTAATCGCACAAACTCAAGGCATATCATTGTTGCAGATCTCAACAAGGCGATCGCGAATCAACTTTGGTTCTCGACCTCCCACTCACTACTCTTTTTGATCAAACCAAAAGGGGGAAGGACAGAGAGAGAAACCAACTTATGAAGGACATCACAAACTCGAGAAGAAAACGGCCCACCAGATCTGCATGCGGACAAAATATCGGGGTGAAAAAAGATGTCCAAAGAGTTAGTTTAGCGAAGAAGCCCGAAAATGCCAAGAAGAAAGAAGGGCAGAAAAAATGACAGAGGCAGAAAATCTGAAGAAGAAATTCAATTTGAGAATGAAGAAAGGAAATTTGGAAAATCCGCATTCGTAACCTAAGCCGCCAAAGAAGAGTTGATGAGATCATCCCAAAAACAATTGCAAGATGCTAAGAAATTTGAGGAATGGAACAAGATCAGAAGTGAATGGCTTCTGGATGCCTTTGTTCTTAATCTTGTTCCACAAGAAGAATCTCCTGATGAAGAATTCCTCAACTGGTTAGAAAATAAATACCCGGATTTTCTGAAGTATCTGGAGAATGAGGCCAAGCTGATCAATGTAAAAATAACTCGCCAAGAGTATGATCATCTGGTGTACTCGAAGAAGGCAGATGGCTCATTCGACAGACTGGCATTTCAAAGATTCTACTTTGACATCCTGAGCGAAGCTAAATAATCGATCCTCAAAGAAACCGATGATGTCAAATGGAAACTTTATCAGATTTTCAACGTTCCTCAAGATCAAAGAGAGATGCCAGAAGGATACAAGCCCAAAGAGTGAAGAATCAGAAGACTACTCAGGATCAGCTGCGCTTATTTTCAAACTTTTCTGATGTAACATGTAATCATCATTCTTTAATGAGAAAAGTTTATTTTTTTTTATCCTAAGACAAAGTCTCATTGTCTTCTGATTACATGCTCTTAATCGTTTCTATTTCTTATCAATCTGTTTTTGGTTTCTCTAAGTGTTTTGGTTTCATCAAAAAGGGGGAAATTGTTGGGAAATTTATAGTTTTGATGAAAGTTCCAACAACACTTGTAATAGGACCAGTCAGACCTGTTAGCTGACTGATGTTTATATTACCTGCATAGGAGACCAGTTGATAATTATCAGATAGAACAACCGATGTAATAGATAGGTCACATATTGAGGGGAACTCAATATGTATAGGTCGATCCAAGACTCAAAGAACAAACCGATATCCGATGTGCCGTAACGCTAAAAGAACAGAAGATCAGATTGATCTGATCCAGTCAGATATCTCAGCTGAAGTCATGAAGCTCAAACTCAGGATACTCGAAGATCAGATGACTTCCAGATGATCAGACCAGAAGACCTACATCAGCCGAGTCTGCTAGTTGAAGCTAAGTCAACCTAAGCATTTGAAGACTTTATCAGTAGATCGATCGATTCAGATCGATCAAAGTCACCACCGTGAAATCGATGTTTCACCTAATCATACGCCTATGATCCGAACAAGAAGAATGTCAAGCTTAGTTGGAAGAACAAAGACCGAAAAAGTAAGTCCGCTATCCAATAAGAACAAGACACGATGATCGGAGGCAAGAATCATGGATTTGATTTTGCCTCTCCAGAATTTGGCTACAAAGTACAAACCACTTTTCGGCCATGCCGCTCTCGGTTAGTCACATCAAGCCCGCAAGTCTACCAAATATAGCCCAAGTTCAAATTGCTCTCCAACGGCTCTTTGATTTCAAGGTCTATATATATGGGATTACACTTTAGAGTGATATACGGAAATAACAAACGAAAACGATGAACAATCAAGAAGCTCAAGCTAATTTGATTTCCGCACAAGAACACGATCAAGAAGAATATTTTTATTAAGTGTTCATCCCATAAGTTCTTAGCATAGAAATCTTTTCAACTAGCTGATTAGGCTACTTATCTGCAAGAAAAGATTTCATAGTTGGAACCTCAACAATCTTACCCAAACCCCCAAGTTAGGTTAAGTTGTTTAGCAAGATTTCAGACTAGGGTTTCTAGTTCTGATTTCTGGGATCGGTTGAGTGTGAACTCTTTAAACATCTAGTCGGTGTATTGTGTTGGACTTACACATAAAACAAAGTCCAGTTGGTTAAGTTGGTGCCCCTTTTGATAGGGAAGAGTGGACGTAGGACTGGTTTGTCCGAACCACTATAAATCTTGTGTGTCTTCTTGCTTTGATTAATTGTTCACATAATCGCACACAACCTTTAAAAGCGATACATATTCCAAGTTGAGATCAGCTAGCACCAAGCTTCGATCCGATCATACTTGACACTTTGATCGGTGATTAAAAGATTAATCTTGGAATCGATTTATCAAAACCGGTTTTTCACACGGGTAAAACTTAAGCTTTTCCGCGACACATCGCTTAAACCGATAGTTACCGAACCGATCCGCTTTCAGCGATCGAGAAGTTGGTTATCACCCAAACCGATTCACTCGCTTCGACAAAGCTAATCGCCTCACACCTGATCTGCACGAAAAGTTTTCAGAAGTCTATTCACCCCTCCCCTCTAGACTTCTGCCCTCACTAAACCCGTTCGGGACCTACACTTCTCAAATCCGTTATCCAAGCTATACCAACCTATGTCATGTCGTGCTTCAGGATTCCCACTTCAATTTGTGGGGAAATATAATCGATGTGTTCTAAATTTTGGTGGGGAGGTAACCAGGAGGACAAGAGGATTCATTGGAAGGATTGGAAATTGCTTACCAAATCTAAGAGGGAGGGAGGTATGGGCTTTCAGGATTTGGTCACCTTCAATAAGGCGCTCCTAGCAAAAAAAATCTGGAGAATCATCATGTACCCTGACTCTCTGGTTGCTAAAGTTTTGAAAGCCAGATACTTCAAACACACTGACATAATGGAAGCCACCCTAGGGTTAAACCCTTCTTATATTTGGTGGTCATTAATGTGGAGCAAACCAACCATTTTCGAGGGTCTCTTCTGGAAAATTCACGATGGACATAAGATGCACGTTAGAAATGATCGCTGGGTTCCTGAACTCTCCTTCGGGAAGATCACATCCAGCTCCACATATGTCAGCAACATCAAAGTACATGAACTCATCACTCCTTCTCATGAATGGGACCAGTCGAGAATCGATAACCTTTTTCTCAGTCATGAAGCACAAGCTATTAAAAAAATCCCCATAGATCAACAGGGTCAATCCGACTCTCGTTTCTGGCGTTACACGAAAAAGGGTCTCTATACTGTCAAATCAGCTTATTGGAACACTCACACAACTCCCTCCAATTCTGACAATAGAGTTATAACTTCCTCCAGCAAGACTCATACCTTTTGGTCCAAGATATGGAACCTGAACATCCCCCCCAAAGTCCGAATCTTCCTGTGGAAAACAATCCATAACGCGATTGCAGCTGAAGCTAACCTAGCTGCTCATCACGTCCCGTGTAACCCCAGGTGCATGGTGTGTGGACATTCAATTGCTAATACTAATCATGTTCTTTTCTTTTGTCAGGGAGTGAAAGATTGGAATAAAACAAAGTGGTGGCCTCTTATAAAGAAAGCGAGAGGAATCTCAGATGATAGCCTGGCCATTCATCTTATTCTTACCCTGGACGAGTGTGAACTGGAACAAGTGGCCACAAAGTTGTGGGGAGTCTGGAAAGAGAGTTGTGATATTCTACACTCTAAAGGCGAAACTCAACTAAGGCGGAGAGTCCATGCTAACTGGACTGAGACATTCCTGGAGCAGTTTCACTACGAAAAGGAAAAGCTCAAACTCGGAATCACCCCGGCCCCCAACTCGGAGTCGGCATACTACACAGATCGTATCCAAGATAACTTTATTATGAAAGTAGATGCAGCCTACAAAGAATCATCCAAGGCATTTGCAGTAGGTTTCTTTATTCTGGACAAGGGAGAAACCCCCATGCTGTCGGGTATCACAAGATCAAACCACCAGGATCGATCCTTGCTGCTGAAATTATTGCCATCATGGATGGGATCTCCTACTGGAACACGACCTCTCAAGAGACTATCACAATCTTGTCGGATTCAAGGGAAGCTATCAATGTAATTTCCTCAGATACTCCCTATAAGGGATATGAAGAGAGTCTGATCCTCGCTGCCCAAAAACTGATACGGAACTCCCAAGTGACGGGAATTTGATATTGCCCGCGCAACAATAACATTGAAGTGCATAACCTGGCTAAGATGGCTACTAAATCTCTCATCCCTCAAGCTTGGGTTGGAGATGAAATTCCTAAACATATCTTGTCTTCCGCTCAAAAGCACCCTTCTCTGTAATTCTTGTGATGTGTGTGTTTGTTGGGTCTTGGTCTTGGGTGCAGACAGAATTGATACGATTGGTAAAAAGGGATTTGTAGATTTTCAAATTTTTAGGATACGATACGGTTAGGATACGTCAATTTTTTTAATTTAAATATATATATTACCTGTAATAATATTAAAAATTTACAACAATTATATATAACACATGTAATAATATCAAGAGTATTTAAAACACAAGTACTAATATCAAGGAATTCATCCCATAAGCAACAAAACAACAATTAAATCAAATATCATTAACCTATACAAGTCATAAATCATAATAAAAGATTAATAAATTTTAATATTTAATAAGTTTTAGAGTGTGTCCTTCAAATTATTAGTAAGTTTTAATTTTTTACAAAAAAAAAACCCCAAAATTTAATAAATTTTACAAAAAAATCTCGACACGATCCGATACGGCGTATCCTAAAAACAGATACGCCAGATCCGATAATAAAAAAAAAAAAATTGGGATTGGGATTATGAATCGGTGTTAATCGGAATCGTGAATCTCAGGCGAATCCCACCCGAATCGCACCCCAGGCGAATCCGATACTGCATACTGTCAATTTTTTAAGAATCCGTGCATTAGAGGCTGTGAGCTTTAAAAAAAAAAAACATCAGAAATCATAAATAAGATATGCCCAACTTTCACATGCATCTCAAATTTCGAGCAGTATTAGTAGGCAAGTCAAGGGTCATACTACAATTCAAATCAGCCGTTCTCCTCCTTTTGATCACGCTAAACATCTCCACTTTCCCCCTCATCTTGGCCTCCACCACCAAATCCACCGTCGTGTTCGTCCCCCTCACGTCCCAAATGACGTCGATCTTCTTCGTGTCACGCGCCCTCACGCGCCTCCCGTCGATCAAGAACGTGGTTATTTATTAAGTATTTTTCGAAAATTATGAAAAAATAAGGAAAGGAAACATTTTCTTAATTTTCTTGAAAATGTATTATGAAAGATAAGTATTCTTGGAATATAAGAATATCTCATAAATTCAAGAAGATCCAAATCTTGGATTCCCTACTCCTTGTTTTTTTCGAAAATTCCATAATTTAAGGAGGTGGGACTTTTGTGAAATATTTTAACTATGGAGAAAAGAATATATGAGATATATTCAAGATTTCTTGTAGATCAATGAAAAGATTTTCCCATATTATTTCCACCCTAATTTTCGTCCACCCCCCTTAGTATAAATAGGGGATGATTTTTTCATCATCAGTGCAATTCCATGTGTTGGAAAAATTAGAAATCCACAAAAGTGGTGCAACATAATTTTATTTTTTCTTTTGTTAATTGTTCGCGAGCATCCTTCCACCGGATTGTTGAACAAGGACGAGGAAATACTTGAGAAGACTCTTGGGTTTGTTCGTGTGAACGGGATATCAATTTTCTCAATGGTTGTCACTCCAAGATGTTAGTTCACGTAAACTCCTAGCAATTCCGCATGCGTAGGATTTATGTGATTTGTTTATATGCATGATTTGTTGTTGGATTATTATTTGAATTAATATAGGATTAATTCATGCTAGTAATAATTGTAGAATTAAAATTGTATATAAATATTCATCCCGAATAGATCCGGGCAATTAATTCCCCAAACAGGATGCTCACGAACAATTTTAGTAAAGGAGAAAAAGTAAAATATGTTGCACCACCTTTGTGGATTTTTAATTTTTCCAAGACTGGAATTGTGTTGGGGATGAAAAATTCATCCTCTATTTATAATACATTTGGGGGGATGAAAATTTGAGCAAAATATGGGATATGAAAATTTTACTTGTATCTTCTCAAGATACAATCTTGAATATATCTCACATATTCTATTTTCCATATATATCTCCCAACAAAATCTCCTCCTCTTTATTATAAGTAATTTTCGAATTTAACAAGGAAAAGAATCAAGATTTGGATTTCTTGAATTTATGAAATAATCTTGTAATCCAAAAATACTTATCTTTTTCCATAAAATCTTTTCAAGAAAATCTTTCCTCTTCTTTTTCTACATAATTTTCGAAAATAATAAGGAAAATTAGGCAACAAATTATTTCTTTTATTTTAATCACATTTTCATTAATGGATTTATGTTGGACTACTTGAGGGCCTTTAGGAGAATTAAGATTGAACCTTCTAATAGACTATGAATTCTAATATTGAGCCACAATATCATTCAGTCCATTAATATTAATTTATTCTACTATAAAATTAATATTGCACTATCCATCTTAATCCATATTACGATAATATGGCTCCCGATTATTATTTTTCGTGTTTAAGATTATTTTGTCCATTAATTAATTAAGTTACTGAACACTTTAAATTAATTAATATCTTTTTCTTTGGTGTAAGGTCAGCTCAACATTATTATCCATACTGGAAACGAATTCTACTTGCAATATTTAGTATGATAAAACTTCCGAGCCCACCAAGAGGACAAATCAAACGAGACTCTCCTCACACACGTTTCTCTGTATCAAATCTTAGTAATTGTCATGTAATTAATAATATTGCCCAAAACATAAAGTATAGAATCGCGATCTGATTCTAAACCCAATATAGATCAAACCAATAAATATTAATCACACACAATCCTATTTAAGGGACAGAGATTAAGAAATCAACAACCACTAAGGTCTAATTCTTCATCCCGTAAGTCAGTACAGAATAATTTATCCTCTCTGTAGGTCCACTTCAGCGCATCACAATGCACTAGCGTAATCCCTTGGTCAAGATAAGTCAATCTGAGATTTACACATCAACCTATACCAACGGAGTGTTCAATTCCATTTAGGTTGTGAAGATGTACTTATTTACAAGGAATTGTTAATGTGATCTTTTGTGATCGGGCTGTTGGGGAATTAATTGTCCGGATCTATTCGGGATGAATATTTAAATACAAATTTAATTCTAACAATTATTACTAGCATGAATTAATCCTATATTAATTCAAATAATAATTCAACAACAAAACATGCATATAAACAGTTCACGTAAATCCTACGCATGCGGAATTACTACGGGTTTACGTAAACTAACCTCTCGGAGTGACAACCGTTGAGAAGATGGATCATGTTCACACGAACACACCAAAAGACCTTATCAAGTATTCTCTTATCCTTGTTCAACAATCCGGTGGTAGGAACTCGCGAACAATTTAACAAAAGGAAAAAATAAAATTATGTTGCACCACCTTTGTGGATTTTTTATTTTTCCAACACATGGAATTACTCTGGGGATGAAACATTCATCCCCTATTTATAGATATAGGGGTGGTCGAAATTTTTGTGTTAAAATAAGATGGGAAAATCTATTTCTTGATCTCCAAGAAATCTTGAATATATCCCATATATTCTTTTCTCCATAATTAACTATTTCCACAAAATCCCACCTCCTAATATTATGGTATATTTCGAAAATAATAAGGAGTAGGAATTCAAGATTTGGATCTTCTTGAATTTATGAGATATTCTTGTATTCCAAGAATACATATCTTCCATAATATCTTTTCAAGAAAATCAATAAAATCTTCTCTTCCCTTATTTAATCAAAATTTTGAAATTCACTTAATAAATAGCCAAGTGGGAGATTTCTTGAATTTAATGAGATAACCTTTTATTCCAAGAATACTTATCTTCATTACATAACAAAATTCAAAGAAAATCTTTCTCCCATTTTATTTATTAATTTTGAAAATTTTAGGAACAAATTAGGCAACAATAATTTATTTTATTTTAAACACATTTTTTCAGTTATTGGACTTTATCTTTGGGCTACTTGAGGGACCTTTAGGAGAATTGAGATTAGACCTTCTAATGGACTTTGAATATCTAATATTGAGCCACAATATTATTCAAGCCCATAAATATTAATTAATCCCACTACATAATTAATATTGCACTATCCATCTTAACCCATATTACTGTTAATATGGCTCCCGATAATTATTTCTCGTGTTTAAGATTATCCAGCCCATTAATTAATTCAAGCCACTGAAACAGCTTTCCTTTAATTAATATCTTTTGTCCTTGGTCAAGGAACGGTTCAACATTATTATCCATACCGGAAACTAATTTCACTTGCAAGATTTTGTATGATAAATCTTATGAACCTCCCAAGGGGGAAAATCAAACAAGCGTACTCGCACACGATTCTTCGTATTAAATCTTAGCAATCGCATGTGACCAGTAATATTGCCCAAGATATAAAGTATTGAATCTCATTGATTCTCTACCCGTCATAAGTCAAAACAATAATTACTAGCCACACACGATCCTATTTAAGGTACGAAGATTAAGAAATAACGAACCACTCAGGTCTAATTCTTCCTAATTCAGTGCTGAAGAATTTATCCTTTTGTAGGTCCTATTCAGTGCATCAGTCATGCACTAGTGTAATCTCTTGGTCAAGACAAGTCAATCTGAGCCTTACACTTCAACCTTTCATGATGGATTGCACTTCCATCTAGGTCGTGAACAGCGTACTTTTAGTTACATGTGATTGTTAATTTAATCTTCTATGATCTGATATCACTAAATTAACTACAATGTAACACGTACTGTTTATTGAACAATTATGCAGTAAATATATGAAACATTCAATGATATTTAAGGCATCAGTGATAAATAATTTATTTCAGTAAATAAGACAGAAATTCAGTTTGGTTATACAAAGTAAAAGCATACTTTCCAGTATAACCCCAACAATCTCCCACTTATACTCAAAGTCTGCTTTTAAGTATACTACAGTATGTCTCGTGTAGTTCATAATGCGTGACATCTAATGTCACCTACACAAACCTAATAATATCTCCCACTTATACTCAAAGCAGATTGGCAACGGTCTTGACACCCATTCCTTCCACATGTCTCTCGAATGTATTCTGAGGCAGACCCTTTGTGAATGGATCTGCTAGGTTGTCTTCTGACGCGATCTTTGCCACCTCTATATCTCCTCTCTTAACAATTTCTCTTATAAGATGGTATTTCCTTTCAATGTGTTTGTTGGCCTTGTGGGCTCTTGGTTCCCTTGAATTTGCAACTGCTCCGGCATTATCACAGTAAATGTTGATTGTGCTGGGCAAATTCGGAACTACATCCAAGTCCACTAGGAAGTTCTTGAGCCAAACCGCTTCTTTCGCTGCTTCACAAGCAGCTACGTATTCGGCTTCCATGGTAGAATCGGCGATGCATTTCTTCTTAACGCTTCTCCATGTCATGGCTCCTCCCCCCATGCAAAACACACTACCGGAGGTAGATTTTTTGGAATCTAAGTTTGATTGGAAATCCGAGTCCGTGTAACCGATGGGGGTTAGACTGTTTGACTGATAAACTAACATTCTATCCCGAGTTCTTTTCAGATACTTCAGAATGTTCTTAACTGCCATCCAATGCTTTTTTCCCGGATTACTTTGATATCTCGCCACCATGCCAACGGCAAAGCAGATATTCGGTCTCGTGCACAGCATTGCATACATAATGCTTCCGACAGCCGAAGCATAAGGAATGTCTTTTATGTCATCTATCTCATTTTGTGTCTTAGGGCACATTTCCTTGCATAGATGGATTCCATGCCTGAAAGGTACGAAGCCTTTCTTGGAGTCCTGCATGCTGAATCACTTCAAGACAGTGTCTATATATGAAGCTTGCGATAAGCCTATCATCATTTTCTTGTGATCTCGAGTGATCTTGATCCCAAGGATGTGCCCGGCTTCCCCTAAGTCCTTCATATCAAACTGTTTTGAAAGCCATGCCCTTACGCCTGACAGCATCTTTACATCGTCACCGATGAGCAGAATGTCGTCTACGTATAGTACTAAGAATACCAATGTAGTTCCGATGCGTTTCTTGTACACACAACTTTCGTATTCATTCTGATCAAACCCATAAGACTTTATTACTTGATCAAAACATTGGTTTCAAGCTCTGGATGCTTGTTTGAGTCCATAAATGGACTTCTTGAGCTTGCAAACTAGGTGTTCTTGGCCTTTTTCAATGAAGCCTTGGGGTTGTTGCATATAGATCTCCTCTTCAAGTCTTCCGTTAAGGAAAGTCGTCTTGACATCCATCTGTCAGATTTCAAAGTCGAGATGCGCAGCAATCGACAAGAGAATTCGGATGGATTTGAGCATTGCTATAGGTGAAAAAGTTTCCTCATAGTCGATCCCCTCTTTCTGAGTATAACCTTTTGCCACAAGCCTTGCCTTGAAGGTTTCCACCTTCCCGTCCGGTCCTCTTTTCCTCTTGTATACCCACTTGCAGCCAATGGGTTTGACCCCATTAAGTGGTTCGACTAGCTCCCACACTCTGTTATGATCCATAGAACCCATTTCGGCTTCCATTGCTGTTTGCCAAGAAACCGCATCCTTGTCTTGGATTGCCTCATCGTAATTCCATGGGTCTAATTCATCTTGACCGGGGACTAAGTCCGAGGACTCTCCTATCCCCATGAATCTTTCGGGTTGTCTCACAACCCTCCCACTACGTCGAGGTTCTAGTTGTTTAAGTGTGTCGTTTGGTATGTCATCTTGTACAGTTGGCACTGAGGTTAGCCCTCTAAGCTCATTTAAGGTAATCTCACTTCTGGGCTTTCTTTCGTTCATATAGTCTTCTTCCAAAAATCTAAAGTGGGTGCTTATTACCACTTTTTGATCCTCGGGACCATAGAATATACACCCTTTTGTTCCCTCGGGGTACCCTATAAACAACCTTAATTCTGATCGAGGATCCAATTTTTCGGTTTCCTTGTCCAACACGTAGGCCGGACACCCCCAAATTCTCATGTGTCTCAAACTGGGCTTGCGCCCGGTCCACAATTCTTTGGGAGTTTTGGGAATCGACTTGGATGGCACCAAGTTCAGAATATAAGTCGTTGTTTCCAAGGCATGACCCCAGAACGACTTGGGTAGATCCGCATAACTCATCATTGATTTTGTTGGTGTATATTGTAAAGCAAACTTTTAGTGAGCTTTTGTGGATGTATATTCAATTTCCTTATTATCTGAAATAAATGATTTTTCACATTATTGCATTCTTATAAATTGCTTATGTGTCTGCTTATCTTATATTGTAGACTATGTGGTGGGTTTGTAGTCACACAGAAGATCACATTGTCAAGTTCCTTATAAGATATAAACAGTATTCATAACTGAGATAGTTCTGGACATAACTATTGGTTTATGTTGTAGTATAAACTTGTTGGTGGCTTGTCTTGGCCATTAGTTTATACTAGTGCGTTATGTCGTATTGAATGGGTCACAGATAAGACATCTTCTTTTATTCTGACTATTATGAAGAACTAGAGATCTTGGTGACTTTTGTAATTCTCAACCCTAAGTGTGGTATTTAGATATGTGGGGTGCTTGTTCACTGCTTTGATTTACTAAAGGTGAGAATCTTGGTAGATCTCTCACACTTCGTATTTTGGGTAGTGACATCGCTCGCATGATAACTATTTATTGTCATTGGGGCACCGTGTCCTGGACATCCAGGATGATGATGTCCCCTTGAGGAAACTCATAAAGGATTATCGTATTAAACCCTGCAGGTGGATTTAATTCGTACGACATCAAGGTTGAGTGGTACTACTCAGGAATAATAGATATTAATTAATTAAAGCAGTTAGAAGCTTTAATAATTAATGGACGTACGATATCTTCAACACTGAGAATTATAAAGTCTAATAGAAGCCCTGATTCGGTTCGGGATAGGACGGGAGTGCAGCATTAGTTCTCTAGTGGGATGAATTAATGTTCTCGGGCCAAATTAATGTTCTGGACTGAGCAGAAGAATGTTTGGGTCCGGAAGAAGCCCAAACCCTATACCTTCTAGTGGATCCCTAGTCTGGCCCACGAAAACCTATGGAGTATATAAAAAGGGCCTTGTTTTCGTCCAGAACCCTAAGGCACACGAAATCAGACCACAAAACGTAGTAGCCAGCGAACTAGGGTTTTGGGAGATGAAACTGCAGGCTTTTCTCCAAGTTCGGCAGACTGTTGTCCGCCCGGCATTCGAACGAGGTTGGGAAATAGATTAGAAGATCTGCAGTGGAATCAATACCTCGATCTTCAAGGGTAACAAAATCTAACCTTTTGCTTTAGATGCGTTTTGGTTTTATTTTGTTATGTATCCGTTTGGCATCCAATATCGATCCTGGGCAACGGACCGCCCTCACCGGCACGTTCCATCAGATCTAACCATTTCTAAAAGAGTTATGTTTCTTCGCTCTGCAACCCCATTTTGTTGAGGGGTTCCGGGTACAGTTAGTTGGGATACAATCTCTTCATCTGACAAGTAGTTCAAAAACTCATCGCTGAGGTACTCGCCTCCACGATCAGATCGTAGAGACTTGATACATTTTTCCCTATGATTCTCTGCTTGAGCCTTAAATTCTTTGAATTTGTCAAAGGTCTCAGATTTATGCTTCATAAGGAAAATGTAGCCGTACCTTGAGTAATCATCAATGAAGGTGACGAAATACTCATAACCTCCTCTTGCTTTGATTGACATTGGACCACATACATCTGTGTGAACGATTTTTAACACTTCTTTGGCTTTATTCCCCTTGGCTCTGAATGCCCTCTTGGTCATTTTACCCTCCAAATATGATTCGCAAGTTGGGATTGATTCAACCCGGAGAGACTCCAATGAACCATCTTCTACCAACCTTTGAATCTATTTTGGATTAATATGTCCCAATCTTAGATGCCATAAAAGTGTCTCGTTCACGTCTGATGAACGTTTTCTTTTATCGGAAACAGTTGATGTGTTATAGGTTGCATTTTGTGAGAGGTGTGCACAATTAATTGTACAGAGATTGTTCAACAACGTTCCATGACAGATAAATTTATCATAAAAAGAAATGGTGACAACTTTATCAAAAGTAACCGAATATCCATCAAGATAGAGTTTAGAAACCAAAATTAAATTCTTTCTAAAACTAGGAACGTAAAGAACATCTCTTAAAATTAAAACTCTGTCTTCAAAAGACAGGTCCACTTCTCCCACGGCTTCAATTGCCACTCTCGTAGCATCGCCCAGTGTGATGAGGATCTCACTCCCACTAAGTTGTCGGGTCCGCTTGAACCCCTGTAAAGTGAAACAAACATGATCAGTGGATCCCGTATCCACCACCCATAAATGGGAGGCATACGCCGCTAAACAAGTTTCAACAACTAGTGCGTGAGAATTACCTTTCTTTCCATTCCTTTTAGGATTGGAACAGGCTGACCTCCATTGTCCTGAACCTTCGCTTTCCAAAAGTTTCCTCTTGTTTGAACCTTCACTCTTGAGGGACGTTGAGTCCACTTGGTTTAGCCTTTCTTTCTCACCGTTCTTACCACCAATTGGCCTAGAAGGAAAAGAAGACCCTTTTGTAACCAAGGAAAAGAAGACCCTTTTGTAACCAAGTGCCCTTTCTTGCGCTCCTCTTCCTCTTCAACCAATGTAAGAGCATTCACTAGATCATCCACAGAGAAATCTAGATCTTCCAAGAGGTACTCTAGATAGGGATGATCATAGCTCTTTGGCAGAGTACGGAGTATGAAATCAACCTTAGTTTTGAAATCACATTTTTCGCCAAGAATCTCAAGTTCCTCAAAGAGAACCATAACCCTAAGAACGTGCTCCCTTGCGGTTGTTCCTTCTTCCATTTTTATCTTGGCCATTTCAAGCCTTATGCTTTGGATAGCTATATGGGCCGAATGTGAAAACATCTCTTCGAGATTCCGCATAATGTCTGTAGCTGATTCAAATCCTTGATGAAGGCGTTTCAACAAATCAGACATATTCGTCAACATTGTTTCCTTCACCAATTGATTAGTCAACTCCCATTCACTACGTTCCATCTCGTCCCATATGCCAGTATCCTTAGCAGGTTTTTCGGGCTTTGGTGTGTCAAGCACTCATTTGGATTCTTGTGCAGTTAGGACAATCATAATTTTTCGTTTCCAAACAAAGTAGTTTTCACCAGTTAATTGATGGTCTTTAAGTATAGAATACAGCGGATTAAAAGGTTGCGACATGCTGAACTGAAATAAATAACAATTTGTATAAGCACAAACATATCACAAGGTTTGATCACATGTATCATATTAAAATCTCAAAAAATTATGAACATGCATCAGCCAACATCTCAAAACAGTTTAAATAAGCCACGTGGGGTGGGTCATTATTTAAACACATTCAAGCAGGTTGCAAACAAGACGGTTTCAAACCTTTAATATCCAGATTAATAGTTGGCTCCCACTTGACCAATAAAAAATTGACAGGGACTTCGGGGAAGTATATGCATATCAATTTTATACCTAAGTAACAATCATTATTAAATCTGTAATTATTACTTCGCTTGAAGCGAGCCTCGTGGGGAGGGTCATCGTCGCCACTAATAATAACCCACAATCATCCTTTCGGAATTTATTCATGTGAAATCTATCTTTTGGCTGTCCCGTGGGGGGAATTTCTCCAAAAGAATCCACAAATAAATAAATCATGGAGGTCAAAATTAATTCAATTTTATTATCTGGAATAAAATTGTCAATTAATTGATTAAACATACTTAGTAATTTTCGAAGGTGAGATTTTTCCAAAACATATTCTCATGCATCGCATATTTAAACACAATTTAAATAAGCACAAAATAATGAAATACATCAAAACAAAAATTAAACACATTGGGCACATATATCCAATTGTCACGGTTAATTTACTTCATGTCTTGATCTCGAGAAATAGTCTTTATAGCCTTCATCGTTCGTCTTGAAAAGCTCCCACTTGACCGTCTTGAAAAAATTGCCTCGTCAAGCCATGTCATCTACCAGCTCGCGGGTGGTCTGTAGCCTTGCACTCTCTGACGTGTCGTCGGCGCCCATGCGCAGGCGCTTAAGTGTCGGCAAGACGTCGCCAAAGAGACCCCGACCACCTCGTGAGATCTCGTGGTAGCGCCACAAGATACCTACACCATGGTGAATCCCGCCTCGCGCCACCTACTTTGGCAGCCTTATTTACTAAGCGCATCCATCCGCCAGCGCATGAAATTTCTGCTTTCGTCTTCGTCATGAAACACGATTTCCTTCGGCGGGGCCTCGTCCCCATGCCCGTAGAAGGGCGGCGGCGGCGTCCGCATCGTGTTCGTGCCTCCCTTGGCACATTTCGTGTAGACGCACACCACACGAACCGGTTTGGGATCTAAATATTTTAATTCTTAGTCTCCGGCCTCATTTACGATCGGTTACAATTTATTTAAAAATAAATAAACCTAGATCTAGACTAGTCTATTACATTGATCAAATCAAACAAATCATAATCTACTCGTGGATTTTCTCACGAGGCAAAACAAATTCGAACGAATCGAATTAAAAACCACAATTTATATGCATGCATAAATATAAACATTCATCAAATACCATGACAATTGGATACATACAAAAAAAGATCTAGCAATTCTACTATCCAATTTCAAATTTAATGAAAATGAATTAAATTACAATTTAAAATTCAGAGCCCAAAACCGAGGCTCTAATACCAGTTGTTGGGGAATTAATTGCCCGGATCTATTCGGGATGAATATTTAAATACAAATTTAATTATAACAATTATTACTAGCATGAATTAATCCTATATTAATTCAAATAATAATTCAACAACAAATCATGCATATAAACAGTTCACGTAAATCCTACGCATGCGGAATTACTACGGGTTTACGTAAACTAACCTCTCGGAGTGACAACCGTTGAGAAGATGGATCCCGTTCACACGAACACACCAAAAGACCTTATCAAGTATTCACTTATCCTTGTTCAACAATCCGGTGGTAGGAACTCGTGAACAATTTAAAAAAAGGAAAAAATAAAATTATGTTGCACCACCTTTGTGGATTTCTAATTTTTCCAACATATGGAATTACCCTGAGAATGAAACATTCATCCCCTATTTATAGATATAGGGGTGGTCGAAATTTTTGTGTGAAAATAAGATGGGAAAATCTTTTTCTTGATCTCCAAGAAATCTTGAATATATCTCATATATTCTTTTCTCCATAATTAACTATTTCAAAAAAAATCCCACCTCCTAATATTATGGTATATTTCGAAAATAATAAGGAGTAGGAATCCAAGATTTGGATCTTCTTGAATTTATGAGATATTCTTGTATTCCAAGAATACATATCTTCCATAATATCTTTTCAAGAAAATCTTCCATTCCCTTATTTATTCAAAATTTCGAAATTCACTTAATAAATAGCCAAGTGAGAGATTTCTTGAATTTAATAAGATAACCTTGTGTTCCAAGAATACTTATCTTCATTTCATAACAAAATTCAAAGAAAATCTTTCTCCCATTTTATTTATTAATTTTGAAAATTTTAGGAACAAATTAGACAACAATAATTTATTTTATTTTAAACACCCTTTTCAGTTATTGGACTTTATCTTTGTGCTACTTGAGGGGCCTTTAGGAGAATTAAGATTAGACATTCTAATGGACTTTGAATATCTAATATTGAGCCACAATATTATTCAAGCCCATAAATATTAATTAATCCCACTACATAATTAATATTGCACTATCCATCTTAACCCATATTACTATTAATATGGCTCCCGGTTATTATTTCCTGTGTTTAAGATTATTCAGCCCATTAATTAATTCAAGCCACTGAAACAACTTTCCTTTAATTAATATTTTTTGTCCTTGGTCAAGGAACGGTTCAACATTATTATCCATACCAGAAACTAATTCCACTTGCAAGATTTAGTATGATAAATCTTATGAACCTCCCAAGGGGGCAAATCAAACAAGTGTACTCGCACACGATTCTTCGTATTAAATCTTAGCAATCGCATGTGACCAGTAATATTGCCCAAGATATAAAGTATTGAATCTCATTGATTCTCTACCCGTCATAAGTCAAAGCAATAATTACTAGCCACACACGATCCTATTTAAGGGACGAAGATTAAGAAATAACGAACCACTCAGGTCTAATTCTTCCTAATTCAGTGCTGAAGAATTTATCCTTTTGTAGGCCCTATTCAGTGCATCAGTCATGCACTAGTGTAATCTCTTGGTCAAGACAAGTCAATCTGAGCCTTACACTTCAACCTTTCACGATGGATTGTTCACTTCCATCTAGGTCGTGAACAGCGTACTTTTAGTTACATGGGACTGTTAATTTAATCTTCTATGATTTGGTATCACTAAATTAACTACAATGTAACACGTACTGTTTATTGAACAATTATGCAGTAAATATATGAAACATTCAATTATATTTAAGGCATCAGTGATAAATAATTTATTTCAGTAAATAAGACAGAAATTCAGTTTGGTTATACAAAGTAAAAGCATACTTTCCAGTATAACCCCAACACGGGCATCACCACATTAACTGCAATGCAATATGTACTAAAAATTGAACGATTTGCGAAAAATAAATAACATTCATTCATATTTAAAACAACAGTAATAAAATATTTATTATCAGTAAATAAGAGTACATTAGTCTGTTATACGTAAAAACATACTTTCATGTATATCCCTAACATTTATCACATAAAATACTAATAAACAACTCTTTCTACCCCCAACATTTTATCACTTTATCACTTTATCACTTTATCACTATTTCTTAATTTTCGTGTCTACAGTAAGACTTCCCTTAAGATTGGGACGGAGGAAGTACATCACTTTCACACACAACACACGATTAATCTGAGACTTTCTATATTTGATTACTTGTCTATCTAAGAGTGAAACACGAGCGATTTGTGAGGAATATTTGGTGTGAATTGAGTATAGCGTGGAGTTCTCATTACTGAGATCTCCCTCTTCTTATTTAGCGTGGTTTTTCGGTCATCTGACTTGAGCGTCGGAGTGCCCACGCTAGCGAACACTTCGGCGTATTTTTGCAGGTCCCTCTTATAGCTGGAGGGGAGCTGTGGCGTAAGCCTTACAAACGCATGTTGCCAACGAATGTCAAACCATGAGGTTTCAGGTTCGATTCTTGCAGGTGCGTCAAAATCGCATGCATTAAAATGCATTTATAAAATTTAAAATTATAACTTATAAATTTTATACTGGAATAAACACAATAGAGTTATAGACAACGCAACACAACACAATTTTAAATATTAAAATATAAAATAGGGATAGTCAAAAAAAAATTGATTAAGTTTAAACTTAAGAAAAAAAATTGAGATTTTACTGGTTTTTTCAGGTTCATCAACAAACCAATGTTTGAGGGGTAATCGGACCCGTTTTATGGCCGGTTCCCGGTTAAATTTGGTTCTGAAAACACTGGAATCAAGGCTGGGGCCAAAATACAAAACTTTTTTAAAAAATTACTCGATGATCAAATTTTGAAGAACTAGAAAATTACTATGTGGTAAGCACGCACGTTTGTTTCATGTGCCCGTTAACATTGCAGACATTTGGCATCTTCTAGTTCGACCACGAAGTGGCATTTCTAGATGACATCCTAACAAATTAAGAGACTTCAACCTAGGAGAGTTGGGTCAATTACATGGGCTATTTAGTCTTAGGACGAGTGAAGGGTTGTGATTGAAACCCTAATAAGATAAATAGTTGTGATTGTAACTTTGAGACCTAGCCATAATCTCTATAAAAGGGAGTCTTAGCATTCACTGTAAGGGGTAGAAACATAAAACATTTACTCCCTCGACCCATTTTATTTATCATTTAGAATTAAGAAAGTCAGTTAATAAAAATAAATATATGAGTATCAAGACCATTTTTGCCCTTTCATTTATCTACATGATCATTGATGTATACTATCACACAAATAAATATTCAATTCAATTCTCTAGATTAGCAAAAAGTGATAATTGTTTTAGATAAAAAAAAAATCTTTAGAAATTAAATAAAGGAGTTGGAGGGAGTAATACACTCAAGAGCTCTTAAAGTTCTCATACACACCTACTTCTTTAATATATTTTTTAAGTATTAATTCATCATTTACTACGATTTTGTCTATGCTAGGGTGCAGGGCATTGTCCAACACCTCTTTTTGCATCACATACACATGTGAGGGTTCCCCATTTTCTTATATACTTGTATTTTTTTTATTTTAATTCAATCAATAATATCAAAACACATAAGTACATGGCATTACATTGTTGTGTAGCATAGACAAAAACCATTTACTACCTTCAAGTTCATTTATCTTTGTTTGATTAATTGTTAAGTTGAACATTAAATAACCACATCGATTCCAAGTCAATGGTACAACAAGACTATTATCAAATTGAACGAATTGCAAAATAAAGGGACCGGGGTCGTCTTTCTAGAAGAAGAGAGTCAACACAATCGAAATATTAAAAGATCCAAATTCATTAGTCTAATTAATTTCCTCTAGAAAGATGGTTGAAAATTCAACAAAGTTGAAATATCTTGTGTGAAAGTGTGAAACCATCTTTCCTAGGCTGGAAAATGAACACAGTCGCCAGATAAAACATAAATAATACTCCCTATGTTTTTTTTTTTGAATGGTTTAAGAAATATTATAAAATATTAAATGGTGACCCTTTTTCTTTATTGTTGATGAAAATTGAAAAGTAAGGAGTGACATATTAAATGATGGGTCTTTTTACTTTATTGGGATAAAAATATAGGGTTTTGGAGTGTTACTATTTCCATTTATGGAATGAAAAAGTTATAATGAGACGTCCATAAAAGGAAAACGAGAAAGTTATAGTGGGACGGAGGGAATAACAAAACAACATTATCTAAAGCTAAAAATGAATATTTAATTAATTAAAAAAATCCAAGAAATACATGGCACTATTATGAATTACTATGATACAAAACAACACACATATGTTAAAAAAAATAAAAATCATACATCATAAATCTCTCACAAAAAAATGAGCAAAAAACATACTTACATATATAAACATCAGAAATCATAAATAAGATATGCCCAAGGATCACGTGCATCTCAAATTTGGAACAGTATTAGTAGGCAAGTCAAGAGTCATACTACAATTCAAATCAGCCGTTCTCCTCCTTTTGATGACGCTAAACACCTCCACTTTCCCCCTCATCTTGGCCTCCACCACCAAATCCACCGTCGTGTTCGTCCCCCTCACGTCCCAAATGACGTCGATCTTCTTCGTGTCACGCGCCCTCACGCGCCTCCCGTTGATCAAGAACTGCCCCACGCTGCTGCCGTTGGCCGTCCTGACGTTGGCGTAGGTGTCGTCGAACTTGTATCGCCCGAAGTTGCGGTTCCTGACCAGGACCCGGGCCGAGAACCGCAGGTCCCCGGTCAGGTCGGGCCGCACGACGACCTGGTCGAGTCTGAGTCTGGGCGATTTGACGCGGGCTATTGCGAGGGCGATTATGAGAATTACTACGATTTGGAGGGCCGCGAATATGGCGATGAGGGCCATGCATCGCGCCCGCTTTTTCTTTTTGTTTCGGATTCGGTCGAGTTCGGAGGTGTTGTTGTAGGGGTTTTCGGCGTCGCTTCTTGGCATTGTGGGTGGGGCTAGAACTTGGTGGTCGTGTTTCTGGTATGCGCCTGACATTTTTAATTAATTATCTTTTTTTGCGAATATGTTGTTGTAAGAAAGAATGACATTTGAGTGGAAAGGGTGTATATATATATATATATATATAGGGAGATATATATGTAGGTAGGTTTCGTGGAATATGTTGTTTGAAAATGGGGGCAAAAGAAAATATTTGGGGCGTTAACGTGTTGTTTGAAATTTTGACTTGTAATAGGAGGAGTGTGTTGTACTTGGGGTTTACCGTTTAGGGCCGCCATATGATAATTAATTAAATAACATATTGTGCACGGACATGACACTATTGAACCTTCTATCAACATAAATAATTGCCCCCCTCTCCTCTTCGTCACATAAATATTTGCCCAAACTTTATGGCATGCATGTTAAAAAAAATGTAATGAATAGAGTATTGAGGGGTAATGTAGTAAATTTATATATAAAAAATAAATGAATTAAATAAATTGAGTGTATATGTAAATTACAAATGTAATGACATTTAATGTAAATATGTGAATATTGTGAGGATAAAATTTAGCAAGGAGTTTCTTTTTTTAGGTATGCAAATATTTATGGGACGTTTCAAAAAGAAAATTAGACAATTTTTTCTGGGACCAAGGGAGTAATACATTTATTACTTGCTCGGAGTTTAAATTTAATGTTTGAATGATAAAATTAAAATACGGTTCGATTCTCCTGTTTGATTTTTCGTATTTTATTGGTGTTTTACCCTATTAGATTTTTAACACATGGATCTAGAATATGGTGGTTTGTTGAATATTTTTTATTATTCACATGTCATTCGTCCATATTATGGAATATAAACTGAAACATCAATAATGGAATAAATGATCTCATTTAATTAAAATAGTGTCATGTAGTGTAAATAAAAAGAGATCCGATTAATTTTAATAGTGAAAAAATAATAATACGTGGTGTAATATTAAAATATTTGGATTGACCTTTTTAATAAGTATTCAATCTAATGCAAAACGACGGGGGTATTTTACTAACGCTATGTCTTGTATACACCAAACATGTATTTTAAAATTTTACAATTTATTGTATTAAAACTTTTAACTTATTATACATTTTAATATAATAAATTTTAAAATTTTAAAATATATTATGAGAACACTCTCCTATTAAAGCTTCAATTTTCCCATATTACCGCGTGAAATTGGTTTTCGTGATTATCATGTACCGAGACTTGGTAAGTTAAGACCTTAATAAATTCTAGAAGTCTTCTATGCATTAGCTCATATATATACAATTCAAATGCATTCTTAAAAAAATAAAAAAAGTAAAATTATTTTTAAAACTTGGTTTGAAACATGTATTTGCAATTTCATTAATTTGGTCAACATTATTTTTAGGAGACATTCTCTTGTAAGTCGGGATGAAAATATCCCGATGTGTTTATGATATAAGTCATACAGTTTAATTATATGATTTAGTTTTACAAATTCTCTTGCACGAAAGTTGTGCATGGTATACTTTGCCATGATTTATATATTAACAACCGAAATAGGCGGTCCACTTCGAACAAATATTAATACAAAATTTCACACGTTATGTTTGGACGAAGATTACTTTTTTCGAATTGTTAATTGGAAACATTAACCGCTTTGTTGGACGCAGTGGGCAGTGGAAAGAACAAAACTTATGTTTGGACGAAGATTACTTTTTTCGAATTGTTAATTGGAAACATTAACCGCTTTGTTGGACGCAGTGGGCAGTGGAAAGAACAAAACCAATGCAATTAGTTCCTGTGTAAACACCGTTTCACATTATGTGTTTTGAGTGACGGAAGAAAATGTATATGAATTTTCAACAATAAAATGCAAAAATTTGTGTGAGACCATCGCATGGTCAAAGACTTTTTACAATCTAGCACAAATTAACACCCATCTCATATAAAATGTTAAAATATTTTTCCTAAATCATGTTTTGTTTCACCATAAGACTATCACACGCAAGATCTACCCACAATAAAAATATCATCACAATCTAAAACAACAAAATAAGCGTACGTGGAATCTCATCGTGAGTAGAGGGGGGGCATAGGCTTTGCTTTTAATAGGTTAAGAATATCATAATGAAATTGGGAAGTGGGTTAATGATGATACGAGATTGGCCAAGTCTTGTATGCATCCAGATGCATCGTGCACTCATAATGCATTTTAGAATCGTGCAACTTGTTTTACTAAAAGATGCAACTTGTTTACACTGAAATGTGCAATTATTAATATGAAAAAGTTGTTGCACAGTTCAATGTAAACAAGTTACACCTTTCAGTAGAACAAGTTGCATGATTCTAAAATGCACTATTAGTGCACGGTGCACCTGGATGCACATGAGACCACTCTCCGAGATTTGTTCACTTTTTAATCAAATTTTGAATATGTAACATTGACATTTGACACTATTAAATTACACATAACATAGAACTTTATAAATAAATAAAAAAACAAATTACCAGAAAAGTTCTAAATGACGAGACTTTAAGCCCCTTGCAACAATTGACACTTTGGAATAGAAACTGGAGAATGTTATAGTGAAAGGAAATATTTCATTGACGCTCTACACAGTCGTCTTCTAGTGATACAAAGTAATGGTACGACGTCGAACCACCTCTAAAGAGAAGACACAAATATAACACCATACATCTTTACACTATTTACAAAGCTAGCAGTTGTGCATATGATAAATTAAATTGACAGGGCTCCAAACTAACCTTCCAGACGACTCGATTTCACAGGGACGGTTTCCACAGTTTGGGTTTAGTACCACCGGGCCTGTCTATGCTCCTTGGTGTTTTCATCACACATTGCTTCTTTACAAGGTTGACCCCATTTTCTTCTGTATTTGCATTCGAGTCCCTAGACAGCTTCCTAGGGGGTGGTTTGAAGCTTAGGGCTGGAGATTGTTGCGATTTTCCTTTCCTCATGGTGTCGGTATGATCTGAAGAGAGCCTGAGCTTCTTTGAAGAGAAACCATAATCACCAACTCTTGAAGAATTGGGCGGTCTGATTGATGAGTTTGGGGGGTCAAAGAAATTAGGTCTCTTGATTGCTTTCGATTTGCCAGCTGCCATGGTAATTTGTGAAGGTTTCTTCGACACCTTAACTGTACACAGATTTTCCTTTGAGAGTGCGGCCATTTGTATAAGTGTTTGAGCAGCGGCACGTGTAGAAGAGCACTCATCTAAAGCATGAACGCATAAGGAAACATGAGATACAAAACTAGGCAAAAAGAACCAACAAGCCATTGAAATATAGAACGAAATAAGAATTAGAAACAATCGGGTATCACGACGGGATAAGTGATCAGATACCCAGTGAGATGATCACTGATCAATAGGAATGTAAAAGAATCAAATAATTATATTCGATTCTTTTTTCATATTTGAATATTAAGATTCGAATTCAAATATAGATTTATTTTTTTATTCAAAAAGTATTTGAATTCAAGTACAAGCATCATTGTATTTAGATTCCGTGTTTGTGAATATTCGAATAATGTATTTATTCTTACTTAATAATATATGCTATGAATTTAATAAATTATTAATAATATAAATTGCATAATATAGTTTATTTTTGAATAATTAATGAATAATATATAAATAGTTTTTTAAAAATTAGATTTTTTTTTAAATAATAGAAAAAAATAAAAATTTTAATCGAATAGTCGAATATTATCAAAAAATTGAATACCACCTCCGAATCGGATGCTATTTACATTTAAAATTCGAATTTTAATGAATATTCAAATAGTTTGTGAATTCAATCGAAGAATACTGCAATATTTGCTTTGATTTGATTCATTCACATCCCTACTGATCAGTGGCATTTCACAAGAAGGTAATCAGGTCAATTTCGATGCAAAATAATTTACCTGGAGGAGCCTCTGAAGATGAGCATGCAACAATGGTGGACAAGTCCAGTTCAATTGGAGCAAAGTTGTTTGCTTGCTCACACGTAAGATTTGTCGAAGGAACTAAATTTTGATCAAATGCCAACGACTCAAAGTCCACAAGTAAATTAGCCAAACCGCTCTGAAGAGCAGAAGTTTCAACTTTTACCCACCTACCTTGGCATATTGAGCGGCTTGTGGATGACTTAGGAGTATCAGAGGCCACCTTACTATGCCCAGAAAAATTGTGGGACCAAGGAAAAGGTGGCAGCCCAGCTCGGTTAAGAACTTGTTTGCTAAGACGAGAATCAATGTTACTTTTTGAAGATAGTGTAGGTTTGCTTGCATCAGAGAGTAATGAATCCAAATCCTTGGGTGGAGGAAGTGCAAGATGCTCCAAGATCTCTTTTGGTGTAAAGAGTGGGGATTCAGCAACAGTAGACATCTTGGTCTTTTCATCAGATTTGAGAACCTTTAAAATGAAACTAGAGTCAACTCGCTACTCTGAAACTTTAAACTGAAAAAGATGTATACAATCACTAATATGTCCCCAAAAAAAATTCATACTTTATGTAACATAAATCTAAGCATAGAACTCCAACAAGTTCCTTATTTATTCATAAGTTGGCAAATTTTTATGCACCAGTTGCACCGTGCAATTCAAGTGTGTATTTAAATGGTATTAGTTGTTTTTACTAAAAGGTATTAGTTGATCAGTACTAGTCAATCTCACTGTACAGTATTAGTTATTTTCATTGAACAGTATGATTTTTGTGTGCAACTGGTGCACCCAAGTTTTACTAATAATTAGTTTACAAGATAAGAAAATTGGGGAAGTCAACGAAAGGAACAAACAATGAAGACGCAGACACACACACACAATAAGTTAATGTTCAGTTTAGACAAAATACAACCACATAGGATTTTTTTTATATAATTCCTATTTTCTGCAGTAGTGTATGTGTGTGTGTGTTATCTTCTATCCAAAGACAAACCTGATTGGAGGAAGGCTGATCAGCAGTACAACTATATCCCTTTTCACCATCAGTTTGGGCTACTAAAGGATTAACATTAATGAAGCCGGTTGAAAGCCTACGCATGCAACTGTTATCAACCTCAGTATAGTTTTGGGCATGCACGACCTTTTTGGCTTGAAGAACAGAGCACACATTTCTAACTGACTGCAAAAGATCATTGTTTGAACCTGTGGCCTTTTTCCCTTTGTCTTTGGCAATACAAGGAGAGGAATCGCTCCCACGAAGTAGCTCACGCAAAGGTTGCTCATTGACATACTTTGTGATGTCAAATACATCAGGTTTTAAACCATATGCTCCTGAATAGTTTGGCTAGTCAGATCAATGTTCTCATAGTAATATGCGTAAATACAAAGGTTCTTCAGAAATGATAGATGTATGGCCAGTTGGCCACTGACTCTCATGGACAGAAATGTGAACAAAGTATGCAATGAGTTTCTATCATGCGCACATATAAATTGCATACTTATGGCACTACAAACTACACCACCGTATCACCTTATAACATGCACCTACTGAGCAGTTCTGGACAGGCTCTGATACCGTATGATATGAAACCCTACCTACCTCCATTTCAAAACTAGCTCGTAAATGAAAGAAAGCTATCTTATATATAAAATCCAAACCCTCCCTCACCAATTGATGTAGGACCCAGCAGAAAATCTACATAGCGAATGAATATTTTGGAAGGAAAAGAGTCATTTTTCTAGGCGATAGGATAAATATGACAAAAACACGATAAATATCCTCAAGAATCAAGAGTTGAATAGTTTAAACAATAGGGACCAGCGAAAAATTCATCAAGAACACAACGCCTAAAATTACACCAAATAACATAAAGAAAGATGTGTGTATATATCATTCCAAACAGACCATATATATTAAATCTAAAATTGAGTAAATGAAGAAACAGCCATACCGAAAAAGTTATTTCCTCCAGCAGCTGAACTAAAGCCAACCAAACCATTCTTCAGCGAGAAAGAATCGCATCTATTCTTGTGTTTAACTTTACTATTTCTTTTCTCCCCACGTCTGCCAGCCGAACTATTCTTTTGCTTAATAAGTTGATTTTTCTCTACAATGAAAACAGGAGTAGAAGGATCATGAGTGCAACTTAAAGAAATAAAAGTAAAATGCAGAAGCTCTGTAAAAGCCCTGATGGCTAAATGCCAGCAATTGCAGAAGTAAATTTGTCATACATAAGAGAAGACAGCAAGAAAGAGCAGATCTTTTTCAATATAAACAAATACAAAAGCCTATCCACATACTTCAGTGATACTAATTTATTCTTCACACATTAAATAATAACATCAAGTTGTTATGCGCTTTTTAATTCGTGGCAATTGCATGACAAGCAAGTGCAATAATAATCAATCTTCTGCTTTACTGCCCAGTCAAATATTTTCCGATTAAGCTCAAGAAAGATCTTTTACACAAGTCACGGACAAGTCACAAGAGATCACAACCATAGAGGCAAATTCCTTTTTTGATCATTGATTCCAGTCTGACCATAACACAACATCATTGACGCAAATCCCAGACATTGACTCAGTATTTGACAGCTGATTAATGGTAATATGTAAATAAACATCAATAAAGGTAGCAAAGCTTGGCTGAAGCTTATTGGGTAAACTGGAAAGCAATGCATGCAAAAAAGTTATTGGTTTTATACAAATTAAAGTATTGGTCAGACTAGAGAGCTTAAAACCAAGTAGATATGTGAATGACCAATCTCAATGTTACTATATTGGCAAAGAAATCTGCAAAGCAAATCCAACACCTTAACCTATAGATCCAACAAAATCCCAATTACAAGAACCTAGGTTCCCATAAGCATACTTGCACTTTTGTCTATAATCTCTCAAAATTAAACAGTATCCTCCTGAAACTAAAACAACGTACTGCAAGCATGTCTGTGACACTTTAGCATGTGAATTTCACAATTGTTTGCCATTTAATTCTAGAGGTGGGATAGTCAAAGTAACATACTCATGTCATCAGTTATGCATCTGAACTTACTATTAACGAAAAGAATGATTCATCAAACAAGAAACTGGACGAGCTGATGAAGCCACAGAAACAGCAGTTCACAGACTTGGTCACTTAAAACAGAGGGCATTCACGTGCACAAAGACTACAAAATAAGCATACCAAGGTATAATTTTAGCTATTTTGTTGTCGTTTTCCATATGCAGAATAAAATGTACAGACAAAATATAAAGTTTCAAATACAGAACTAAAGGCAAAAGGAGACATCACAAGGGGGCATCAATGTCACAAAGAAGACTGCCACCAAACTCGCCTCCATCGTCACCGTAATCCTCATTAATCCATCTCCACCATCACCGCCTTCCTCAAAAACACCACCATCATCATCAAACCAACATACTAACCAAAAACACCACCACCACCATCACAAATTACACAGAAATTACAGAAACCACAGATTACAGAAATGCAAAATGTAAATTTAACTAAAAATTACACAGAAATCGCCACCACCATCATCATCACATAATTGGTTGAAATCCACCACAGAAATGCAAAATTAAATCTAAGAAAATTATCAAAGAATTGCAAAATAATCATCATTATAAAAATTTACAGAAATGCAAAGTCAAATCAAATAATTGAGCAGAACACACCACCAATTCCTATTCAGGAGACCGGGGGATTATAGTACAACGATGATTCCACGGTGACGCTTTCAATACAGAAAATTGGGTACTAACTTTAAAATATAAAAAAGGCTTTAGGCATAATATCTCGGAAGAAGACAGCCATAATCGCTTCTCTCGCGATGGCTAGGTTTTTTTCACTTCTTTTTAGGTGAATCTTATCTCACTTTTATGAGTTATCCCGTGTTTTGAGCTCTATATATCTCATTCCCATAACAAAATATTTGACAGATCTTGATTTGGCTAATATTATATTTCCTTCCCATAGCAAGAGATTTGATAAATCTTGATTTAGAGTATCTAATTTCCAAAACAAGAGATTAGAAAAATCTTGGTATATTTAATATCATTATTTCTCATATAATAGGCATGGCTATAATTTTCTTTTAACGTTCAAGAGGAGCACCTCAGGCGCGGGGCGCCAGAAGACCCCTTGTGCCTCTCGCCTCTAACAACTATGGTTAGATGTAGAGGGATTCTGAAGAAATAGGAGATGAGTTTATTATATTGGGAATAGTAGTGTAATAATGATTGCGCGATTGTGTAATAATTGATGTACTGTGTTGACAGTTGTATATAATGATTCGAGTGATTGATAAGGATAGGGTATATTAAATAGTTGGGGTTCATAGTTCCGGTTATATATTGGTCGATTTTTTACTGGAAAGGAATAAGAGAATCCTTTAGGAATCAATGGAATCCTTAGAGGATGTTTCATGTTTGGGATAGGCTTATATATAGAGTTTCTCATAGGATGACAGTTAACAAAGTTTTAAAAGTCTTCTTGTAAAGGAAAAGAAGCATAAAGGAAGAGAGAGAGACTTTCTATGATTAACTATGATATATCATCCAAAATAATCAAACATAATGTACCTGAAGTACTGCGGCTTGCAGATGATGAAGCATTAACTTCAGGAGAGATTCCATTTACGGCATGTAATCCAGGTTTACATTTAGAACTTTCAATCTGTGCCACGCCTGATGTCTTAGTGCATCTACTATTTTTTCTTTCTAATTTACTAGATTTTTGGACAAGAAGTTTAGCATCTATATCTGGCGCAAGGGGACGTGAATTCATGTCCCCCAACTTACGGTCATTCACACTGGAGGGTTGAGAGACCACCATACTATGTTCCGAGACGGGAAGATTGCGCCAAAACGGTGGTGCTGAGACATTATGAGCATGAATATCATCTGAAATAATTATATTACAAGCCAGCATTAGTTGCATGAAATATAACGAAACCTAGTTAGCAGCTCAGCAAAAGAACTACACTCTTGTTACTCAGATAACGCGGATATCACATAAAACATAAAAGATATTTAAGTTGTGATCTCAAGAAGTTACAGTGTCAGAAGATATAGATGCATATCCATAATTTATAACTAAGGAAATGAATTTGGATAAAGCAGAAATATTGGGAAAGGGACGAGAAGAGGGATCAACAAACTTTAGCATCTTCCACCTAGATCATTTCAATTTTAGATTTATCTGTGTACATTCAGCAGTTCTACAAAATAACAGAGAGTGGGAGAAACCTTTACACTCGTATGAGTACTGTCACAAGAATTCATATACTTGTTTTATGCACAAAGAAACATAACATGTTAGGCACCTGTATGCATCCAAAATGATGACATATAACAAATTTAAGTCTACAGAGATTTGAATCCATCTTGGCATTTCTTGTGCGACATATTCAAACCCTTGTCTCAATTACCCTCCTTAGTAACATCAATAGTATATCATTTAAATACTGTGCACAACCATTAACAACATAGCAATGAGCAGAGTTTAAGAAACTGACTACATAGAGTGATATAAGAACGAGCAAGTCCATCTTGAAAATCTCACGCTATCTCACTTACACCGGTCACTCTCGAAAGAACCACGGAAAAACACAATATTTTTTCGCCCAATCAAGTATGTAAAAAGATCTATTGGCCACTATTCACAGGCATGAAAAAATCAACAATAACCTTCTCAAGTACCTGTCAGTTTACGAACTGATAACTGCACTTTAAGAATCTTATTTTCGAAGGAATCACTGGTAGCAAAAACTATTCTAGCGCAATCATTTCTACAGGTGTACAAAACACTCGAACCCACAAGCAGCAGTTATATAACCCCCACCCCCAAAAAAAAAAAAATTGAAATCATATTAAACTCACCTTTTCTACCTCCAGAACTGCAGGCACCTTCAGTACCCCATCGAACTCCCTCCAGCACGCTGCCCCTGCCAAAACCCTCCGGTGATCCCATGAACCTCGCCACCACAGCCGCCGACACTAGAGCCACCTTCAATTCACCTCCAGAAACACCACGCCACCAATATACTAAATAAATTCATCTACTTCCATCTGAATCAACACAGTCAATGATATCCCAATAAATTCCTCAAATTTTGAGCTGAATTAACACGATTGAAGGCGGGTCAGGTGTAAATGACGGTGGAGATTGGGGATTTCAGGGAGTGGATGAAGGATTTGAAGGAAAAGTTGGATAATTGATGTGGAGGTACCATGATGCGGCTGAGAAAACAGAGAATCTAGGGCACGGAATTGAGGTTTAGGAAGAGGAAGAACAAGGTATTTATAGTTTTCGGGAAAAGCATGGAAAGGATGGGGGGATATTCCAGTGAGGACGGGGCCATCGTAATCCCGTCTAACCTGAATATTTTAATTCACGTGCTTTATAGAAGCTTTATTTATACTATTTTATATTTAAATTTGTTATGCATAATCTCATTTAAAGGTTTATTTGGCATAATATTGTATTCCCAATAATTTTTGTTGGCAAATTATGGTATTTCGAGCACATTTATCAAAAGAGAGGGGGTAATTCATACACAATTTTTTTGTTCAGTATAGTAGTATTTTTTTTATGTGCAATATTTTATAAATACTCGGGAAAATCGAAATAAATTAAAGTAGGTCTAGTCTGAGATGATCTTTAAACGAGGCCTATTTAGATTGAATCATCCTCCCTTTTAAAGTTTTAAGTTGAAGTTCTATTGCGCATTGGGCGGCATATCTTCTTTTATATCTATTGTTCATTTATATGTTGCAGTTCCAAAATACTCTAATTTCTATCGGAGCCTATGTGACACTACCAAATCTCCTAATTTAATTTTCTAATTAATTTTTCTTTTAAAAATCTGATCACAAATTTGATAAAGGCAAAAATCAGTTATTGTATAGTATTATTTAAAGATTTAGCATTTATTGTGACAAATATTTTTCCTATTTGATTTTGGTCAATATTCATAATTGGAAACACGTTATATTTAAAAATATATATTATTAATTATAATTTAGAAACGAGTGTGAAAGGAAATATATCGCATATATATAATAACAAAAAAAGACATGAAATAATTTAGTTAATTTAAATTAAGTTAATATTTAAAATGTTTAATGTAAAATTAATTGCAAAGTATACGGTGAACAAATTTAATACAATGACATCTGTAAAATTGGATCGAATAAATAAAGGATATGATTTATTAATATAAAAATGGTATTATTTGTAATACTGGATGATATGATTTATATTACAAAAGATGTATTAGTAGTAATAATTGAATGATATGATTTATAATTACTCATCTTTTATACGCACTATGTTTCATACTTAATTGGACATTTTTCATTTTGGTTTTTCTCATACTTGTTTTCCACTTTCATAAATAGCATAAAGTTGTTATGCTCATTCTAAATCATATCCTTCAAACATCTTTTATTTACAACACATGTCATTGTGAGCTCCACATAAAATATATTTATATTCCTCGAACAAAGAGGAATCAATTTTATCAATAAAGTAGAAATGTTTGAAATGCCCTCAATAAAATATTATTTTATCACCTTAAATAATATTCCCTTCGTCCATCTCTTAGAGCATCCACAATGATCCATCCAATGAGTGTTTAAACATTAGATTGATGAAAGTTGATGTTTAAATCATTGTGAACGTTCTTTAAATTGGAGATAGAGTGTCATTCATCCAAAGAGATGGATGGAGAGATAAAATGTTTTTTTAGATAAAAGTAGGTAGAAATGAAGTGAATATGGGACGCACAAAAGATATATGAAGATGAATGATTGATGAACCATTGTGAGTGTGTATTTAAACAATTGAATTTTTATAAATTAGTGATGTGGAAATGATGTGGAGGAGAAAAAATGGATAGATGGATGAATTTTTCACCCATCCATTGTGGATGCTCAACATTTACTATTTGCACGGGTTTTAATGTAGGAGATGTTTATTAGTATTAAAATAGATAATTTTTTTTATTTTTTTTTACGAGGGTTGAAATGTAAAGTAATGAAAGTTTACTTTAATATGAGAAAAGTAATAACATATGATATAATATTGAGATGTTTGAAGATGTTTTAAGGAAATAACCAATTAAACAAGTGATAGACTTTTTGAGTAAATATTTAAATAAGAAGGGGACAAAGTAAGTAATAAATAACTATTACATTAAATACCGTATAAACATTAAATATTCAATTGAATATAAGAAATGTCAAATCTTAATTATCCTAAAGCCAGTCGAGATCAATTCATTAACAATCAGTGTTTTTCAAATGAGAAGTATTTTGAGCATGAGAAAGCTGGTCCATCAATTCCATAATTTTCACAGGTTTTTAGTTTGAATCCTAAGAAACAGACTTGAAGCCTGAAGGTGGGGAATTCCATGGATGTGAAAACATAGGAATTGGGATTTAGGGCTTCGATTCCACCATCGTGAGCTAGAATCGTTGTGTAATATTGCCCATCGTCTGTAAATTAAAAGGTATGAGGATAATATTGTATTTACCCACTTTTCCTAAACCCAACAAAACGAGCGGATGATTTAATCTGCCCCCACCCCTAACAATTTATCGCTTAATTAGATGATTATTTTGAATTATGTATCGGGCTATCCTTTTATCATGGGCCCAAGTCCACCTTACCAAACACCATATTGGGCTGTATAAAATCTTCCATCACCCCTAAACAGGCAAATCAAACGTGGCCACATAGTATAATTTAAAAATAGATATACTCCATTACAATAGTATCATTGCCCAACATATTTATCTAGATTAATTGCACTTGCCTAACAACATATAATTAATCATATTAATATATTTTGATTTAGATTTAAGTAAAGTATTGTGCATACTAGGTGTACCGTGTAATTCAAGTGCATTTTGAAACATATAATTTTTTTAACTGCAACATCAAACTTGTTTACACTTCAACATTCAAAATGTTCATTGAAAATAAGTTGAACGTTTTAAAGCACGCATGCACATAAAACCGACTCTTAAATTTATTTGAATGACAATAAATAAATTATTTTTATTTACAGATAGAAATAAATCTTTTCGTTGATTCGAATGACACTTATATCCCCATTATATATAATCTCAGGGACTTCTCCCTTCTATGTGGCAACATTATCTAATTCATACAATTTAAAATTCTAATTTTCTCATTATTTGACATTTTTAAATTTCTAATAAAATGTAATCTTATCTTAACCGCATCTCCTTATATTTATTTCAAAAAAATTAATTTTCACGTGCAACAATGTTTAATTTTCATTATTCAAATATCTAGTTTTCTCATTATTTTTTATTTTTAAAATTTCTAATTAAATGAAACATCATTTTAATCGACTCGAAAATTCTAATTTTTTCATTATTTTACATTTTTTTAATTAAAACTTTTAAATCTAATATTATATTAACCACCCGAAAAACCACCCACTACTCTTCTTCCTTTTTTAATGTTCTGCAATTTTATTCTTAATTAAATTTTAATTAATTTTTTTAAATTTAACCTTATCTTAATAGGCCCCAAAATTCTAATTCTCTTTTTATTCTTCATTAAGCACGTTTTAATTTAAAATGACAATGTACAATTTTCTTTTGTGAACTATTATTATTATTATTAAATTGAATCGGTCTGATTAATTCAAACTTAAAATAAGTGATCTAAAATTATTAAAATTTCAAATTATGGACTAGTTGCTCTAAATTGGGATTGACAAAAACTTCTATAAATCTGGTTCATGGTATGAATTCAGGACAAATCTAACTCATACATTACAAATGAGTCACGTACTAGTGCATAACCCGCGTATTACGCGGGAATTAAATATATTATAAATATATGCATTTACTTATATTTTTAATTATTTGTTATTATTAATTTTTTAATTTAAATCTTAAAAAATGTTTTACATTTAATTTTATTAATTATTAATTAAATGATTTCAACTTTATATTTTAATTTTAATCTCTAAAAATTGGGAATTGCATATAATTATATTTTCAAAATTTTCAAATCTTAACATTTATGATTTTTTTAATTTAAATGATATTTAAATATTCAATTGGCAAATATAATTTATTACGAAATGTAAAACTTTTAATGTATAAATTTACCAACAAATTTTGAATTTAATAAAAAAATATTACATCTTAATAAAAATTACAAATTCCTAAACACTTCTTTAACCATCAATCAAGAATTATTAATTAATATCTTGTCAAAAAAAAATTAATTAATAAGACATTGTTTAGTAAATAGATTAAATTTCGTTATTTTCAATTTAATTTCCTCTCGGAGCTCAAATAATTAGATCCAAATTAACTGGTTAAAAAGCAATAATATTGGAATTCCAGAAAAAATATTCATCCATAAATTATTCAAAATCTCAACATCCTTCCTAAACCAAAAAAAAAAACCACACACACAAAAACACACCAAAATATCAATATAAAAATATTTTAAAAAAACGCACTGCTGAATCAAATCTTCAAGCTTCTTCCTCCTCAGTCTTAATCTTCACCATTCTCTTAGTAGTTGACATTCGACATTCAATACCAATATCATCATCCAATATTGTCACTTCATCGTCGATATTCTTTCTCTTTTTGTCAAGGGTTACTTCAACACAACCGGGATCTTGATTATCGCAAACAAATGATGAAATTGTCTGCGTACATATATTTAATACAAATAATTAAGATTTTTCATATTTAATTTTTTTATATTTATATTACTTAGGACTCATTATTCAAAAGGAAATATAACTTATCTTGATGAGAACATTCATAGTGAGCATCACTCATGGCTTCAGAACCCATGAAGCACTAAACAAATATATATTAAAATAAAAAAATTATTATCTTTTCTTTATCATAAAATGTAATATAAAAATAATACAACTATAAATCGTTAAGGTTAATTAAAGATACGAAGTTATCAAAATGAATACCTTGGATGAACAATCCTTATGTTCAATTTTTCCTATCAAAGATGGATCAAATGACAGCTTCACAACTGTATAAGCATTCCACCCTTGTGATAAATTAAATTTGCTGACATGAAAGCAGACATTGAACCTTCTTCCAACTATCTCTTCTAGTTCCTTCGGGAATGTGTCGTTTAAGTCTTTCTATTTTTTCATAAAAAATATCAAGAATGTTAGTATATTAAGTAAGTTTATATTTTAAATTAAGAAGATTCCACGTAAATGTTATCAATATTGACAATTTTGTTAACTCTTAATTTTTTAAGTCGTTATAGGTTATAGGTTAAAGATTATAATATTAAATATTACCTTGTCAAGATCATTGATTATTTCCAACGCTGTTTTACCAATTAAACTATACACGTCCCTATAAAAAATAACTAAAGAAATAAATCTTGTAGAGAATATGTAAAGGAGAATAGCTAGTTAATCGGAATGATGAGTGAATGTAAAATAATGTGAGGCCTATATTTATAGGTAGATTAGTTTGTAATAATTAAAGATTAGACGTATAATTAGCACCACATGCCTACTAGAATGTTGAAAATCCGCAGGCAATTCGTAGGGTATTTAAGTGCGGAATTTTGTTGGAATATTCCTTAGTTTTATTAGAAAAATCAATTCTCTTATTGTAGTAAATTAAATACGGTGATGAATGAATGAATTATAATTCAGCATACTGTCGTGGTCAATTGTAATTCAAATTGTTAATAAATTATAAATTACTTTTTATTTTATATTTTTTTTATCGATTCTTTTTTGCCTTACCTGGATTACATTCCTGCGCCCGCCCCTGTTTGAAGATATTGAGGTGTCCTTAGATAAGGGTTTGCAAAGGTCGTAAGAATTCAAAATTTGTTTTTATTGGATATTAGTTGTATCTGGTGCATTACATGCACCCATAATTTCTAATTAATAAAATTTCAATTTCTCATGTTTGCTTTATTCAATACTTCTACTAGTTCAAATTAAGACTTAAGGAGGACCGGTATCTTACTTCCTTTTTGTTACATTTAATTATTCTAATTAAGAATTTGAATAAGTTTACCAAATGATGTGCTCTTTGTGTCATTTGCACGTTTAATACTATGTCTCGGTTTTAACTTTTTTCCCCCCTGAAAAGAAGAGCCATGTTTCAAAGTCAATTTATTGTTATTATTCTTTTGCACCCAACACAACTCACTGACCAAACAAGTTAAATGTGACTGAATTAGTTAAACCAACAAACAAATGGAGTGTCATAATAGAATTCTGGGTTTATAAGACGTTGTAGCTTCGTTAGGTGACCAGTTAAAAAGGTCATGCTTTGGAAGAAAATAATTATATATAGCTCTTGAACCAGTTCAGAATTTCTTAATGTAAGACATCTTATGGATATCATATGTCCCAGATAGGCAGATACCCATTTTCTCACATCAAATTCTCTCCTGTTCTTGTTCAAAGTTTTTTTTTTTTTTTTTCGTCGTATAAATGTTTCCTTACTTTCAAACGACACCATTATCTGTGTTGCGTTCAATAATTGTGTTAATAGTCCGTCACATGGGGTCCATCTCATAAATATACCCAATGTATGCTTGTTAGGGATGGAGCGGATGGAGATGAGGATGTGAAAAAAGTGGACGGGGATAATCCAATGAATAATAAATGTGTTTGGTTGGGGATGAGGATGTGAAAAAAGTGGACGAGGATAATCCAATGAATAATAAATGTGTTTGGTTAGGGATGTAGGAGTAGGGTGGATGAAGATTTATGTCAAATAAAAAGTGATGTACTCCCTCCGTCTCGGTATAAGTTTATCCTTTATTTTGGGCTCTTTGATTAAGGAATAATAGTAAAGTAATAAATTATTGGTACTATGAACCAATAAATTTCAAATTAAATGAATATTAGAAGGCGAGAAAATTTTAAAATATATATATTTAGAATTTGTGGGTTTACAACATTTAATTTTGATTAATTAAAGGGGATAATTAAATGACTTATTCAATTTTTTGGATTTTTTAATTTTAATCTCTAAAATTTTTTCCTAGTATTTAGTAGTATAGTATTTAGTATTTTCAAAAAGTTTTTCAAATCTTAACAAATTTTTTTTTTTTTTTTAATTTAAATGATATTTAAATATTCAATTGGTCAAATATAATTTATTACGAAATGCGTCACGTAAACTTTTAATGTATGGGTTTTACGTGATTTTTTTAACATGATATGTTTTGAATTTATTTGAAAAAAATTAATTCATCATCTTAATAATGAAAAAATTGTATTTAAAATTCCTAAACACTTCTTTAACCATCAATCAAGAATTATTAATTAATATCTTGTCAAAAAAAATTAATTAATAAGACATTGTTTAGTAAATAGATTAAATTTCGTTATTTTCAATTTAATTTCCTCTCGGAGCTCAAATAATTAGATCCAAATTTTGCCTCGCGGAGAAAATCCACGAGTAGGTTAAAAAGCAATAATATTGGAATTTTTGTAAAAAATATTCATCCATAAATTATTCAAAATCTCAACATCCTTCCTAAACCAAAAAAAAACCACACACACAAAAAACACACCAAAATATCAATATAAAAATATTTTTAAAAAAACGACGCTTGAATCAAATCTTCAACCGATTCTTTTAATCTCTTGATCTTAATCTTCACCATTCTCTTAGTAGTTGACATTCGATTCAAGACATATTTTTTCGACGAACGAGTGGGAGAAATTCGAGGCGTGTTTCTTCAAGATCAATCAAGAAAAAATCAAACCATGACAATTGGATAATTTGTGCCCAATATGTTTATTTTTCTGTTTTTTGATTTATTTGTCTTTTTTTGTCTTTATTTAATTTGTTTAAATGTGTTCTTGAGGGTTGCCAAAAACAAATGATCAACTTCAAAATTACAAAGTATGTTTAAATAATTAATAATTACAATTTTTTAGGATTTAATTTTTTAATTAATTTTGACCTCCATGATTTATTTATTTATTGAAAAAAAAAATATAACTTATCTTGATGAGAGGTTTCATATGAATGAATTCAAGCGGATGATTGTGGGTTATTACTAGTGGGGACGAAACAAACGAGGCTCGATTAAAATAAAAAAATTATTTAATCATTTATTCTTTAGGTATAAAAATGTATATATAAAAAAATTTTATACAACTATAAGCCAACTATTAATCTGGATATTAAAGGTTTGTAATTGTTCTTGTTTGTAAATGAATACTTGAATGTGTTTAAATAATGACCCTTATGTTGGCTTATTTTTCCTATCAAAGAGATGTTGATGATGCATGTTCATATTTTTTTTTGAGATTTTAAATATGATGAATGTGATCGAACCTTGTGATATACTTGTGTTATTGTGATATAGTTGTTTATTTGATCAAAGATGTCGTTACCTTTTTAATCCCTTTGTTATTATACTTAAAGTCAATCAATATGTATGGAAACTATATTGATTGAAAAATTATAATTGTCCCTAATCGCACAAAAGCACAAGTGGATTTTGACACACAAAAATCGATGAGCCAACCGACGAGTCAAAACATTTTTTTTCATAAAAATATCAAGAATTACGTCCTCAAAATAGATGGTCCATCCCGAACAAACTTGAGATTACGAGTCGCATTATGATTTATGAATTTAACTCATTCTCCTGCCCGGAAAGAAGATTTTGGCCTCACTAAGCTAATTTGTTGCAAACTTTTGGACTCGGCGAAATGTTATCACCAAATCAAGCTTTGACAATTTTGTTAAGGGTCTTAATTTTTTTTAAGAGGACCAAAGGTTATAGGTTAAAAGATTATAATGGTTAAATATTACCTTGTCAAGAAAATTGATTATTTCCAACGGTGATTTGTTTTACCAATTAAGGTTATACACGCCCCTATAAAAAATAACGGAAAAAAAATAAATCTTGTTGAGAAACTTGTTTGTAAAGTGTACTTCTCATTCGTGGGTGGTTAGATCGGAATGATGTTGAATGATAAAAATAATGGTGAGAGCCTATATTTATAGGTAGAAATTAGTTTGTAATAATTAAAGATATAGCAATGCGATAATTAGCACCACATGCCTACTAGAATCGCAATGTTGAATGAGTACATGAAAATTAAAAGGGGGAGAATGCACCTATCTTTTTGAAGATAAAGTTTTTGAGATTATTTTTGTTCTCGGTTTTTAGAAATAATTCACTTTCGGTTTCTAAAATAGATTAAAGGACAATTCTAAGTTTATTCTAATAAAATGACATCATTTTTGAAATGATGAATGACGGGGAATTGATGGAAAATCTCTATACAATTGGTCAATTGTAAAATTATCTTATAACACATTAATAAATTAGAAAAGAAAAATCATTTTTTATTTTTTATTTTTTTAAATCAAAAGAGGATCCAAAGGTTTGGTTTGCGAAGTGTCTCCAAGTTGAATCGATTCCAACCTGCGAATCATGTTTGGAAGGTAATTGACCAAGAGGGCATTTGGAGCCAAGAGGAATAGAAAGGTGTTAGAGATCGATTCAAAGATCGTAAGTCCAATGTCAAAAAAGGTTTGTAATTTTATTGATGATTACTCAAGGTACATTTTTCTTATGAAGCATTAATGAGACCTTTGAGAAATTCTAAGAATTTAAGGCTCAAGCAAGAGAATTATATGAAAAAAAATTTCAAGTTTCTCATGTTTGTGGAGGTGAATTTATTCATGATTTTCTTAGTTCAATTAACCCTCAACAAAATGGGGTTAAGGAGGAATGTAATTATTTTGGAAATGGTTAGATCAATGATTCGGATCTTTTACGGGGTTACATTTAATTATTCTAATTGGAATTATCCAAATAAGTTCCCAAAACTCCCAAAGAATTGTGGATGTGCTCTTTATGTCATGAGAACTTTGGGGTGTCACGTTTAATGTTGGATGTCTCGGTTTTAAGTTGGATCCTCGATCAAAATTAAAAGGCCATTTGTAGGAAAAGAAGAGGAACAAAAAGGATTTATGTTTTATAGTTCTTTTGTTAACCCAACACTTTAGATTTTAGGACTATATGAACCAAAGAAAACCCAAACCTTAAATGAGCTTAGAGGGCAAACCTTAGTTAAACTTAGATGATAAACCAAGCGATCGTTTTTCTGGAAATACCAAACCTCGTTATAGTGGGGGAGGGTTGTTCATAATAGAGATTCATGGGTTTATAAGACGTTGATTAGGAATCGTTAGGTGACCAGGCACTCCAAGAAAGGATCATGCTTTGGAAGAAAGTGGGTTCTATATTTATAATATAGCTCTTGAACCAGTTCAAACCCATTAGATCTTATATAAGAGGAAAAAGACATCTTATGGAGGTTGAATCCTTTATGTCCAAGACTAATAGAAAGGTTATACCCATTTTTTTCTCACATCAAATTCCATCCTGTATTTGTTTATCGATTTTTTTTTTTTTTTTTTTCGTCGCAAATAGATGTAAATGTTTCCTTAACGGAAGTCTTGATAAAGAGATCTATTATCAACAACACCAAGGTTTCATTGAAATTGCCAAGAACACCTAGTTTGTAAGCTCAAGGGGTCCATTCTGGGACTCAAACATGCATCCCTTGGAACCAAAGTTTTGATCATGTTTAAAGTCTTATGGGTTGGATCAAATGGAGTTTGAAGGTTGTGTGTATAAAAAGCGTGGTTTAAACGCATTGGTATAATCCAGATGAATTAATAAATGTGAAGGTTTGGATTGGGGATGATGGTTTTGAAAAATATGAAAAGGGGGATAATCGGACAATGAATAATAAATGTGTTTGAGATCGCAAGAGGGATGATCGGGTTATAAGTTTGGATGGACATTTATCTAAAAAAAAATTCAAGATTCCAAGAAAGGATTCGTCTCGATAAGATTTGGAATCCATCTATCAAGAAAATTCCCTAAGATCTTTGAGATAGATGACATGAAAATAATAGTAAAGTAATAAATTATTGGTACAATGAACCAACGGATATTTCAACACATGGTAGCAAGAATCGAGTAATGGGGAAAACGAACCGACGGCAGCTTAAAAAATTAAAGTATCCGAAAAGAACTCGGGATAGAATGTTGATTTATCGATCGAGATTCCAAATTCAATTACATGGACTCGGATTTCCAATCGATTTAGATTCAAATTAATCTCGATTAATGTGTTTCCATTTGGGAAATGTAGCCATCAAATGGACGAGTGTGAAATGTAAATGCATCAACGACTTCAATTCGGGTAAGTCATTTTTTGGATGAAAGAAGCTCTAGATCTTCTTAGTGGATTTGGATGGTGTCAATTTGTCAAAGCAATATATTATTCAAATTTTCCTAGTCAAACAAACACATTTAGGAAGACATCTTATAGAAATTTAGATATAGAGTAGAAAGATAGCGTCGAATCTAGCAGATCCATTCCTCTCTCTGAATACAAGAGACATGTGAGTGGAATGGGTGTCAGGCCAGATTTATTCTGCTTTGAGTATTGGGAGATTTTATTTGGTTCGTGTAGGTGACATTAGATGTCAATTTATTCGAGGCGTTTATTTAAGACTTTGAGTATAAGTGGGAGATTGTTGGGATTATCTTGAAAAGTATGCTTTTACTTTGTATAATCGAAAACCTAATTTTCGGACTTATATCTTTGAAATAAATTGTTTATCGCGATGCTTTTAAATATGATTGAATGTTACATATATTTCTTTGCATAAGCTGTTCAATAATTTCGTATGTGTTACACTATAGTTAATTTAGTGATACCGGATCACGAAGATTAAATTAACGGTCCAGAACTAAAAAAAGTACGCCATTCACGACCCGGATGGAAATGAACAACCATCGCGAAAGGTTGAGGTGTAAGGCTCAGATTGGTTTGTCTTGACCAAGAGATTACACTAAAGTGCATGATCTTATTTGAATAGGACCTCTGAGGAGGATAAATTCTTTAATCGAACAAGGAAGAATTAGACCTCGATTGGTTCGTTGTTTCTTAACCTTCGTCCCTTAAATAGGATCACGTGGGATCCAGAATTATTGCTTTTGACTTATCATGGGTATAATCGGATAGAGATTCAATACTTTTTATCTTTGGGCAATATTATTGGTCACGTGTGATTCTTAAGATTTAATCTGAAGAATCGCGGTGCAAATACACTTGCTTGATTTGCCCTTGGGAGGTTCATAAATTTTATCATACCAAATCTTGCAAGTGGAATTAGTTTCCAGTATGGATAATAATGTTGAACCGTTCTCGACCAAAGGACAAAAGATATTAATTAACGGAAAGCTATTTATTTGGTGGCTTGAATTAATTAATGGGCTAGATAATCTTAAACACGGAAATAATGACCCGGGAGCCATATTGTGTAATATGGGTTAAGATGGATGATGCAATATTAATTATGTAGTGGGATTAATTAATATTTATGGGCTTGAATTATATTTGGCTCAATATTAAATATTCAAGATCCATTAGAAGGTCCAATCTTAATTCTCCTAAAGGCCCCCTCGAAAGTAGCCCAACATATAGTCCAATAAGCGAAAATGTGATTAAAATAAAATAAATATTGTTGCTTATATTTCCTCTAAATTTTGAAAATTATGGATAAAAAGAGGAGAAAGATTTTCTTTGAATTTTGTTATGGAATGAAGATATGTATTCTTGGAATACAAGATTATCTCATTAAATTCAAGAAATCTCCCACTTGGTTATTCATAGTGATATTTGAAATTTTGAAAAATATAGTGGGCAAAAAAAGATTTTCTTGATTTTTTCTTGAAAATATATTATGGAAGATATGTATTTCTTGAAATACAAGAATATCTCATAAATTCAAGAAGATCCAAATCTTGGATTCTTGATCACTTAATTTTTCGAAAAATCATCCATAAAATAGAGGATGTGGATTTTTTGTGAAATATTTTAATTATGGGAAAAATAATATATGAGATATATTCAAGATTTCTTGGTACCAAGAAAACGCGTCTTTTCCCACATTAAAAAAATCACATAAATTTCGGCCCACCCTCCCTCCTATAAATAGGGGATGATTAGTTCATTCCCAAGACAATTCCATGTCTTTGGAAATATTAAAGCAAATCTACATAAGTTGGTGCAACAAAGTTTATTTTTTTCCTTTTGTTAATTGTTCGCGAAAGTATCCTTCCAACCGGATTGTCGAAAAGCAAGGGCTAAAGGAATACTTGGGAAGTCCTTTTGGTTAGTCCGTCCGACCAAAGTCACCGCCATCCCGAGAGGTGACGTTCACGTAAACCCGTAGATTCCGCATGCGTATGTTTTACGTGGTTTTTTATATGCATGATATGTTGTTGCAATTATTATTTGAATTAAAATAGGATTAATTCATGCTAGTAATAATTAATGAATTAAATTTGTATTTAAATATTCACCCCGAATAGATCTGTGCAAATTATTCCCCAACATTTAGTAGTAGAGAGATTTTCCTACTACCTGTGACTTATTCCACTAGATCTAGAATTTGACCTACAATTTGATAGTAGGGAGGCAATTGGGTCGTTACTGACTTATTCCATCTCACTTCTGGCCTATTGAAACTCTATTTTGACTCTCCTATTTATAAGAGTTTCATGACTTAGATAACAAGAAAAGAATATTCTCAAAAGAAAAGAATATTCTCAAATCTAAGTAAGGAAAAGATAATTCCAAATCTGAGAGAAAGGGAAAAGATAATCTCAAATCTTGAAGATATTATTTTATATTTTTATCTCCAAAATTAGGATTATAACAAATATATGACACTATTAAATTTAATAAAATTTAAATGTCTACAAGAACTTTTGTTGAAAAGTAAAGGGTACTTTTTGCAAAATTGAGAGGAAAAAAAAAATATGAAAGAAGTAATGGTACATTTTTTGTAATATTGTGTGAAAAGTGGGGATAAAATTATGGGTAGTGAAGTTACATTTTCCATTTATGGAAGGTGAACTTATTGTGGGATAGAAAACGAAAGTAGGAAACTTATAGTGGGACGAAGAGAGTATTATTTTTACTATTGAGTGAGTGAGAGAAAAATGATGATTGATTGTAATTAGTAGAAAGAATGAGTGGGTGAGAGAAAAAAAAGGAGAGATAGTGGTCTTTTAGGATGAAATGTAACTAGGAGAGATAATGAATGAGTGATAGAATAGTGGTGATATAATTGTATTGTATTTAGTGAAATATAGAGATGTAGGTGTATTTTATAGGGATGGATGTTGAAGTCGGATGTGGAAATCCAAAATAGGGATGGATGTGGAAGTCGGATGTGGAAATCAAAAAATTGGATTGGCTATCGATGTGCACATCCGTCACCAAACACCACCTTTATGTCTTGGGTAGTATCGCCAAAAATAAATATTTTTTAATTTCTGCATTTCTCTTAACATACGAGTAAGAGAATCTTTCCGTGTGTTCTTCAGAAAATTCATTCTCAAGAAATTGGCCGTGGCTAATCTTCAAAATTCAATTTCTGGTGATTACGCCTCAAGAAGTTATGGTTATGATTACATAGGACATTGCCTAGAAATTTCCAGGTTTTTCTATAAATTTAACGTTTGTTTTCTTGTTTTCTGAATGATGTTGATGTATAAAAATGGAAAAACACCCTCTTAATGGGTTTTTTTGATGTCAAGTTGATTATGCATTCTGAATGTGTTGGAAGTATTGGCGCTGTAATAAGAATTTATATGAAATCAAAATCTTTCTATGTAAGATGCTACGTGTTGGAAATGATCTAGATGGATTCTTCTTTGTGCCTGATAGAGAAAAAATAGATCTTCCTATAATGCGGGTATTGAGGATCATTGCGACTTATTTTGCTGTCAATTTATTACATTCATATAACTCGGGTGATGGGGATTTACATTATCTTCAAGTTTGTTTTTTCTTGGATTTACTATATTCTTGTAATTAACTGATAGTTGTTTAGTTCTCCAAGGACCTTAATTTTTCATTTAAAATTGTACTTTAGTGATGGCAAATTGTAAAATATGCTCTCTTTTTTTCAAGAGTGTGAATATACAAATTCAAGGTCCGAGGCTGTTCTCTTTGTTTCCTTTTTTTGTTATGTTATTCAAAATCATTTCATTTACTGTACCCTCATAGTGACAATGGGTCGTATACAATTTTTTTAATGATGTCCAACGAATCTGATGTTAGCCAATATCTTTTTTATCATAAAAAAATTAAGGGACTATCGCTCCTGTGAAATTATTTGCTTTTGGTGATTTATTGAACCACATTGATCTGCAATTTACTCTAATGTACTTCTCATTTCAGTAAAGATGTTTTACATACTCTCTTTACCCTTAAATGGGTTATAAAAGGTATCATTATGTGTTCTTTTCAATTATTTTGGCTGCAGCACTACTCCTAGCTATAGTTACTTTTACATTTAGCATGAACACTAAGTATTTCTGGCTGGATATGTTGTGTTTACTATTCTTTGGTTTCACTTTTATGGGAAATGCAGACTGATTGATGATTCTATTGCGAAGAATGTGTTCCCTAACACAGGTGGAATGTTGCCTTCACTTATAAAACAGGTAATGGATTTCTCACTGCTTGTTTGGATTTTCAAAGCAACGTATCATAATTGAGTTTACTAGATAAGATAGTTAAGAATGGGTCGATATGGGGGTATACACATTCTAATATTTATTTTGCTAATAATTCTTTGTTTGCTTCTTTGAGTATTGCTTTTTTGTTTATGAAAGCGTGGTTTGCTATTGATGGAGATGAAGATATGCATTGTTTTATTATATGTAATCTCTAGGGTATCATTTGATTTATTACCTTTTATTTATAGTTATCTTTATGCATAATTAGATTGTTCTTAGGATTCTAGATATCTGTAGTTAGCAATTGTATCCTATTATAATAAATTAATACATAGTTTCATCTCCATCGGTGGTTATACATGACTCTATTTCCATTCTTAAGCACATTTACCCTCATAATTGTTCCTTTCATGTACTTTCTTCACTAAATTGAATGTCTATTAGACCTTGTGTTTTCTCCTAGATTATTGTGAAAAATTGTTAATGTTGTCTGTACTATCTTCACTTCCCCCATATTCTTTCTTCTTTATTTATGACTTTTGATAAGCCAAAATTTTGTATTGTCTTCATATAGTCTGTTAACTTATGGTGTAAAGCATTTTCTCATTCTGTATCAAATAATTTCATGTTGTAAGGCGTGCCGAAGTAAGAGTAACCACTACCAGCTAGCAGCTCTTATGGCCTTGATGAACTCCACTCTGGTAAGATTCTTTTGACCAACCAATATTTAGTGTTTTCTACAATTCTGCTTATTTTAAGCTTCAGTTGAGCCTTTTTACATAGTCTCTGGTATAAATGCATGTTGTGGCAGAATATTTTGCTTTTCCTCACTTTTATTATTTTTGTGATTACTGTAATGTGATTAAGTCAATCATGTTGAGTGATAAATCAATAACAAAGAAACAAAAAAAGTGAGAGTCTTAAATCCCATCGACTCCTCACGACGTAAAGGTGCACCTATAGGCCTGCGCCTTACATGCCCAAACCACCTTAAACAATGCTCTTGCATCTTCTCTTCAATAGAACCAACACCTAAAATTGAGAGAATTTCTTCTTTCTCTGTCCTGGTTTACCACACATCCAACGGAGCATGTGCATCTCCATCGTACTCATTTTGTGTATGTGAGTACTGGGTGCCCAACATTCTGTCCCATATAGCAAGACTGGTCTTATGGCAGTCCAGTAGAACTCCCCTTTCAGCCACATTGTTTCTATTATTGACGTCACTATCTATTTTTTTGTCTTCCTGAATAAGCAAATCCAGATATTTAAATTGCCTACCCTTAAGTATTTCATTTTCACACCCATCGAGTGAAATATACCTGTCTCGGTGTCTACAACTGCTAATCTTGCTCTCCATATATTCCGTCTTCGATCTATACACACTAAAACCCTTTGATTCTAGTGTCTCTCTCCATAGGTCTAACTTGCGTTGACCCCTGCTTCCATCTCCTCAGATAATATGACGGCATTTGCAAAAAAACATAGTCTTGTATATCTCGAGTCAGCTCATCCATAACAACCATAAATTGGAATGGACCTAATGCAGACCTTTGCTGTAGCCTAATAGTGATAACAAATTCACCGGTCGTACCTTCGCAAGTTCTAACATTTGATATTGTGGGTTTATGCTTGTCTTTTGAAATCAAATGCAATGACAGTTAAAACAATAAAACGATAAACAACACAAGAGATTTTATAGTAAATCAGAGACTCGGCTCATATCCACTCTTCCCCTATAAGTAGGGGTAGTTCCTTAAACTGAGGAATCTTGATTTTAAGTGCTAAGGGACACTGGTCAGTCACTTCTCCCTTCAAGGTATTCAACTATCTGGAATCTAGAATGAGTTTCATTCCTTTACAACCACTCTTTCAGGCAAATCTAACGTAACTTACTCAATCACTCACACTTCCTAACACTCGAAGGTAGGGGTTTGAAATCTGTTTCCAACTAGGTGAGAGATCTCTTACAAATGAGTTGAGGATGGGAAGAGATCTCTAAGTTTTGAACTATTTCGTGGAGGCTTAGAATACAAATGATGAACACCATGGAGTTCTTGCTTGAATGCTTTGGTGTTCTTGGAAATTGCTTGAAGAATATGAATAGCTTGATCAATTGCAGAATTCCTGTAACCTAACAATCTTCCTTGGACAAATGCATGCATACACCTTTGCTCTTTTTAAGGTAACATCTCAGCTGCTCCTCGTACTTCTAGAACCGTGGGGTCTGATGCAGTCAACTTTATATCAGAATCTGTACAGTTGTTGTCGACTTTTCGTTGGCCCGTATAAGAATGTGTCTAACAGATCTCTCAAGTCAACTGACAGCTTGATTTTGATAGATGAACCTTTAAGTAGAAATCTCCTTTTTGTCTTCTTGTCTTGACTGCCTTGTACAAAAAGGTGTTTTTAATTATCCAAATTTACCAAGTCATTTTTTGGATCCATGTTTAAGTATGGCCTATCTGGTTCAGTTTTTTTAGGATTTTTATTTTTTGAAGGTACTAATATAGGTACAACAAAGGCTTGAACTAATGTCATGTGAAATTTGTCTTCTTTAACTCCCAACATGGTTTTAGCGGTCTGCCGGTCTCCTATGAGTTTATCTTTTGTCAGTGTTTGCATGAATCCGGGATCTAAATTTAGATACCAACTCTTTCTCACTAATTATTTATCCATATTTTATATGATAGAGTGCTTGTTATATGGGACTGGTTTCCACAGAAGATTACGGAGAGCTTGTGAAACTGGCTAAGGAGGTCTTTCAATATTAAATTATTACATGCTATCTTTCTTCTATGATTGTATATGTAATTATCCAATTTTTTTAATGTATAGATTGCAAACAGTGTGGAGAGTGATTCGAACAGGAAGCCTAACCGAACCTCTCTTTGAGTAATCTTGACAATTATGTCAAGGTATGCTAAATACTACATTTAATCCTATTTTATAGTTGATACTACTTTTCAGTGTATTATATGAAAAAAGTTCCATATATTTTATAGCCTATCAGCCACGAGGTGCTCGAGGCTATTGGTTGTGTGCCTTTTTTGTGTTTACTCAGGTGTATTTTTTAAACCACTTTTACTTTCCAGATCTTCTTCACCCTATAATGTGGTTTATGTAAATAAAAAACCATTTCCGACAAAACAAATTCTTTGAAAGAAAACAAAGGCGGGATCATAAACAAGAAATGGTGTTGAATTTAGGCCTAGGGTTAAAGAAAAAAACTGGTAAAGAAAGAAACTAGAGCGCTGCCCCTATACGCTAGGTTCTTTTTCCTCTTTTTTTCTTTGTGAATCTTATCTCTGTTGCTGCAAATTTTAATTATGATGAGAACCAGAATTAGACTATAGATTAAGTGCCGCATTTGCTACATTCGATGTTTTTTGTGAGTTAATGGAGTCTAACTTCACAATGTTGGTGATCATGTCATGTTTACCATATGCTCTAATGTTCATTGGTTGACTTTTGGGTATTATATGTGATTTCAGGTGGTACTAAAATTTTCCTTTTGTAGGACAATATGTGTCTAATATGTTATACTAGTATATAAATGATTAATAGTGAAATAGGACAAGAGGTGCGCCTTTAACAACTATGTAAAACCTGTAAGATCATGGTTTCTGTGATTTGCTTGACCAGATAGTTTTACGTAAAAATGTAGACTTAAATTCAGTGGCTTATTTGTTTCTCAATACCTGAAACTGTTCTGACAAGGACCCTAGTTTTTTGTTCCCAATATTTTTGTTCTTTATGATCTCAAATATCAACATTCATCTTCCGTGGTTAATAAAACTCAAATGGTGCAATTTATGGTGAGTTTTTCGGAAAAATCCTCAGGTAAATTTGATCCAGAATTCCGCGTGATCCTATCTATCTGGTGTTAGGTGTTAGAGTTAATAAATCATTTTTATGTTCATATCGGACCTGTGTTTATGTTGTTCCATAGATACAAACGAACTAGCAAAGATGTGTTGATGAAATTTCCTGTTGATGGGGATGATTGTTATACTACTTCTCTAAAATTTTGATGCTTAATTCTTGGTTTTTTTTATCGTGTTCATATGTTTTTCCTCGTAAACTATTCCTAACCTGCTCTCTCGATTCAAGTCATTTTTCTTGCTTGCAACTGAAATAACCTGTATATGAGTATGTGTGCAGATTCTACCCAAGATTTCAAATGGATCACGATCATATCTTTGGTTTTCTTGAAGCCAAGGTAGTTATTATCCTGCTGTTCCCCTATCCAGGTTTTATGTGTTTTTTCTGCTGATAGCGCTCTTGTGCATTTTGTTCGTTGTAGTCTGGGTACCATATTTATGCGCTTGACTTCCAGATCTCAAAGGATTTAAAGTATTCTCCAGGAGATAAAATTGTAAGCATGCCAACTGTCATTCTTGTTTTCAAATTTATATTTGAGAAAGTGCTTGTGTTTTCATGACTGGTCATCTGATGGGTGTATGATTTGTTGATTTGTAGTTAAGGCTGTTTATAATGTATTTTATTGTCATTCAAAAATTGCTTGAATCAGTTGGGATCCCTTCAATACATGAGAATGGGGATAACTAATGGGCAATGAATAATTAAAATGTGAGCTAGATGGATCACATTTTTATCTTATCTGTGGTTGTAGATAGGTCACTTGTTGTTTACCTTTTACTTCTGATGAATGCTTACTATTTGTTTCACTTTAACTGTCTTCAAAAATGAGTTCCATTCTTTTATGTATGTGTTTATTCTCAACAAACATACTGTTTGTCTAATCCCACTTCCTATTTGCGCTCTTTCTTATCTTTTTATCATATTACTTCTTATTGTCATTTTGAACATATTACATTGGTACATTCATAATTTAGTGTAGATTCATTCTCACCACAGTTTGTGATGTCTGCGGATAAGTGTTATCAATTGCAGGTGTGACACTCTTTCGACGACATCAATGAAGAACGTCACCCCGTTCTTTTGATTTGCAATAAAATTCCTTCTTTACCATCAAAATGAGTCTGACTGCTAGTATTTGTGGGAATATTAAGGGCCCGCTTGGTTGGGGGTAATAGAAATAATTCCTATTAATACTGCTTGGTGGTTTTGATACACCCGTAATGGGAATAGAAGAAAGCAATTGACTACCCTACTTTCATTACCTAATTTCACCCTCACTCAACTCTCTTCAAATGATACCCATTCTTGATGAATTAACCAAGCAATAACAATGCAATCAATAATCCCACAGTGATTGACCCCTTAATGATACTCATTACCATTACCATTCCCGAATTGCACCAAGCGGGCCCTAAGTCTTTTTCTCCTTTCTACTGCTAAGCCATCTTAGATAACAGTTGGTAGAAGATACAAGGGATGGCAGGTAAAAGGTATTATCCTTTTTATCCTATTGTTTTAATAGGAATTACTATAAACCATTCGGGGAAAAAATCGGCCCCATTCCCCGCCCCGCCGAGGAATTTCATCCCCGCGGGGATTCGGGGAATCCCCCGCCCCACCTCTTTTTTTTTTTTTTTTTTTTATAAAAATCTAATTTTCACAATTTTAATGTGAATATAAAAATTCAAAATACAAATTAAACAACATCAATAAAAATGAAAAAATAGTTCAACATCAACATCAACAAAAAATTGAAATATAAAATTAAGCATACAACATAAAAAAAAAGAAAGAAAAGAAAAGCTTATTGTTTATCTCATTTGTTCTCTCCCATAATTAAACAACTTCAATTCTCCGTTTCACGTGCATCCATGTCAAGCTCCTCTTCAAAAAATATAAATAATATATATATTAGTAAACTATAATTTCAAGATTAGGGTTTAGAATTTTAAAACATACTATTTAATTATATATGTGTATATATAATTATATATTTATATATATATATTAATTTAAATTATAAAATTCGGGGCCCCATGGGGAACGGGGCGGGGAATGCTATCCCCGGCCCCGCCCCGACCTTCGGGGGAAAAAAATTCCATATCCCAACCCCACGGGAAATTTTCGCGGGGATTCCCCTCCCCAATCGAGGCGGATTCCTGCGGGGAACGGGGATTGGGGATTCCCCGCCCCGCTGCCAAGCCTATTCAGGGCCACAACTTCCAACAGACATTACACCTTTGCTGAAAAATGGAATCAATCTCCTTCAAGCTTTTGGTGACTTTAATGCTACTCTTATTTCTAATATTACCTGACTGATCGATTATGGTGTTGAATATTCCAAAGGTGCTTACTCCTGATATTTTTTTTATTCTATAGGAAATTATAGTTTAGCCGTTGCTTTCGAGTTGCCAAATCCTGATAGTGCCTCTCTTCAAGATTATGAGCATGCTCCTGCCACTGTGGATGCAGGTCCCCTTTTTTAATATAGAACAATTTAGATTGAGAATATCTCATTATTTTTCTTGAACAGTAATGTTTGGATAAGAAATTGCTCTCCTTAGTATTTATCGCATTTTTTGTCTATTTAGATTGTGAAGTAATTGAAGGGTTATCATCGATATCACTAAATTGTCCTATTAGGTACGAATTTCTCATTAAGTTTTATGTTTTCCCTCTTCATTTCCTAATTTAGTTGTTTATAGAAAATCTTATCATTTACTTTTAAGCATCCCATTCTCTCTTGTATTTTATGCAATGTATAGATGCTCTGTTTTGAGAACCTATTACAACACAAATATGAAACTCCAATACATTATCCTACTTATTGTTTACTCACCATTAAATATTCTTTTTAATCTCCACCAACCTAAATTTTGGTGTATTCACTTTGATGTGCTGATTAATCTGTTTTTATTCTTAATCTTGACAGCTTCGGGCGTATTAAAACTCCTGTTAAACGACGGTCGTGCAAGCATATTCCGGTAATTCAAGATTACATAATTTTAGCATATTATGTTCGAAATTGTTGCTATACTTTTTCGTTTATTATGTTGTAGGTGATGTAAGATAGGTATTCCTTCTTATAATGCAATTATGGTTCCACAGCCTTTGAGTTAATTTGTAATGAGTTTTTTTTATTTTTCTTGCTTTATTCCATAAATAAAAATATATACTGTGCTAGATTTGAGATTGACTGCAGAGTTATCTCAGATACATATTCTATTAAGAAATTAGTTTTATCTCATGGACCTTGTTTATATCATTTCTTGATAATTTACCTGTGTCCATTAACATACTTTTCTTTTAACTCAAGAAGACCACACTGGCGCTGCCCTAGTTGTAATAAGCACGTGTGCTTCTCCGATATCCGCCTTTACCTAAACATGGTTAAGGTATGTAAACGCTAATTAATATTTGATAATTGTATTTTTTATAATTTAAATATTGAACCTTCATGTATTTAGATCCCTAACTCTTAATCAATTGCGAACTTGATTAATAGCTAATTATAGGATTGATAAAAGAATATAATTCAACTGGTATTTCACTACTAGTATACTACTTGTATTCATTCTCAAGGGGGCACTTGGTTCACATTCAAATTCTTCAATGGAAATGATAATGAGAATCATTAAATAGTGAATTACATTGAGAATGATGATTACATTGTTAGTGTTTTGCTCTAATCTTGGAATAAGTGATGACAAAAATGATTTTCGCTTGAGAAACAATTGAATGATTGAGAAGGGATAATAGTTAACCAAAAATGATGTGTTGAATTAACTTATTTTGAGCCTCATTATCCCGTATGGAGTATGATGAATGTGAATTGCCATATATTTGAGCCTCATTATCCCCTAAGCTCATTCTCATTACCATTCACTTACATTGAAGAATTTTTAGCCAGAGACCCTTTAGTAGCTAAACCAGAAAGACATATACTTATATGCACTAGTTGCACCTTGGACATTTTTAAATGGTATTTATTGTTTTACTAAAAGGTTATAGTTGGTCAATAATATTAGTTTTTTTTATTGAACAATATTAGTTGTTTTCATTGAACAATATTAGTTGTTTTCATTGAAAAGTAGCCGAGAGTTACTGAAACAGAAAATATGGAAACAAATTATCATCATAATTGACTATCTTTTATGATATTGGGGTCATTCTCAGCTCCTGAAAGAGGCCGACCCCAACGCCTCGACTATAACTTTCAACGCAGATGGGTCATGGGATCGTGCAACAAAAACTGAAGATACTGTAGAGACGCTTATATGCCCTCGAATACTGCACCCCCACAACCTGCTGATGTGGTGGATCTTACGCAGGACGATGATGATGATCTGATGTACGCCATTCCTACACACCAACCTGACCAGGCCAGAATTCAGAAGAACAGAAAAGTTGGGGCGGGTGACCGAAGGGGTAAGAGCAAGACCGGCTACCTCGGCTAATTGCAGCAGCAACTCATCAGGGATGAAGTAGTGACTGTTGATTTATTTTAATTTGTTCATGACTACATGTTTTTTACTTCTCCAGTACAAACTATTTTCTTCTTCTTCTTCGCCTAGACTTTAATCCCAAAGAATTGGGGTAGGCTACTTGAACCAATAATAGAGTTTTCTATAATTAACTCATGATATGGTGATGTGAGTTTTACGCTGGCTATTAGTCTGTCACAAGCCTACGACGTTCCCTCCTCCTTTGTTCTGACTTGGGACAGGCAAGGATAACTCCCTAGCGGAGTTCAGTACAAACTATTTAATGTCAGGAAAAATAATTTGTCTATTTATAGATATATCCTATTAAAAATGCAAAATATAATCCCAGCTTATACAATGTCATGTTGCATGTTTCAAGTTTCCAAATGGTGTCCTTGATGATATTAACTCTATGATTAGGGCTTCCTGTGTTCTTCCAACTAAAATTACTAGAAGATTATAAATTGGTTTTCATGGTCGTCCACAGATTTTCATGATATTGTTTCCTGGGTTTAAACAAAAAAATTGAGGATTGTATTAAATACCCATTTTTAATATTAAAAAAAATATTTTATCCACTTGTAACTATATAAAATTTATTATTCTCATTTTTAATTTTGAGACATAAACACCCTTCATAAGTGAGTATAAAAAATTGAAAGTAGGTAACAAATTTTTTGTTTTGGTGCCCTTTTGTACTTTTTTTTTTTTTTTAATTTGGTACCAGCTAGTATTTAAATTAAGGATTGAAAAGTAGGCAACAAAATTTTTGTTTTGGTACCAGCTATTTTTTTAAAGGATATTAATTTATTAATTAATTTTATTATTTTTTAACTCTATTTTCTCTTATCATTATAAAATATTCTATTGTAATCTAAAAACTACAACTATTCATTTTAAATTAAATTTAGTTAATTAAAATTTAATGGCAGGGTATGGGCTCACCGTTCGGGGTTGAGTAGATCAAATATAGTTATTTTGGATAATGGTGGGCCATGTAAGTAATAATTTTTTTAACAAGATTAATATAGTATTTTTATATTAAAATGAATAGAATAAATCTTTTATACTTGATATGGGTAAAATAAATTTTAAGTTTGTAAAAGTGGGTAAAATAAATTTTCTCATAATATGTACAAAATTTGAGTTCAACTTGCTAATAAATCAAAATAGATTGCATATACAGTCAAAGTTGTACATGAAAGTGCGAATGTACATATGTATGTACAATCATTTTGTACCTAATAAGTTGCAATCAATAAATCTCCAAAAAAATAAAATTACTACATTATTTCCAACTTATTAAAAAAAATGGAAAAAATAACATAAATATTTCATACCTCAGAAAAAAAAGTTGAATAAGAATGGAAGAATATCTCACTTGTCCGACAAAGTCTTATGCCCAAGTGCACCGTGCACTCTATAGTGTATTTTAAAACCATTTAATTTGTTGCACTGAAATATGCAACTTGTTTACATTGAAGAGTGCAATTATTAATAAAAAGAAACAAATTACATGTTTTAATGTAAATAAATTGCATAATTTAATGCAACAAGTTACATGATTCTAAAATACATTATAGAGTGCACGGTGCACATGAGACCCGCCCCACTTGCCCACCTTGAGTCGCTATTACTCGCCCATGCCTAAAAATCACAGAAGTAGATTAATCATTTTATCAATTTTAATTTTCTAAACATGTGAATATTAGATTTGAGTTATCTATGTAGTCCATGTGATATTATATTACTCTGTTGTCACTTGTCATTCACCACCTTTTTTGATCGTGCAACCCCTAATTTCTCTCCTTAGTTGAGAGTCTCTGATTTCTCTTCCGAGTTGAAAGTCTTTTATTTGTATTCTGTCGATCTCAAATTCCCATCTCCCACATTATACCTATAATTTTCGTACTCCCCTAGTATATATAGGGGATGATTTTTTTCATCCCCAACACAACTCAAAAGTTATTTTTTTTGAAAAAATATCATTGTCGACAGAAACTGATTTTTTTTAAAAATTCAGTGTGTGTGCAACGAATGTTTTCTTTTTCCCTTTGTTAAATTGTTCGTGAGGATTTCCCACCGGATCAACGAGCAAGGATTTGAAAAGAGTGGAATTAAAAAAGTATGAAATTAAAGATTCCAAGTGAAATGACGAATTAAGACCAAGTTTATGTACTTGCTCTGCGCTGCCCGCTCTAAAAGATAGGAAACCTCCTTGCTACAATGAACGCCCACAATCGTCAAATCAGCAACGTAAGTGTTGCCGCTTATATCATTCTAAATTTTATATTGTGGCTTCATGGAAGATTCTGCTCACAAAAATACTTTCTCGAGTATCTTTCGGCATAATCACTTTGTCGAAAGTGAAAGAGTACTTTTGCCCTTATAAAATCAAAGAAAAACAAATAAATTGTGAGAAAAAAATTTAGACATGAGAACCTATTAACATAAAGAACACATAAATACTTTATAATACTCATCATTATGTGTTATATCAATGCCTCGACCCAACATCTCCGTTGATGTTGGAAATGAAACAACTTCTGGATCAGAGTTTACTCCATCATCAAACGTCAGCGGTCTCACTCGACAAAATACACGTATATTACCCTTCAACTCCTGTATCAACAAGGATTCATGTAAGAATCATGAAAATTAAACATAATATATACTCAAAAAGGATGGTGATAAAATAGTACAAATATATAACTCATTCCCAAGCATACTTGTTGGGAAGGAGTTAATAACAACTATGCTTTGCATTTGCATTCTGTAGATCTCAAATTCTCATCTCCCACATTATACCTATAATTTTCGTCCCCCCTCTAGTATATATAGGAGATGATTTTTTTCACCCCCAACACAACTCAAAAGTTATTTTTTTGAAAAAATATCAGTGTCGACAAATATTGATTTTTTTTTGAAAATTCAGTGTGTGTGCAACAAATGATTTCTTTTTCCCTTTATTAAATTGTTCATGATGATTTCCCACCGAATCAACGAGCAAGGATTTGAGAAGAGTGGAGTTAAAAAAATATGAAATTAAAGATTCGAAGTGAAATGACGAATTAAGACCAAGTTTATGTACCTGCTCTGCACTGCCCGCTCTAAAAGATAGGAAACCTCCTTGCTACTATGAACGTCCGCAATCGTCAAATCAACAACGTACGTGTTGCCGCTTACATCATTATAGATTTTATATTGCGGCTTCATGGAAGATTCTGCTCGTGATGCCTTAAAGCTCGATTTGTTAGACAACATGTCTTGTATTCTCTCGTTGTATATCTCGAGCATCGACGCCTAAAGAAATGCCAAAAAACTAGATTATTAAAGTGAAAAATGAAAAGGCTCAGCAAAGAGGGCAATTTGGTCCACACCTTTATTTGGTACTTCCATCCTTAGGCTTCAAGGATTTGCCTAGTATTGAATACTTGCTCCAATGAATGGGGAATCAGACCTTTCTGATCTGACTTTCCCATCATAGTGTAGGTCTTCCCAGAGCCCGTCTGCCCAAAAGAAAAAAAATGCAAACCTGGTACGAAATGCAGTAGGTTAAGAAAATGTTTGTGAACAAGTGACTTTTATAAGTTTAAGAACAAGATTTGACCTTATATCCATCAAGAGCACTCTGAACGAGCTGTGATATCTCCACAAAAACACTTTCTCGAGCGAAATTGAAAGAGTACTTTTGCCCTTATAAATTCAAAGAAAAATAAATAAATTGTGAGAAAAAAATTTAGACATGAGAACCTATTAACATATAGAACATATAAATACTTTATAATACTCACCATTCTGTGTTATATCAATGCCTCGACCCAACATCTCCGTTGATGTTGGAAATGAAACAACTTCTGGATCAGAGTTTACTCCATCATCAAACGTCAGCGGTCTCACTTGACAAAATACACGTATATTACTCTTCAACTCCTGTATCAACAAGAATTCATGTAAGAATCATGAAAATTAAAATTAATACTAAAAAAGGATGGTGATAAAATAGTACAAATATAACTCCTTCCCAAGCATACTTGTTGGGAAGGAGTTAATAACAAGTATGCTTTGAGGTTTGATTTTGTTTTTCATAGTGTTCTCTTATGAAGACAATTTTTATTGTCAAATTTTTAACGACATAGGCCTCGAAATCAAATTAGAGAACAATGTATTGACTGCATTGTGGTGGATCGACGATTGAAACAATCAATAGTAAGAGATGTTGCCAGTGAATATATGACGACGATAGCTTGTAAAAATATACTAAATCAACTTAGTGATTACGTGATTTGTCTTATTCATAAAAAAACTAATGATTTGGCTCGCCGTTTGCTAGGATGTATGTTTCATTCTCAAGTTCTTTTTATTGGGTCGAACCTCCAACGGTTGTGGATGACCTTCTCGATATTTACTGATCTTGCATTTAAGTTATAAGTGGTTTTTTTTTTGTTTTTTTTTTTTAACATGGGAATTTAGGTTTTAAAATATAACTACACGTGGTAGTTCAAAAATGGAAAAAAAAGAAGAAAGAAGGCAAAATGAGGTAGTAAAATCTTGAATTGAAAAAGGGCATTTAGGTTGAACAAGAGTCTTGTCAAAGAGTTGGGGGGAAATTTCACAAACCCTCGTAAAATGTTCTACAAAAATTGGCAAATTTCCACTGTGCAGTAAAAACCCCGAAGCTTCATTCATAATTTGGTATGCTTTCGCTCATGACACTTGCCCGCAAGGCCGATCGCCACCTATACGTCGTTGCAACTCCACCTCAACCATCTCTATTTTATTCGCCTGTTTCTTGAAATTCTTGTGTTGCTCTCTTACTTTTTTCTGAATCCCCAATTGTTGAATTCTCTGATGATTCAATGCTGGGGAGCTGGCCTTCGCGCGACCCTCACAACTTCAGCCAGTTCAAGCCCAATGATCCTTCCAATCCATCGGTAATTGCTCTGTTTCTTGTTTAATTTTGCAGTTTTTGTTTGTTTTTGTTAGCCCATTTCCCTTTTATGACGAACCCTTCTGTCAATTTTCATTTTCTTAGAAATAGAAGGGACAATTATGACTTGTTGGTTGTGAATTTTCAATTTTGCTTTGTTGTTAGGGCACATAGTTTAATTACTGTAGAATTAAAATGTATTATGCTGAGAATTGAGGAGAACTACAGCTTGAAGTTGTGGTTTCTTGAAATGGGGTTTGTGTGATTTTGTGGTACCATTGCTAAAGCGGTTGAAAACTATGAATTTTCCGAACTTAACTTAATGTTTATTTGCTTTAATTACGGCATTTTTCTCTGGCTACTGTAAAATAGATCCGGCTAGTTTTGGTTGTAACTGAGTTTAGGATTGCTGATTGTTGCATCAAACTTCATTTGCTCACTTTGAGAACTGTGACTTGTATTGATCTGTAACTTTTTACATTAAGGAAGTTGAATTTATGAAATCAAGGCAGCTACTGTGGTAAGTAAATTGACAAATGTACGTTTCTGGAAGCTCAATTGTGTAATGATGATTTCATATACTGCCAGTCGTGCTTTTAACAAGAAAAAAGGATGTTAGCGCGAAAGGTGTCAAAAATTTTATTGAATTTTTAATTTTTTTGGGATAAGGCTTGTCTTGAACTTTGCTTTGCAGGCTATGTGAATGTACAATGGTTTACTAATATTTGGTACTAGTTAAAAGAGCCAATCATGAATATGTAGCTTCTGTTTAACCTTCGTACTTCATTATCAGTTTTGAAGGAATTAGACGTATTAGGGTTCTAGGGATCTCATTAACTAGGTTCAGAAGCACGATATAGGGGGTGTTTGAAAAAAAATATGCTTTTGAGGAAGTGATTTAATTTAGTGAGAATAATTGCTCAATAGTAAAATTGGTAAGTGTTTGCAAAAGATATTGCAAAAGTTAGTAGACGCTAAGCAAAAGCATCAAATAACCAACTTATAGATTTTGGCTTTAGTTAAATGATTTAATCACTTGGAAGAGAAACAAAACACTCAAAAATGCTTTTCAAAAGTCAGAAAGTGATTTTAAGTTGCAAGAATCTTTTGCAAACACCCCCATACTCTATAGAGTGAGAAAACAATTGCTTATGAGATTATTATAGTTGATGAGCTATCAATTCCAAGTGCTAAAGTAAACTTTGAAGGATGGTCCTTCCATCCATAAACATCTGTTATGAGAACACTCTGCTTATTATCTCAGATAATCAGAGGTTAGAAACTGCAGCTTATTGAAAATTGAATGCAGAATTTTCTTCTCTGTGGGGATCGAAGCTCCTGCAGTCTTAAATTCAACTGTATTCATTTAATGGAGTTGTAAAGAAATCATTTAATTGGTTATAGCAACTTTTCACGTGCTAAATTGCTTAATCTGTCATTGTGTGGTTTTCATCAGAAACCTAAAATCTACCATTTCATACTCTAAAACTGTATTATTTGTTTTCTTCAGAAAATGACGCCTATTACTTATCATCCTACTCATGATCGCACTGCCCCTCCACCTGATCAGGGTAAGCTTATATAACTGCTATTTTCTCGTTTCAATTTATTTTACATAGAAATCTCCATATCTCCAGCTGAATATAGCATGTTTATCTGCTAGCAATTATTGATAGATCAGTTAGATGAATTGATGAGATCTTTCCTGGTATGGACATATACTTTTCAGCTTAGATATATCACTGGTTTCTAGAAGAAGTTAATTTGTTCCTCAAATAAAAGGGAAGATGTTAGATAACGTTAATCCAATTTCGATATATTTCATTACTCTATAATAAAATGAAATAAAGGTTGAGGCTTGATGATGAATTCCAAAGTATTCTTGGTAAGAGTTTTTCATATACAACTCTCCTCTTTTTCCTCATTAAAAACTTTTTCACCTAGACGACGATTTCCATACTATGATTACCATTAGCTATCTAGACAGGCATAATAAGTTGGCTTGTAATTTCGTATAAAAGCTTACAAGGCTTTCTGTAGCCAAGTCTTGAACAATTATTTTTAGTTTGACAAATGCTTCTATGCACCAGTTGCATCTTGAAACTCAAATGCATTTTTAAATGGTATTATTTGTTATACTAAAAGTATTAGTTGATCACTATTAGTTGTTTTCATTGAACAATATTAATTGTGCATGGTGCAACTGGTGCACCCGAGTGTTGCTCTTTTATTCTATATCAACTCTTGGCTGTACAAAATATTGTATGAAACGAGTCACTACTGATCTCTCTCTCCCTCACACACACAGTGATAACGTGTGAGGCCAGAAACATTCTTCTGAGGCACATCTATCAACGCGTTGAAGAGAAGGTTAGCATTTGTTTATCATAAAACTCGAATAGCTATCTTGTTAGAACCCCATTTTCCAGTGCATTTACGGCTTCATAATTTGTAGTCACAGAGAAGCAAAAGAGGGTCGTCTGAATATCTAACAGCAGAGCGCGCATCCAAGCTCCCCAAAGTTTCAACTTCTGATAATGTCTCGTGAGCTTCTTTCGTAAGATGCAATGCTATATAGAGTGTGTGTGTAACGAAAATGCACGCTATTATATATGTTTAAGCGCGTTTACAGCTCCAAGTGATAAGTTGTCTTATTAGCTATTACCATCTTCACCTGTTATGAATGCCAATCTTTGCTTCTTTTTTTTTTTCTATATTTTCTTTCATTTTTCATGTTCTTGTTTGTCAGTCTGATTATAAATCTGGCTACCAATAGTCACGTTTTCCTTTCTTTGTCTCAAATTGTAGTTATTTTTTTTTAGAAGTGTGTAAATTGTTTTAAAAACCCTTGTTCAATGTATATTGAAGTTAATTATGTTTCATTTAAATATGAGATCATTTTTGTTTTTGGATTCAATAGCATATTAGAATTTTTTTGATCGGGCAAATGGTGACTCAAACCCATGATCTCACGGCGTAGACAGTAGTGCTCTAATCACTTGAGCATATTAGAAAATTTATAAGATAAATTCTGATTTTCAAGCATAATTAATGATGATTTATTGACCTTTTTGTAAAATTCAAAGTGTGACTTTTATCTTGGGGACAGAGAAATACTTTTTTAGTTAAATAATTAATATTTAAAAAAATATATATATATGAATTCCAAGGTGCACAAGCAGTAAATTTGTGGGACAGAGGAATGTTTTTTTAGTGAAAAATTCATACTTTTTAAATAAACTGATTAGTTTCTGCAAAATTTATGTTTAGAACTACACTATTTTTGTGTGGGTTTGTTTTGAATTAAAGCTAATTTTAATTTGATATTTTTTAAAAAGATGGAAGTATTTTCGTTTATGTATATATTATTAACAAATTAGTATTTCACCCGAGCGATGCGTTCGATCTCATTTACAATATTATATAATAAATCATGAATTTGTAAAGCTCCAACCTAATTTAAAAAGTACTTTCATGACCCAAATATTAAATGAAGGTTCAAGTGAATGTTTTTCTCACGTATGTCACATAAAATTCTCTTTTAATATAATAATTCTATATATAATTTGTTTTTCTTATTTATCTATATTAATATTAAACTATCAATTCATTATATATAAAATAAGGTTTAATGTGTTGAAACTTTAATTAGATATTACATCTTTAAAAAATCATATGTAATGTTTGTCAATATCAATAGTGTTGTTAGCTTGTAATAAAACATTTTATGATATAATATATATATATATATATATATATATAATTAAGTAAATTTAATATTTGAAGAAGAAAAGAAAAGTGAAGCTTAATTAAAAAAAAACTATTTGTCTTAAATTTATTTAAACAAAATTCATCTGAAAATTAATTATGTAATGAAATAGACAACAAAATACTCATTACATTGGTCAAATAATACTGTGTCATGAGAACAACAATTATGAAACTAAAAAAAAAGCACTATTTAAAACTTGTTAGGTTGATTAAAAAAAATTATATTGAGATTTTTTTCAATTTAATAATTTATCATATCAGTTTTGTAAAATTAGAATTTATTTGTTTAATTTTATACAAAGTAATAAAATAAGACCACTAAAAAAATTAATTCAACACATTCGAATTAAATAGTGGTTTAGTTAATTACTGTAGAAGGAGAGAAATGGGAGTGAAAAATTACTGAAAGTGAAGAGAGAGAAAGAGAGAGAGAGTCCTAAAAAAATGAGAGAAAAGTAGAAAGAAACCGGCGGAGATAATTAGCGAGAATAAATTTTGCATGAGGCTATCATGTTTTTATATATTTATAGATGCATAATTAAATTTGGGCTTGATTTTGGGCTTTTTACAATTATTTAACATATTAAATTTGTGCTTGCAAATTATTTATGAACTTATGTAGTATTAAATTTGGGCTTCTAAATTAATTTTAGGTTTGTTGCAGGAAAGTGGAGAGAGAGAGTAGGAAGAATGAGCGAGAACATGTTTTTTAGAGATTATTCTCTTTTTATATATGTATAGATAGATTCACCATTTATATATAGTACTAGGACATAAAAACTGCATATTACGTGGATTGATATTAAAATTATATTTTAAATTAATATTAGATTTCTTAAAAACAACACACTACACAATTTAAAATATATTACATTTAATATTTCGTATTACTTGTAATCAAACAATAAAAATTTGATTATAAGTAAAATGGACGAAATTAAATTAAATAAATATTTAAAGTACTTAATATAAAATAAAATTAATTATGTAATATTATTTTTTATCACAAAATATAAATAGGGTTGATATTGTTTATGCTAATTTTTTATTTTATTTTATTGAAGATTAAAATTGAATAATATAAAATATCATAAATATATTGTATATAAACTGAGTATTTTAAAATTTAGTGATTAGATAGGTGAAAATTGATTCCCAATTAGTAGATAAAGAAGTTTATTAACTTTTTAATTTTTTTTAATAGAATCCTATAACTTATTTGATTGAAGATTAAAATATTGAATAATTATTAATAGAATTTTTAGAATATAAAATAGGGGTGAGTCTCATGTGCATCCAATTGCACCGTGCATTCATAGTGTACGTGCAATTTGTTATACTGCAACGTGTAATTTATTGATACAAAATCGTGCAATTATTTTTTTATATTAATAGTTATATTATTCAGTATAAACAAGTTACACTTTTAATATAATAAATTGTACAATTTTAAAATGTATTATGACTGCACAGTGCATATGAGAATTAACTTAGCCATAACATAAAATAGAAGTAGATAAGATATTTTAATTATTAATTAGAAAAAGAGTTAAGACTTAATATATTAAAATAATAGAATAGAATAGTACTCCCTCTTTTTCATATCAATTTTCACAATTAATTTTTATACGTATTTTTGTGAGCGAATTTTATATTAGTAATTAAAATAATAAAGTGATTTTTAAGGAGTGATATGATAGATGAACACCTTATCTATCATATTACTCCTTAAAAGTCAATTTATTATTTCAATTATTAATATAAAACTCGCTCACAAAAATATATGTAAATATTAACTATAAAAATTGATACGAGACGGAAGTAGTATAAAATAATTTAGATGTCTTGATGCGACCACCACCAGAGTGTCGTGAAATAATTTTATAATAATCCAGCGTGGCACCTATAAATTTCTTCTCCCATACACAAACGACAAATCAGAATAGCAAAATCGTGCTCCACGAGCTTCTCAAGTTTATTCCTATCTAAACCACGCGCCACCCCACGCGCCGACGCTTCTCAGAGAATTCATCAGTATGTCTATGGCCAATTCTCTCCACTACACCCTACCATTTCCAATTAAAGCCTCCTCAAAGCAGCCGGCTCTACAATTACCCCGAGTCGTAGCGTGCGCGGCGCAACACTCTCTTCCCTCTTTGAGATTCACGGCGAGGCCTTCTTCCTCGTCGGCGGCGCTTTCCGCCTCGAGCACCGTTGAAGCCGAGCCGCAGTCGGAAGCTGCTTCGCCGGCGAAGGTTTTGCCGTTCCGCGTAGGCCATGGATTCGACCTTCACCGCCTCGAGCCAGGGTATCCTCTCATCATCGGCGGTATCAATATTCCTCACGATCGAGGCTGCGAAGCTCACTCCGACGGTAATTGATTCATAGATATTTCAATTTTTATATTAATTTCACCTCTCTGCAATTCATTTACCATTTCATTGAGATAGCGATCGAGAATTAGGTTAAAATAGTTGGAAATTGAAATTGAGTAGGTGGTTTTCCAGTTAAAATTAGACGAGATTTTTATTGTTTTTCAGTTTCGAGTTGGATTTCATTTCAATAGTGAACATTTATTTCCCTACTGTTTTGAGCATGAATGAACACGATGCAAGGGGTTGTGGGTTTTTTTCTACCAATTGGGGCTCGCCCTTCACCACCCCATGATGGAACTTAATTGAAAATATAGATTTGTACATATGTAAAATGAACTTATTGTGTTAATAATTCTGTGGTTGAGGAAGATTGGGTTCTTATATTTGCAGGCGATGTATTGCTACACTGTGTGGTTGATGCAATATTGGGGGCACTTGGGCTCCCGGATATAGGGCAAATATTTCCCGATACGGATCCTAAATGGAAAGGAGCTGCATCTTCCGTTTTCATGAAGGAGGCGGTGAGTGTTCCCTCGTCTCTTTTGTGTTCAATATGACTAATACTTCATCCTTGAATGTCTTTAGATACAAATTGATCCTCATTCTCTACTGTGCTTTAAGATCATGAGTTGATACACTGTGGTATGGACTAAATGATACTGAGGCAAAGCTTATGTAAACAAGTTTTATCGTGCAACTGATTTGCATTTTGTGTGTACTTTTAAACAGTATTATTAGTTCCATTAAAAGTTATTAGTTTGATAGAATTAGTTGTTTCATTAGAAAGTATTAGTTGTTTTACTATAAAGTGACAGTTTTGAATAGTTGCGGTAAAACTGTTTTACATAAAAAAGGAATTAGATAATAGAGGATTCAAACTATTTTTAGTTTATGTAATTGATTTACCTTTAAATTATTATTTTGGTTTCTGCAACTTGTAATCTCACAGATTTTGCATTTGTTACCATATGGATATGATTTCATTCTAGCTTGTGAGAATAGGTGATTATCACGAGTACACTCAGTTCCTCTCTATTAACATAAAAAGAACCTATGTTTGTCTCTAATTGTCATCATCCCCTAGCAGAATGGGTAATGTTCTCATTGAATTTGTCAAGATCATGTGAGTCGCATTTTCAGAAAACGAAATAAATTTGCAACTAATTCATCCTTTTGATATGCCTAATGGCAAGAAAGAAGATTATTTTTCTGGAGTCACTTTGATAATAGAAAAGATGCTATTTTTGGTCCTTCCCTGGGGGTGTTTATGGGACCCCATTTTGAAAATGTTTAAATTTTTTAAATTTTGAGCATTTATGACTTATGCCACGCTATTCCACAATATGGTACATGTTAGGTTCGGCTAATGCATGAGGCGGGCTATGAGCTTGGAAATTTGGATGCGACATTGATTCTCCAAAGACCTAAGTTGAGCCCTCACAAGGAGGCTATAAGGGCAAACTTATGCAAGCTAATAGGGGCGGACCCCACGATGGTGAATCTAAAGGCCAAAACTCATGAGAAGGTCGATAGTCTTGGGGAGAACCGGAGTATCGCGGCACATACACTTGTTCTACTTATGAAGAAGTAATATAATGCATCCAGAAACACAAATGTAATTTTTTTTGTTTAAATCATTAAAGTTTACAATTAATTGCTGGCTCTGACAAGTTTTCTCACTTAGTACAGTCTTGGATAATAAACAATATGTATCTTGAAAAACCTTGAACTTTCTTGTGATTCTAGAGATTAAGATTTCCTTAGAGCAGAGTGTTCAGTTTTTCGTTGAATATTTGATTCTATAGATTAAGAATTTGAGTGGTTGCCACAAATTCTTTTGTTGGGGGAGAAAGTGAGTTGGACAGGGGCCCGAAGCCCCACGAATTGATTCTGGATTGAGCCCGGGTTATATTCACCCCCAACTTTAGGAGATACACCTATTTAGATTTTTATTATTATTATTATTATTAGAGATAATAACTTATAGGTCAATACATCCCTTCCCACTTACTCATAGGTCCATAAAAAAAAAAAATTACTCCTAGGTCCAAAAATTCCACACAAAAACCCTAAACTACCCCTTTCCCCGTTAAATCAAATCAGCCGCCCCCCTAAGTCTCTCATTTCTCTCCACACCTCTCTCTCTAACTTCTCTCTAAAATCAGCCCCACCCCATCTCCAAAATCCAGGCGGATCCCCACGAAGCCCAAAAACAGGGGACACCACCGCCGCCGGATCCCCTCCCCACCGCAGCGCCTCCGCGTCGCCACTCCCAGGACGAACGGCGAACGGCCCCACTCACATGGCCACGGCCCCCTCCCCCCCCACAGCTTTGCCCCTGCCGCGCCCCCCCTACCCCTCTCCCATGGCCGCGGCCCCCCTCCTCCTCCCCAACAGCTTTGCCGCTGCCGCGGCCCGCCTACCTCTCTCCCATGGACGCGCCGCCGTCTGGATTTTTGTGCGCCGCCGCCGCCATGAGCCACCCTCTCCCACCAGATGACACTCCCAGCGTGGAGGCGGTGCCCTGTTGTTTTCAGCCCAGCCCATTTATCTTTCTTGTTTTTAATCAATTTTTTATGATTTTTTTTTTTTGGAATCGTAAAAGATATCTTTTGAAATTTGGTTCAAGATTTCTTCAAGATATGTTCAGATGTGGTTGATTTTGGTGCTAATTTCTGGGTTTGCTAATTTCTGTAGTGTTGATTTTGGTTGCTAATTTTGGTGCTAATTTCTGGGTTTGCTAATTTCTGTGTTGAATCTGGTTTTTTTGGTTTTTAATTTCTGGGTTTGCTGATTTTAATGATGATGAGAATGAATCTGTTGATTTGTGATTGTTTCTTGATTCTGGGTTGGGTTTTTGAATTTGATGAATTTTGATGAAATCTGTTTATTTTGGACATTTGTGTTTTTTGAATTTGCAGATTTGAAGATTCTTAGACTTTTTTAAGATCTGAGTTGTTGATATGACAGTTTTTTAAAGATTTGAAGATCCATTTTACGAAAATCTGAGTTTGTAAATTTTTTGAGGGTGAGAGTCTGAAATCGCATATGAACATGTTCATGTGTTTGATGAACACGTTCATGTGTTTTGATGAACATGTTCATGTCGTAATAAAAGACGATGATATGTAAATTTTTAGATTGTAATTGTATGCTTTAGATATGTAAATTTTTTACATTTTTTCAATTTTGATATGTAAATTTTTGTAATATTCTATTTTTTATATGAATTTTGATATTTTAATTTTTAGATATGAAGCCTACAACTTTCTTAATTTTGAGATTTGATAAACAATTTAAAAGAAATGCAAAATGAATTTGCACAAATAAAGGGGCAAAAAAAAAGCAGAAATTTAAAACAATTTGACTAATAAAATTAATTTGCAATTTGGTAAAAAAAGGAAGAAAAAGTGAAAAAAAGGAAAAGAGAGAGAAGTAAGGACAAATAAGTCTTTCACTTATAGGCCATTGGATCTATTAGTATTTTTTTATTATTATTATTATTTATTTATTTATTTAATTTTTTTTATAGAAAGAAAGTTGTGTTCACTGTTAAATAATAGGCTCGCACTTTACATCGTTGACAATGAGGAACTTACAGTCCTTTGGGACCTTGCCCGTCCAAAAAAAGTCAGAGCTCTCAAACGGGCAAAAATAAGAAAGAAAATGTGCAATATGATTTGCTTTCTCTTTACAAAAGAATAATTAATCTCGCCCAGATCGTGAATGAGATCCTTGATGTCGTCCACTATAAGCTTCGTTTGCACGTCCGGGTCATAGTTACCAAGGAGGGATTGGATTAGATTCTTAGAGTCGGACTCCAAAATGAAGTTACGTAAGTCCGAGTTTAAGATCTTCTGAATACCGAATTTGAGTGCCATGCTTCAATAAGGGTGCTGTTTTGAGTCGCCGCCCTACACCTTTTGGCCCCAACAATTTGAACCTCCCCAATCGCATTTCGTACCACAAAGCCCAAGCCCACAGTTCCATTCGAAAAAACACCAACATCCCTGTTGAGTTTGAGACGGCCCGGAGGCGGTGCAAGCTAAAAGATCGTTTCGGGGGGGTCGGTCCGGGGAATTTGTTGGGGTTATACTGAAAAGTATGCTTTTACTTTGTATAACCAAACTGATTTTTTTATTTATTTTACTGAAATAAATTATTTATCACATGTTGCATTAAATATGAATGAATGTTATATATATTTCTGACAATTCGATTCGATAAAAGTCAATACGTGTTACATTGTAGTTAATTTGGTGATACTGGGATCACGGAAGATCAAATTAATCTATTCGCTCGTGACTAAGTACAAATTCACAACCCAGATGAAAATGAACAACCCATCATGAAAGGTTGAAGTGTAGAAGACTTGGATTGACTTGTTTGACCAAGGATTACACTAAAGTGCATTATGATGCGATAAAAAGGACCTCACATGAGGATAAATTCTTGAAGATGAATATACAAGAATTAGACCTCGGTGGTTCGTTATTTCTTAATCTTCGTCCCTTAAATAGGATCGTGTGAAATTAATAACTATTGCTTTGACTTATGATGAGAAGAGAATCAACGCGATTCGATACCAGATCTTGGACAATATTATTAATTACATAACGATTGCTAAGATTTAATACTGGAGAATCGCAAAAAAGACTGAACTTGCTTGATTTGTCCCTTGGTAGGCTTAGAATCTTTATCATACCAAATCTTTGCAAGTGGAAATTTATTTTAGGTATGGATAATAATGTTGAGTTGTTTTTACTCTAAGGACAAATATATTATTTAATATAAAGTCTGTTCAATTGGGCTTAATTAATTAATTAGTGGACTAAGATAATCTTAAACGCGGAAATAATGACCAGAGCCATATTATTGTGAAGTCGTAATGTGGGTTAAGATGGATAGTTCAATATTAATTTTATAGTGGAGTAAATTAATATTAATGAAACTTGAATAATATTTTTGGCTAAATATTAAAGCTTCATTCTTCATTGGAGGTCAAATCTTAATTCTCCTAAAGGCCCTCAAATGTTTCAAACTAATGTCCAATTAATGAAAAGGAGAAGAAAATATTTTGGCTTATTTTTTCCACAATATTTTTCGAAAATTTGGGTAGGAAAGAGAAAAAGATTTTTTCTTGATTTTCTTGGAAAGATCTTATGGAATAAAGTATTCTTGTGATACAAGTTTATCCCATAAATTCAAGAAAGGAAAAAGATCTTATTTCTTCCTATTTTCATGTGATATTTTCGAAAATATTGAACAAGAAAGGAGGAGAAAATTTTGTTGGGAGATATTTTGGGAAATAGAATATATTTGATATAAGAAATTTCCCACTGCCCAATCTTGACCTAATTTTCGTCCCCCACTACTCTATAAATAGGGGATGGATTTTTCATCCCCAAGTACAATTCCATGTGTTGGAAAAATTAGAAATCCACAAAGGTGGTGGCCAGATATTTTATTTTCTCATTTAAGATTAAAATCGTTCGTTGATAATCCTCCCACCGGATTACGTTCGTAGATGTGGGACATATTTGAGAAGGTACTTTGGGTTGATCCATCGTCTCAGCGGTTGTCTCTACGAGAGGTTAGTATTTACGTAATTCCTAGATTTCGTATGCTTAGGTTTTACGTGAAATACGTGTGCGCATGATGTATACTTGCTTATTAATTATTATGTTGAATTGGTTTAGAATTAATTCATGTTAGTAATTAATTAATTAATTTAAATATGTATTTAAATTCACCTCGAATAGATCCGGGCACCCCTAATTTCCCAACAGAATTGTGCGTTGATTGGTACTCTCCGCGATGTCCCTAACCATGTTCATCGACCATGCACAGATCAGAGTGGGGTACGGTCTCCTATTCTCATGAACAAGTGCATTCCGAGACTTCCAAATATTCCACACAAAAACTGCAAACATCATAACACCATAACTCGGAAGATTTTTCAACAAATCCCAAAAGAATGATTTAAAGTGAAGCATATTAGATGCTTGGGGGGCGATACTAAGAGGGCTTTGACCCCACGAGTTGACCGCGACCGGGCAGTGTAGGAGGATATGAGAGATTGTCTCGGTAGCCATCCCACACGACGGGTAAATTGTGTCAACATTCATTCCTCTACGAACAACAGCCGTCCGATTGGGGAGGGCATCATTACACGCCCTCCACAGAAAATGATTGATCTTGGGGGGAATTTTGCAGTGCCAAAGTTGCTTCCAAAAAAGAGTGTTGCGAACTAGCAGAAGGCAGACTAGTGCCACATTTCGAGAACAAATTGGTGGCGAGATGGTACACCGACCGAACCGTGAATTTACCATTCTTAGAATGATTCCAGATTGCCTTGTCCGCTGGTCTACGGGAACTGAGGAGGATCTTAAGAATGTTGGTCGCATCCTCCTCTGTGAACCTGCGATGAATTTCGCTATGATTCCATGAAAGTTCGTCCTCCGCGATCAGGTTAGTCACCATAAGCTCACGCTCGCCCCCCAACTCTGCCTTGAATTCCGGAGAATAGCGTACCCCTTTCCCAATCCACCGGTCCCCAAAACAATGAATAGAGGTTCCATTTCCCACCCTCCACGCTGTTCCCACTTGAATAAGATCACAGGCCTTGAAGATGCTCCTCCATAAGTAGCTCGGTTGGTACCCTATGGTTGCCGACTCAATATTGGCTCTAGGATAATACCGTGCCTTAAGAATACGGGCGGTGAGAGAGTCTTCATTATGTAAGAGTCGTTAATATTGCTTCGCAACCATATCAAGGTTAAAAAAGTACATTTCACGGAAACCAAGACCTCCACTCTTCTTCGGGCGGGAGATCTTCTCCCAACTGAGCCAATGCATTTTCTATCATCCGCCGTGGCCCCCCAGTAGAAACGAGCCACCATTTTTTTCGATTTCCTCCAAAGAGAGACTGAGAATAAGAAGCAACTCATCGCATAAGAAGTATTTCTCGTCCCATCTTTGTCAAAGACTTCTCCTTCCATCCTTTTAACAGGGCACTGATCCGTTCCATGACTGTTTGGAAGACCACCTTCTTGCTCCTACCAATGATCGTGGGGAGCCCCAAGTATTTCGTGTACTGTGCCACGGTTTGAGCTCCAAGTTGTTGGCCCAATTCTGCCCTTTTCTCTTCTAACACGTTGCCACTTGTGGTGATTTCAGATTTATCCAAGTTTATCCTTTGGCCCGGGGTGGCTTCATACTTGGCAATAATCTCACGAACTTTGTACTTCCCCACTGGTAGCCCGGAAAAAGAGGATACTATTATCCGCAAAAAACAAGTGCGACACTTTTGATTCCTGTGATTTCTCCCCGAAGCTCGGACTGCTTAATAAGAGAAGAGAATCCCTCTGCACAAATAAGGAACAAGTAAGGTGACTGGGGATCCCCCTGACGAAGGCCCCGACTAGGAGTGAAACAATAAGTCGGGAAGCTTTTAACTAGAAGGGAGTAAGACACGGTGGTTACACAACACATAATCAAGTCAATCCACTACTGGGCAAAACCAAGTTTTTCACACATAACACAAAGAAAAATCCATTCCACCCTATCATATGCTTTACTCATATCAAGTTTCAACGCTACAAGACCACGTTTCCTTTTTTTTTTCTTTTTCATAGAATGAAAGATTTTAAAAGCCACCATATCATTGTCAGTGATAAGTCGGTAAGGAATAAAGGCGCTCTGGTTTGGGGAGATTATGGAGTGAAGGGTACTCTTTAACCGATTTGCGATGATTTTTGTGATGACCTGGACAACCACATTACACAAACTAATGGGTCAAAAATCTTTTGGGTTTTCAGGGGATTTCACTTTAGGAATCAAGACAATATGGGTATGGTTTAGCAAGGAAGGATCGACCCCATTATTAAGAACATCCAAACAAGTATCAATAAGTGACAAATGAGAAAAAGACCAGAAATGCTGAAAGAAAAGAGGAGGCATACCATCGGGCCCAGGGGCCTTTGCCGGGTGCATCTGTTTAAGAGTCTGTTTGACCTCCGCAGTCGTGTATGATAGGGTGAGAACTTCGTTCATATCTCCTTTATTCCTTGTTTCTCACCAATCTTGCTTACCACCTCAACGGACTGCTCACTTTTCTGCAGAGTATCAAATCTAAAATTTTAAACTTTTGATGTTTTCCCCCATTTCCCCAAAAGTGTCGTGGTCCCACTATCTCCGCTTGTTACCACAAATTTTCGTCCTCTCGGTGAAGGTAAGGGCCTGGTTGTGATGGTTCCATCCCTGTTCAACAATGCCCTTACACTTATCGTTTTCCAACCACATTTTTTCAAATCTAAAGAGCTTTCTTCTCGCACGATTGGGTTGGGGGTGAGCGTGTTGATCATTACACTCCACCAGAGTTGGGGAGTGATCGGACCTAAGTCGGGTGAGGTGAAGGACTCGGGTTGCTGGGAAAAGGTTCCTCCAGCCTTGGTTTTCAAGTGCCCGATCAAGGCGCACTGCTCACCGCTGCCAAGTTCTTTCAATAAGACCACATTCTTTGTCAAAAAGCCAGGGTTCGCGCGCGAGAACCACCCTCAGATCTGCCGCCGCATTGAATTGAAATGAAAATAAGTTCTTCCCAATATCCTTTGCTGTGAATCCCCTAGTCGGGTTCATAGCTCGTTTAATAGTTTCCAAGAAGCCAAACGCATTGAACAATTTGTTCGTTAGCTTCTTCCCGATGAGACATAGAGTGGGAGTATCCAAGCTGTCCTTCTCCTCTAGATCTAGTTTTAAGACTACATCCTCTCCTAGATCTATTTGTTCCCCACCCAGATCTTCAACCATCTATCCTAAATGCACCACAAAATCGATATAAAGACCAAAAGACACAGACCATACAAGAAGAAAAACACACGCAGACCACACACCAACCAAACAGAGTGACAGCAGAGCCCCCAGCAAGGATGCACGGGACAACTGGACCGCACTCACGCAGCAAGACCAAAACGAAGGACAAGAAAGAAAAGGGGACAAGACACAAGGGGTTAAGACTTGAAGAAAGGGGGAAGACAAAAGGGGCGACAAAGCAACAAAACATGGGAAAATGGGGTGGGAGGTCAAAGTTTCACAAGGTAACAACAATGGTGGACACAATCACCCCAAATTTCAAAATGAAAAGGAACAAGACAACTCACAGAGTAGAGACAAAACCCTAAGCTAGAGGGACCAACCATTTCCATTTTAGCATTTAGATTTTCTATTATATTAGTGTAATGGTGAAATAACTCTATGCACTTTTCTGGTTGAAAATAAATTGAACTTATTAAAGTGATGTACCCACCTCATTTTCCCCACCATTTGATCATAAATTTATGGTAAATTCTAACTCCAAATCCGTCCGACTAACAATTTTCGACTTCTGTACCTTTGCCTATAGTATGCTGTGACACTATCTATTCCTAGAGATGGGAGTTTTTGAATTTATCTATTGTGTTGTACATCCGTAGTGTGTTGTTTCTATGTAATATTGATATATATCTGATGTAAGAGTTGATTTCCCACTTCTGTACCCTTGCCTATAGTATGCTGTGGCGCTATCTATTCCTAGAGATAGGAGTTTTTGTATTAATCTATTGTGTTGTACAGGGTTTAAATTTTTTGTTGTCCTGTAACTTTGCTTCGTTTTGAAATTGGTCCCGATTGTTTTGACTTTTGGATTTTGGTCCTGTAAGTTATAAAATATTTTGAAATTAGTCATTTAACTTGTTGTAACAGGTCACCAAATAGGTAACCAACACCTATGTAATTATTTTGTTTTTTTCCTTTAATTTCAAAATTATTGTGCCCGGTTTAATATTCCGGCCAACAAGTAAAATAGATAGTAAATATGAATGAAAAAGCAACGAAAATACCCAGATTTTGTTTACCCAGTTCGTCTTTAAAGGGACTACATTTGGGGGCGAACCAAGCCAGGGGTGTTTCACTATAATATCTGCTTAAACACTAAAATTCCAACCCCTTACAAGTGTGGCCCTTGAGGTCTATTTATACACTATTTTCTGCCTATGAGCGGTCAATTACATTTAAGGTATGTCCTTAATGGGGCTTCAATTCCGCTATCCGAGAATTTTGCCTTGCCGAGTCAATGGTCGTCTTGGTCAGTGGGCGCCACTTGCGGACCGAGCTTCATGGGCGGATCCTGCGGCTTGTCTGGCATTTGCCCAATATTGGCTGGATCTTGCGACTTTCGCTTTTGGGGTCTTGCCCCAAGTCGGTCTTCCTAGTTGCCAGACGAAGACTTGTTGGCTTCTCGACTTCTATGCAAGTCGATTTTATTCATGTTACAACAATTACCCCTCAAGTCGAGGTCTTGAGTGACAGTGTGTATGAAAGACACGAAGTTGTGTTTAGTAAAATCAGAGTAATGTTACACTGAATGTTATAACACTCAAAGTAACATTCAAAAGACAGGGACAATGGAAGACTCAGAAACACAACACACGAAATTAATAAGACTTTGCACAATCTATATCAATATAGATTGTGATGCCTTATGGCCGAAATCACTATTTATCAAAATAATGAATACAAAGAGGTTCACAAATCTAATCCTCTTGAAACAAGATCAAGCATATGATCTAAAGGCTAGGTATATCTCTACACTACCAAAGGTGACATGTTCTATGAGTGTGAAACTATCTAACACCGAGACTAACACTCCACATAAAACAAATCTAGCACTAACTCGAGGTATTGTAAACCCTATAATTACTCTCTATGGTAAAATAACTCCACAACAACGACCCTATCACTCTAGATGCACTCACGCACTCTACAATTGATGCTTGGTTGTTGCTTCGACTAAACATCACACGATTAATGGCAATGTTCGGCACTTGATATGATCATCAAGATCTTCTATTTATAGACTTCATGTAGCTTTACTAGAGCCTCCTTGAAGGATCTAGAAACTCTTCCATCCACTCTCCCATGATCCCTTGACTACGATTTTCTTATTCTCTGCTCACGTGAGTCAGTTTCCCATATACTTATCCCACCTGTCCAAAGAGCCTTCAGTTACAACCAAGTGCAAGTCCTTGTTGATCTGGTATGAATACTTGAACATGATCGAAGTTGAGAGTATTTACAAGCATATGGTCACTGATTTGTGTGATTGATTGTTTGAGTGTCCCTACTTATTGCGAAAACACTTGTGAGGGAGTGAAACACACCGTCGAGAGCACATCCATGTTTGATTTGGTGAGTTATGTTGATTGTCCATGAGTAGGAAAAAAGAAGATGAGTTTGTGTTCGGGTGACCGATCATTGAAAGTTGAAAGCAATTGCATGCATGATTTGGTATCTTGATTTGTTTTGTCAATTTCACTCAACTTATAATTTCATTGCTTGGGGACAAGCAACATTGTAAGTTTTGGGGAGTTGATTAGAGGTGAAATTGAGTGAGTTACGAGCGAGTTTTAGCCATGTTTTGAGTGTTTTTAGTGATATTCTTGCAGTGATTGAGCATATTCTGTTTAAAGTCACTAATTTGCTTCTTTGGTGTGCATGACAGGAAAGAGGGCTAAAAATGGAGTTCGTGAGACTTTGCGGTGCATGAATCGGACTCCTGATTGAAAAGATATGAAAGAAATACTGAAAAGTATTAGCTGGAGTGAAGAAAGGTGAAAGAAGAAAGAGGTCGAGCACCTGGAGCTCGACTAATGCGGTCGAGCAGAGGAAATACAGGCATGAGGAAGCGCTTAATCAAGTGTAGTCGAGCGAAACCGCTCGACCAAGGAGTGTAGTCGAGCGAAACCAAGTCCAACGATAAAGAAGCGCTCGACCAAGTTAGGTCGAGCAGAACTGCTCAACCATGTGCCGTGCTCGAGCGGTCTGCAAAGGAGAATATATAAGGGCAGACGGGAAAATGAGAAAAGAGAGACGAAATTAGATAGAGAAAAAAAAAGAAAAACATTTTAGGGTTCTGAGAAGAAGGAGATAAATTCCAGCACGAGAAACACGATCCAGTTATCAAATTTACTGGTTTTATTTCAGTTTCCTGAATTAATTCTTGGATAATTTCTAAATTTTCTTATTCTTGAAGAACAATTTTAGGGTTTATTTGCTTATTTCATTCAATACTAGTTCTGTTATTTGAATTCAATTGCTTGATCATTGTTGATTTGGTTTATACGCTCTTGCCTAATGAGTTCTATGATTAAATTGGTTATTTGTTATTTGATGATCAAGATGGTAGGTTAAACATTTGATTGCTTTGGATAGGATGATCGCGTAGAAATATTGAATTGGTTAGGCGATTGGGATAATTCGAGGTGTAAATTGGATAATCTTCTTAATTTGCTAATATGAATAACCAATCCAATAAAAACCATTAAATTGAGTACGAAAGTTGTTAGAGAGAGGACGACCGAATCACTCTTTTCCAACGAATAAACTTGAGGAGAGGGTTTGTGACGGGGTTGGTAAAATACCGGTTCAGTTAGGGAGGACGACCGAATCACCCAACTTGAATAAGGGCTATAGTAATTAAGCACAACCTAAATAACTTGAATATTTGGTCAGTGAGGTAAAGAGGGTATTAGTTGAGTAATCGGGGATAAAAACCGAGCTTTTGCTGTAACTTATTTAGTGCGGGATTAGGGAAGTAGATGGCCTAGTTTCAGTACACTTAGGATTACTCTTTTGTACACCACGATAGTCCTCGTCGCCAAACCAATTCCGATAGTATACGTAGGGATTCCTGTCCAAAGCAACATTCTCCCATATTTGCACTTCATCTGAAGTTAGTGTAATCGTTGTTATCTGCTTACTTTTTGTTGATTCAATAGTATTAAAATAGAATTCTCAAATCGCATCCATATTAGTTACGAAGCATACATTTCCAGGGATTTACACGCATACGAAACTTCCTTCGGGTTCGATACTACTTGATTTAAATACTTACCCTTGCTACAGTGATCCCATACTCTTGTGGGGTAACTGCTAGTAAAGAACTTAGCATTTTACGACCAAGTTAATGGTGCCGTTGCCTGGGAAGTGACGTATGCGCCTTGTGTAAAACTTGGAAATAGATTAGTTGCTAGTAGTGGGTGTTTTCTTTTCTGTTTTGACTATATTCTTGTGATAGTTGCATTTGATTTCTTTGTTTGAGTTTTCAGGTTTATGAGAACACGCTCAAAAGGAGAGACGAGCGTTGATCGAACTGAACTAGACCCTGAAACTATAACAAGAAGGAATCGAGCTTTCCAGAGGAGAATGGCTGTGATAGGTAATGACGGGTTTAATGTTGATGGAAATGGAGGGAACAGAGATAATCAGTTGCCACCAGAAGGGATTAATAACCCGAACCCACAGCCAAACCAACCATACCCCCAAAACCAACCGCAGTATCCCAACCAACCAAACCAGCAAAACCAATTCCCTAACCAAAATCCAAACTTCCAAAACCTTAATCATCCGTACTACAACCCACCTTACCAAAATTCACCTTACCAAAATCAACCGAACCAAAACCACCAACCAAACCTGCTGGAATCCTGAGATGGCTATCCGAGGGATGTTTGAGGCTCAACCTCAAAGACACTATGATGGAGTGACTTTGCCAAGGGTGGAAACTAACAACTTCTCAATTTCTCCGGGGATCCTTAAGATGCTCCTTGATTCTCAATTCCAAGGAGAGGTCAGGAGAGACAATCAAAACACGCATCTACAGAATTTTTTGATGATTGCTTCGACATTTGACTACAATGGGATGTCGGAGGATGCAAAGAAGCTCAGATTGTTTCCGTTCTCACTGACCGGGATAGCTAAGGATTTGTTCGATAATACAATTCCCCGAGGAAGCATCACCACTTGGGCTCAAATGGAGCGAGCATTTTTGGAGCATTTTTATCCTCCATCCAGAACAATGAAGGTAAGAACCGAGATATCTACATTCCGTCAAAAACCGAATGAGGGTCTCAGTCAAGCATGGGAGCGATACTGTAATTTGTTGATTGAGTGTGCGCAGCATGGTTTCAGTGAGCAATATACAGTGGCCTACTTTTACCGTGGAATCCATTACAATGAGCAAAAGCACCTCGATGCTTGTGCAAGTGGTGGTTTTCTGAATAAGAGTGCCCGGGAGTGCAGAGAAATTGTGGAAGGAGTTAAAAATACTAGGGAATGGAATGCTGATCAATAGCGTCAGAGTGTGAATCAGATGGAAGACAACATTGGAAGTCAGAAGCTGTTGACGGCTATGATGGAGAAAATCAGTAATATTCAGGTTAGCCAACAGTTTGGGGGAGGAAGCAACGAGGCGAATGAATTATGGACCAGTCGGTATTTCAACAGGAAGAGGTCAACTATATGGGGAGGCCGAATTACAACCAGCAGGGGTACCAACATGGAAATTATCAGCAAGGGCGACCTACCTCTGGTCAACCTTTTGTGCCTCAGGGTCCACCACCTTCACAAAACCAATGGTGAAACAATTCAAACTATCAAGGGGGTTCTACATCTTATCCGAATTAGTGGAGAAAGAACGAGAACTTTTCCTATGGAAATCCGAAGGCTGGAATCACTGTTCCACCAGGTGTTGATCCGGGCTCAAAGCCTCCTGGTGGAGAAGGCGGAACATCAGTTGTTGAGATGTTGCAAACTCTGGTGCAACAAGGTGAGGAGGTGAAGAAGAGATTATCTTCTCTTGAATTTTATTAGAAAGAGTCGACTAAGAAGAACGAGAGGAGAGAGCAAGATTTCCAGAGGATGCAGCAAGAAAACAACAGGCGATTTAATGCGCTTGAATATCAAATGGGACAGATAGCGAAGTCACAAGGTAGAGAGACGGGCAAATTCCCATCTATGCCCGAGGTGAATCCGAAAGAAAATTGCAAAGCTATTGAGCTTAGAAGTGGGAAGAAGTATGATGGACCTCCATTACCGGCTGAGGTGGAGGAAAATCATAGGCAAGTTGAGGAAGATAGTGAGGGTAAAGAGGTGGAGGATGATGAGCCAGTTGAAGAGGTAGAAAGTGAAAAGTTAGAAAAAGAGAAAGAAAAAGTGGAAGAAGGGTTTGTTGATGAAGAACGTGTACCAAAGTGGAAGACTTCGAGAGAAAAAAGGCTCAAGGTGAAAGAAACTGAACGAGATGAATGGGGGGTGCCTAAATCTGTGGTTCCTGTTCCTTATCCTCAAAAGTTTATGAAGAAGAAGTTAGACGAGAAGTTTGCTAAGTTTTTGGAGGTTTTCAAGAAAATGCACATAAATATACCTTTTTATGATGCATTAGAACATATGCCGAATTATGCAAAGTTCTTGAAAGATCTAATTGTTAAAAGGAGGAGAGTTGATGAACCTGAGCTCGTTCAGTTGAACCACGAAGTGAGTGCAATGGTGCACAAATCCCTTCCTCCAAAGGTGAAGGATCCGGGCAACTTTACGATTCTTTGTGACATTGGGAATGGAATCAAGAAGGGAGCTTTGTGTGATATGGGGGCTAGCATCAACCTTATGCCCTTATCATTATTCAAGAAGCTGAACTGTGGAGAACTGGAATCGACTATGATGACTCTTCAACTAGCCGATAGGTCTATAACTCGACCTCAAGGCGTAGTGGAAGTTTTGGTGACAGTGGATGGTCATGTCTTTCCAGCTGACTTTTTAGTCCTTGAAATGGAGAAAGATGAGCATGTTCCCTTAATCTTGGGAAGACCTTTCTTGGCTACGACTGAGATGGTCTTAGATGTGGCGAATGGAAAAATCACGGTGAAGGTGGATGATCAAGAGATAAAAATTGCTATTTATGAGGCAATGAAATATCCGATGGGGGATGAGAGTTGTCATTTTGTTGATATCATCGATCTTTGTGTTGATGACACACTCCATAGTGAAGAGTTGAAGCATATGGAAGTGACATAAGTGGGGGAAGAAGAAGAATTGCACTTGGAGGAGAAGCCTTTCGAGGCGATGTTCGACAAAGCCCCACCATTGGAAGCTAAAAAGGAATTGAAGCCATTACCTGACCACCTTATGTACGCCTATTTAGAAGATAATGAAAGGTATCCAGTTATTGTTTCTTCTTCTTTATCTCATGATCAATTAGATAGACTCCTCAAAGTGCTACGTAAGCACAAATCGGGCATCGGTTGGTCGATTGAGGACATGGGATAAGTCCATCCATATACATGCATAGGATTAGACTAGAGGAAGGGACGAAATCTGTAGTGCAAAACCAGAGGCGAGTGAATCCCGTAATCCAGGGTGTCATTTATAAGGAAGTCTTGAAATTGATAGATTCTAATATGATCTTTGCTATATCTGATAGCCCTTGGGTGAGTCTATTGCATGTTGTTGCTAAAAAAGGGGGTACCACTGTGATTAAATCTGAAACTGATGAATTAGTGGCTACTAGATTGGTGACCGGTTGCGTGTGTGTGTTGATTATAGGGAACTGAACAAAGTTACGTGCAAGGATCACTTTCCTTTGCCGTTTCTTGACCAAATGATCGATAGATTAGGGGGTTTTGAGTATTACTATTTTCTAGATGGATATTCTGGGTACAATAAAATTATGATTGCCCCGGAGGATCAGGAAAAAACCACCTTTACATGCTCTTATGGTACATATGCATACAGGAGAATGCCATTCAGGTTGTGTAACGCACCCGTCACCTTTCAAAGATGCATGATGGCTATTTTCCATGGGTTGATTGAGAAAATAATGGAAGTGTTTATGGATGACTTCTCCGTCTTTGGAGAGTCGTTCAATTTATGTCTAATCAATCTTGAAGTGGTGTTGAGCAGGTGTGAAGAAACCAATTTGGTGCTCAATTGGGAGAAATGCCATTTTATGGTTAAGGAAGGCATTGTTCTTGGGCATCATGTGTCCTCGAAAGGAATACAGGTTGATAAGGCAAAAGTGATAGCTATCGAAAAACTTCCACTACCCTCTACTCAGAAGGGTATCCACTCATTTTTGGGCCATGCAGGGTTTTATCGACACTTTATTAAAGATTTTTCAAAAATAGCTAAACCCCTTTCTCGACTTCTTGAAAAAGAAGTTGACTTTGTGTTTACTGATGAGTGTTCAGTTGCTTTCAACAGGTTAAAGGAAGCATTGGTAAATGCTCCGATCCTCGTGACTCCGGATTGGAATAGTCCTTTTGTTCTCATGTGTGATGCAAGTGACTACGCGATGAGTGTAGCTTTGGGGCAAATCAGAGAGAAGCGATTTCATGCAATATACTATGCTTCAAAAATAATGAATTCTGCTCAAATCAACTACACTACGACCGAGAAAGAGTTGTTGGAGGTCGTATATGCTTTTGACAAATTTCAGCCCTACCTAGTAGGTACGAAAACAATAGTGTATACGGAGCATGCATCTATTCGATATCTCATGAGCAAAAAGGATGCTAAGCCACAGCTTATTCGGTGGATTCTCTTACTCCAAGAGTTTGATTTGGAAATCCGAGATAAAAAGGGGAGTGAGAATGTCATCGCTAATCATTTATCTAGGTTGAAACTCAATGAGGAGAACATGGTGGAAGAAAGGGAGGTGAACGAGGAGTTCCCTGATGAGAAGCTTTTTGGAGTAGAGGATGTTTTGGTGAGTAAAATCGAGGGAAGAGCACCGTGGTTCGCTGATTATGCTAATTACTTAGCCAATGAAGAGCTTCCAGTGGACATGGACTATCTACAGAGGAAGGTGTTTTTGAAGAAAGTTCGAGAGTACATATGGGATGATCCTTTTTTGTTAAAGAGAGGGATTGATGGTATTCTACGGAGGTGTGTTCCAGAGGATGAATGGGCAGATATAATGAGGCATTGTCACACGTTGTCTTGTGGAGGCCACTTGGGTGGAGAGAAGTCAGGAAGGAAAGTTCTTCAAGCAGGATTCTTTTGGCCTACGATTTTCTCAGATTGCAAGGAGTGGGTTAAAAGATGTGATCAATGTCAAAGATTCAACATGATTACGAAGAGGGATGAAATGCCTCTACATATCTTCATGGAAGTAGAGGTGTTCGATGTTTGGGGGTTGGACTTCATGGGTCCATTTCCTCCGAGCAAAGGGTTCCTCTATATCTTAGTGGGTGTTGATTACGTCTCGAAGTGGATTGAAGCCATCCCTACCAAGGTGAATGATGCGCATGTGGTGATTGAATTCTTGAGAAAAAATATATTCTCACGATATGGAGTACCAAGAGCATTGATTAGTGATGGTGGAAGCCATTTCGTGAACAAACTGATGCAGAAGCTTCTTGCCAAATACGAAGTGAACCATCGTGTTTCTACAACATATCATCCCCAATCCAATGGCCTTGCTGAAGTTTCGAACAGACAGATTAAAAGCCTCCTTGAGAAGACGGTGAATGTCAGTCGAAAAGATTGGGCCATGAAGTTGGACGATGCATTGTGGGCTTACCGAACAGCCTACAAAACTCCTTTGAAAATGTCACCATACCAGCTGGTGTTTGGGAAGGGTTGCCACCTTACGGTGGAAGTCGAACACAAAGCTTATTGGGCAATTAAGAAGCTCAATTTTGATAGCACAATGGTTGGGGAGAAGAGACTTCTCCAACTCCATGAGTTGGAAGAATTTCGTGATCATGCATATGAGAGTGCCCGAATATTGAAAGAGAAGATGAAAAAGTGGCATGATGCACGGGTAAAAAAGAAAGAGTTTAGAGCTGGGGATCAACTTCTCGTTTTCAACTCTAGGATGAAGCTGTTTGGGGAAAAATTGAAATCCAAGTGGAATGGTCCGTATTTGGTTCGTAAAGCGTCCAAGAGTGGATTCTTAGAGCTAGAGAAGGAAGATGGGAGCGTATTCACGGTGAATGGGCATAGGGTGAAGAAATTTTATAACCGGTCCTATGAGGACAAAGGAGGTAACATGGTTTTCACTTCGTGAACGTTTGTAAGTTCGGTCCGGCAGTAGGACCTTAAAAATAACACTGAATGGGAGGTAACCCATTTGCTTTTAGTGTGAATTTAGTTTGTGTTGTGTTATTTCGTGGTGTTTTGATCTCGTGTATTTAAGGATTTTGAGTGCAGGTATATTTTGAACCCCCGGGTGGCAAGAGGCAGGATATGGGGGTGTAAAGTCTGAGGTCGAGCGCCTGGCGCTCGGCCAATGTGGCTCGAGCAGTATCGGAGTCCAGGCAAACATAGGCGCTCGATCAAACAAAGTGGTCGAGCGATACCGCTCGACCAAAAACAGCGGTCGAGCGCTTGCTGCTTAACCACCTCCAGAGCAATGACAGTAGATGGGGAACTCCCCAATTTCTAACTATTGCCTTTGTTCTTTTCTTTTTCTTTTCTTATAATTGGACATGTACTTAATTGGCTATCTCGTGGTACTCATGAAAATGGATGTGAATTTGCTTAATTTCATTGATGATTGATGTCCTACTTGCTTATATGTTGCTCTACTTTGAATGTGAATGCTGAGTTGAGTAATTGTGGAATGGTTGAGTACTTGAGAATGTGTGTAGTTGTGAGTAAGGTGGATTTGAAAGGGAAGTCGTGCACTTGCGATTTTTCTTTTTGAATATTTGTGTGGCATGAGGCGTAAGTTGCTAGGTCTAGGCATGAATGTGAAAAACCGTGAGATTTGAGCCTGAAACGAGATTGAAATTCATTACATTCATCTCATTCATTGTGTGTGAATCATCACCTTTGAGGTTCTAGAACTTGTGGATATTCTCTCTGTTGGGATATTTTAGTTTTGATAATTTATGCCAAAACATTATTAACTTGTGTTATTCAAGCTATTTTACAGATAACAAGTTAAGGGGGAACGAAAGAACAAATTGAGGGGGAACTCATGAAAATTAGAAGAAGATGATCGAGATTAAACGAAGGCTGCAGATGAGTCGTGATCGAGATCAGATGAATTAGATGAGTTCCGGAGTCAACTGATGATCTGTGCAAGTCAGATGTGAAGAAAAGCTAAAACCAGCAAATCAGAAGAGAAGGTTGCAGATCAGAAGATGAGCAAAAGAGACTGATCAAGATCAGGCGTGATCGAGATCAGATATGAAGATGAGCAGATGACCTGATGCTATCCTGAGATGATCCTGAAGATATGTTGATCCGATCAGTCGAGCTGATCAGATCAGGCAAGAAGAAAATCAGATAGCCTGAGTCAAGTGACCTGAGGGTCAGTATGTCTGAACTCAGAGAACTAAACTCGAGAAGTTTGAGTGTCGATTAAGATGATTCGACGCATAAGGTCCGGCCAAGAGAAGTCCTTTGAATCAAGAACCCGAGACTCAAGAAGTTCTCAAGAACCGAAGGCTCAGATAACCGAAGGCTCGATGTAATCAAGATCCCGAGACTCGGAAGATCTCAAGAATATAAATTAGAGACTCGGAAGAAATCAAGAATATAGCCGTTAGATTCAATTCGGTGGCGTGGACCAATGAGAGGAAGATGACAAGCCCGAAAAAGTCGCAAAAGCTACAGAGTAGTATGGATTTGAATGTGATTCTCTCCAACGGTAACATTCAAATCCACACTATAAATACAAGTTCTTCCTTCATTATCAAGTGTGGATGAATGTGGAAGAGTATGGAGAATGTAGCAAACGATGCTCTGAGCTAAGAAGATATGGGTTCAAGCGGTTCGGCCCAAGGTCGTGTGCCGATGATCGCGAGTCCTGAAATATGGCCCGACAGAAGTACGGCTAAGGCATTCAACAGAATTGTGCTCCCAATCCTATATACTCAAGCATTCCCACCATAGAACACAGAGCTAGAAATACACGATATATTCAAGAGTGTTCTACCTAGATCTAAGCACAAATGCTATATCTAGTTTTTAGAGAGATTTTCCCATCCCCAAGATCGAGGCTAAACAAATGTAAGGGAAAATCTCAACCTAGTTGGAAACCAAACAAACCTTTACCCAAACTCAAAGTTAGGTTAAGATTGTTAGGTGAGTGTGAACTCGGTAAACATCTATCGGCAATCCCGTGAGGGAGATAAGTCCCGCTTGAGTGTGAACTCGGTAAACATCTATCGGCAATCCCGTAAGGGAGATAAGTCCCGCTTGAGTGCGAACTCGGTAAACATCTCGGCCATCCCGTGAGGGGTATAAGTCCCGCAGGTTAAGTTCGGTTAAGGTGCCCCTGTGTTAAGGGAAGAGTGGATGTAGGACGGGTTTCGTCCGAACCACTATAAAATATCGTGTGTTCTTTACTGCTTTATGTTCTTACTTGTCATATGCATTCGATTATATGCAAAACAACACACATGAACTTTAAAAAGAAAAATTTGGTATCACCATTCCCTCACCCCTGTTTATATACATCACACGACATGTTTTGCTTCCGCACGCGCAAAATCGGTTTTAACCGGGACCATCACTCTCTTCTTGATTGTGTCTTGTATTGCATGCCGGAAGTGATCATAGGTCATGTTTCGATTTGTAAGTCACTTTAGCCTAAATTTCCCAACCGATAACATTTTTCCCTTGCTAGCCCGTTTGAGCCTGAGGCCTAATCGTTTGTTAGCAGATTTAAGCCTTATCCGTTTTAAAACTCTTTTGTCCAAAATTGAGTGGAGAATAGGAAAAGTCTTAAATAAGGGGGTGAAATTGGTTGATGTAAATAAATGATGGGTTAAGTGTATTCATGAACAGGGGAATAAGAAGCTTGTGGAAGGATGAGAAAGAAATAAGAGTGAGTTGAGTAACAAAAAAGATACATTCTTGCTCGTAAAAAAAAAAAGGAAAAAGGGAAAAGGGAAAAAGAAAGGAAAGGTTGAAGTGTTTTAGTTTGGGGGAGGGAGAATTGAAAAGAGAAAAAAGATGCAAATAACATTGCATATGATAACAACACTTCCATCCCTTAGATTGAAATAATTTGACTACGATTTTCTTATTCTCTGCTCAAGTGAGTCAGTTTCCCATATACTTATCATACCTGTCCAAAGAGCCTTCAGTTACAACCAAGTGCAAGTCCTTGTTGATCTGGTATGAATACTTGAACATGATCGAAGTTGAGAGTATTTACAAGCATATGGTCACTGATTTGTGTGATTGATTGTTTGAGTGTCCCTACTTATTGCGAAAACACTTGTGAGGGAGTGAAACACACCGTCGAGAGCACATCCATGTTTGATTTGGTGAGTTATGTTGATTGCCCCTGAGTAGGAGAAAAGAAGATGAGTTTGTGTTCGGGTGACCGATCATTGAAAGTTGAAAGCAATTGCATGCATGATTTGGTATCTCGATTTGTTTTGTCAATTTCACTTAACTTATAATTTCATTGCTTGGGGACAAGCAACATTGTAAGTTTGGGGGAGTTGATTAGAGGTGAAATTGAGTGAGTTACGAGTGAGTTTTATCCATGTTTCGAGTGTTTTTAGTGATATTCTTGCAGTCATTGAGCATAATCTATTTAAAGTCACTAATTTGCTTCTTTGGTGTGCATGACAGGAAAGAGGGCTAAAAATGGAGTTCGTGAGACTTTGCGGTGCATGAATCGGACTCCCGGTTGAAAAGATATGAAAGAAATACTGAAAAGTATTAGTTGGAGTGAAGAAAGGTGAAAGAAGAAAGAGGTCGAGCACCTGGAGCTCAACTAATGCGGTCGAGCGGAGGGAAATACAGGCATGAGGAAGCGCTCGATCAAGTGTAGTCGAGCGAAACCGCTCGACCAAGGAGTGTAGTCGAGCGAAACCAAGTCCAGCGATAAAGAAGCGCTCGACCAAGTTAGGTCGAGCAGAACTGTTCGACCATGTGCCGTGCTCGAGCGGTCTGCGAAGGAGAATATATAAGGGCAGACGGAAAAAAGAGAAAAGAGAGACGAAATTAGATAGAGAAAAAAAAAGAAAGAGCATTTTAGGGTTATGAGAAGAATGAGATAAATTCCACCACGAGAAACACGATCCGTTTATCAAATTTACTGGTTTTATTTCAGTTTCCTGAATTAATTCTTGGAGAATTTCTAAATTTTCTTATTCTTGAAGAACAATTTTAGAGTTTATTTGCTTATTTCATTCAATACTAGTTATGTTATTTGAATTCAATTGCTTGATCATTGTTGATTTGGTTTATATGCTCTTGCCTAATGAGTTCTATGATTAAACTGGTTATTTGTTATTTGATGATCAAGATGGTAGGTTAAACCTTTGATTGCTTTGGATATGATGATCGCGTAGAAATAGTGAATTAGTTATGCGATTAGGATAATTCGAGGTGTAAATTGGATAATCTTCTTAATTTGCTAATATGAATAACCAATCCAATAAAAACCATTGAATTGAGTATGAAAGTTGTTAGAGAGAAGACGACTGAATCACTCTTTTCCAATGAATAGGCTTGAGGAGAGGGTTTGTGACGGGGTTGGTAAAATACCGATTCAGTTAGGGAGGACGACCGAATCACTCAACTTGAATAAGAGCTATAGTAATTAAGCACAACCCAAATAACTTGGTTATTTGGTCAGTGAGGTAAAGAGGGTATTAGTTGAGTAATCGGAGATAAAAATCGAGCTTTTGCTGTATCTTATTTAGTGCGGGATTAGGGAAGTAGATTGCCTAGTTTCAGTACACTTAGGATTACTCTTTTGTACACCACGATAGTCCTCGTCGCCAAACCAATTCCGATAGTATACGTAGGGATTCCTGTCCAAAGCAACATTCTCCCATATTTGCACTTCATCTGAAGTTAGTGTAATCGTTGTTATCTGCTTACTTTTTGTTGATTCAATAGTATTAAAATAGAATTCTCAAATCGCATCCATATTAGTTACGAAGCATACATTTTCAGGGATTTACACGCATACGAAACTTCCTTCGGGTTCGATACTACTTGATTTAAATACTTACCCTTGCTACAGTGATCCCATACTCTTGTGGGGTAACTGCTAGTTAAGAACTTAGCATTTTACGACCAAGTCAGAATGGTAGGATGTTTATCTCAAATTCTCCAAACGTGATCGTCGTGGGAGTTTCAGAGCGTTGAAGCGAAATGATCGCCTCACTCACATTCAGCGGATGTTCAGTTTCAAAGAAAGCAACTGAAATTGGTTTAGGGTTCAGCGGATTCTGGAGTGTTGGGTTGGATGATTCAGCAGTAGGTGTGGCATTTGGTGAGTTGATCGAAGTCGCCGTTGATGCAAGAAGATGTAGCGGGGTCGCGATTTCAGGGTTTTCAGAGGAAGGATTTGAAGGCGTGTTTGGCAAAGAGTCCTGATTTCCAGCCATTGTGCTATATATATCAAAAGTGTTAGTGACAAAATAGAATTAAAAAATCAATTCCAACTAATACTTTATGACAAAACCAGTAATACCTCAATTTCTTCAAACTTTCGTAAGCAAAACTCAGTTCAAGTTTAAGTACAAAGAACAACACCCATTCAACCCTTAAATAGAAACCGAAATCTGCATGTTTCAAGTCATGATCCCACAAAGTGAATGTTCTAGAAATGGAGATCATGGGGTGCAATGTGATGAAATCATCACTCCCACTACTTTCAATATCCAATCCACACGATTTTTGCCAATTTTTACAAAATAAAATGCCCGAAAAAAAAATAATGTACAATCTGAAATTAAATAAAGTGTGCCTAATTTTTGTAGACAAAAACTTGTATAGACCTGGTTCATGCTATGAACTCGGTTATTTAGTATCACTGTTACATACAAAAACTATCACTGTTATGTATACAAACTATCACTGTTATGAACAAAAACAATCACTGTTTAGAAAATGTTTTATACTTTTAAACAATGAAAGTTTTTGTGCATAACAGTGATAGTTTTTACACATAACAGTGATAGAGTTCATGTGCGAACCTGGTTCATATGAGTGTTACTCATTTTTGTATTAAATAATCAATTTAATCAAATAGTCACAATTAAATAATTATCCAAGTAAAAATTAGTCAAATCAAGTCAATGTTGTAATCAAGAACGACACACACACACTTCAACATTCATTTTGCCTGATTTACTCAGCCAATGTTGCACTTTTCATCTTTTCTTTTCTTTTCATACACTTAACTCATACTGATCCACCTTTTGAAAAGAGAACATCGTAGTAGCGAACTCCGTGCCCCATAGTTACTCAGTGGATTATGAGCAAACTGATGTTATATCAATCACCTTTTGAAAAGAAGACATCGTAGTAGCGAACTCCGTGCTCCATAGTTACTCAGTGAGAGATTACATCCAATGTGTGTATCTTTTCTTTTGTGCATTTAAGAAGTGTGTGTCCAGAAAATCACAATGCCTTGACTCAATAAGAATTTTACCTAAAATATCATTTAATCAGTGAGAATAAATCAAATCAACCAGGTGCTACAAAAATCAAACCTGATGTTGCTTCAAATGTTGACACATTTGTTGCAACATCCACCATACAGAACTCAGGCAGTACACAAACCAAGAAATTTCCTCAGAAAGGAAAACCTCTCATGATCAAGGGCTTTAGTAAAAATATCAGCAAGTTGATTATTAGTGGGAACATACTCCAACTTCACAATTTCCTTTTCTACAAGGTCTCTTATGAAATGATGTCTTATACTTATGTGCTTGGTAAGAGAATGTTGTACTGGGTTTTTAGAAATGTTAATAGCACTAGTATTATCACAAAACACAGTCAGAATATTATTCTCAAGTCCATAGTCATCAAACATCTTTTTCAACCACAAAAGTTGTGTACAACAACTACCAGCAGCAATGTACTCAGACTCTGCAGTAGATTGTGAAACACAATTTTGTTTCTTACTATGCCAGGAAATCAAATTGTTACCCATGTAAAAGCATCCACCACTTGTGCTTTTCCTATCATCAATGTCTCCAGCCCAATCATCATCACTATATCCAGTCAATACACTGCTTGTGTCCTTTGTATACCATATACCAAGTGTTCCAGCAACATATCTGATAATCCTCTTCACAACATTCATGTGAGATTCCTTTGGATTAGCTTGGTACCTAGCACAAACACAAACACTATACATAATGTCAGGTATACTAGAGGTAAGATAAAGAAGACTACTTATCATGGATCTGTACAGTGTGTGATCAACATCTTGACCAACACTGTCCTTGTTCAACTTCTGAGTTGATCCCATATGTGTTTTCATATGCTTCGAGTTCTCAAGACCAAATCTCTTAACCAAGTTCTTTGCATATTTGCTTTGGCAAATGAAGATTCCATCATCTTTTTGCTTGATCTGCAGACCTAAAAAGTAATTCAAGTCTCCAACCATGCTCATCTCAAATGTAGATGACATTGCCTCAACAAATTCATTCAGCATCTTGTCTGATGTTGCTCCAAATACTATGTCATCAACATAAATTTGTGCAATTATCAACCCTCCATCAACCTGTTTAATGAATAAAGTCATGTCTGCTTCTCCTCTAACAAAACCAAACTGCAAAAGAAAGTCAGTCAATCTGCCATACCAAGCTCTAGGAGTTTGTTTCAAGCCATACAAAGCTTTCTTAAACTTATAAACATAATCAGGATAGTGAGGATCTTCAAATCCTAAGGGTTGTTCAACATAAGCTTCTTCATTCAAGATACCATTCAAAAAAGCAGCCTTTACATCCATTTGATGCAATTTGATATTGATAAAACATGCAATAGCCAATAACAATCTAATAGATTCAATCCTAGCTACAGGTGCAAATGTTTCATCAAAATCAATACCCTCAACTTGAGTGTATCCTTGGGCAACCAATCTAGCCTTGTTCCTTAATATGTTTCCAGACTCATCATTTTTGTTCTTAAAAATCCACTTGGTTCCAATAACATTAGTGTTACCAGGTCTTGGAACTAGTGTCCAAACATCATTTCTTTCAAACTGATTAAGTTCTTCATGCATAACATTTATCCAATTTTCATCACTTAAGACTTCTTTGATATTCTTAGGCTCAATTACAGAAGGATAACATTCAGAATTAACCATGTTGCATATAGAAGACATACAAACAGATCTCACCACATCTTTTGAGCTTACCCTTCTTCTGGTTTGTACACCAATAGAAGAATCACCAATGATTTGGTTTGAAGGATGACTTTTCATGATTCTGGGAGCAGGTAACTTGTCATGAGTGTATTGAGTATTGCTTTCTGAACTTTCTATTTTTGGATTTTCAGAGAATGTTCTCCCAGATGATGTGGTATTAGGTGTAACATCATTTGAATTTCCAGAATTTCCAGTTCTAGTAGAAATCTCAATATGCTCAGACACATCTTCTTCAGTACTTTTTCCTGCTATGTTAGTTGTATCATCAAAAACAACATTCACAGATTCTTGAACAGTGTTTAACCTACGGTTGAAAATTCTATAGGCTTTACTATTTCTAGAATAGCCTAAGAAAAAACCTTTGTCACTTTTAGAGTCAAACTTTCGAAGTTGATATCTATCATTCAGAATGTAACACACACAACCAAACACATGGAAGTATTTCAGATTTGGTTTCTTGTTGTTCAGAATCTCAAAAGCAGTTTTTGAACTTTGTGGCCTCATAAAAACTCTGTTAATAATATGACATGTAGTGTTTAATGCTTCAGCCCAAAACCTTTTAGAAAGATGTTTAGCAAGCAACATTACCCTAGCCATTTCTTGAAGATTCTATTCTTCCTTTCAGCTATTCCATTTTGTTGTGGAGTTTTAGGAGATGAAAATTCCTGCATTATACCCTTCTTTTCACAGAAATTAGAAAACAAGATATTTTTAAATTTCCTACCATGATCTGACCTAATCTTACTCACTTTCAAGTTGTATACAGTTTTAAACCTTTTATACAAAACTTTAAAAGCAGCAAAAGTTTCAGATTTTTCTTTCAAAAACTAAATCCAGGTATATCTTGAGAAATCATCTACCATAACCAATGAATACCTTTTACCTCCAAGACTTTCTGTTTCCATAAGACCCATAAGATCCATATGTAGCAGCTCAAAACACCGTGTTGTCGAATAATGTGATAACATCTTGTGTGACATTCGGACTTGTTTACCTTTCTGGCAGGAACCACAAATTATGGTTTCTCCTATATTCAGCTTTGGCAAACCTCTTACAACACCTATCTTCACAAGTTTCTGGATATTCATGTAGTTAACATGTTCAAGTTTTTGATGCCATAAAACTTCTTCAACATTTTTGGCAAGATTGCAAACATTGTTAGTTCCAATAAGATAACAATTATCAATTGACCTATTACCAGTCATAAGACACTCATTTTCATTATTCAGAACGCAACAAGAATTCTTATCAAACTTGACATGCAAATTGTCATCACATAGTTGACTTATACTAATCAAATTAGCAAGTAAACCTTCAACATGTAAGACATTAGACAACTTAGGAAATCCTTCAACATTGAGAGTACCTTTCCCAACAATCTTTCCTTTTGAACCACCACCATAAGTGACATTTCCTCCATCAAAATTTTCATAATCAGACAGAAAATCCACTTGACCAGTCATGTGCCTAGAACAACCACTATCAAAATACCATAAACCAGACACACATGCTTTCAGAGATGTATACACAACATTACAAGTCACACCTTGTTTACTGACACATTCAGTTTTAGCACATTGTGACTCAGAAACTTCAGCTTGTAACACCTTCATATCCTTTTTCAATTTATCACAATAAGGACGAATATGACCATGACCAGAACAATAGTGACACACATACTTCTTTTTCTTCTTCTTAATGTGAACTTTTGTTTTTACTGGAGTTTCAACATTTGTCTTTTCTCCAGCTTTAACAAATTTCACAGATTTAAAGCTTTTAGAAGTAGTTTTAAAATCAAGACCAGTAGTGTCAGATTTACCAACCATCAAAGCATCTTTCAACATTTCTATTCCTTTGGCATATTTCTTAAAACACAAAGTTGAACTTTTCAATTCTTTCTTTAGTTTAGAAATTTCCAAATCCTTTCTTGTTAAGACAACTTCAAGCTTGGTTAGTGAGTCTCTCAAGTCATCATTTTCCTTAGTCATAGACTTTAGAATCTGATTTTGAGATTCCCATTTATTAAACAAATCTTTACAACCTGATCCACATGGTTCATTATTCACAACAGATGTTCCTTTATCATCAATTAGACCATTAAAACAATTAACAATTTTATCAGATGAAACTTCATCTAATGTTACTCCAGATGTGGTAACATCTGTTTCAACATCAGAATCAGAATAATCCAGATCATCATCTAAGGAATCATCATAGTCTACTCTAGCATAGAATGCACGTTCTTCATGCTCTTCATCAGATTCATCACTTAAAGTAGCATTGAAGTTCAATTTCAGTTTAAGCAAGGTATTAACACATTCATTCGCATAATGACCATACCCATGACATGCATTACATTGAACAGACTTTCTATACACGGGGTCAATTTTGTCATACCTGCCTTTGCCAATTTGCCTTGGTTGGAATGCATTACCTTTCCTTTCAACTGTTTGTGGAGAGTTGTTAATCTGAATATTTGGTTGAATGTTGCCTTCGAACTTGCTATTCCTCTTTTTCATAAGAGCTTTGAATTGACTTGTCATAAAAGCAATGTACTCCTTGGGGTTGGAACATATGTCAGCAACATCATCCTCTGAATCAGCTTCAATCACAATAGGCATTCGCTCAGCATTCGAAGATGTTTCACCTTTGAACACCACCACTTTATTTGCATCAGCTTTGTCATCCTTCAGCACGTAGGATGCTGATCAGTTCATTTTGACTTAATGTATCTGTATCCCTTGCCTCTTCAATTGCACAATTTTTTGCATCGAAGCGCTTATGTACAGTAAGCAAAATCTTATGAACCAACCTCACATTGGAGATGGGATCTCCAAGAGATTGAGCTTCATTTGCAATTTCAGTGACCCGTTCATTGTAAGAAGAAATTGTTTCATCCTCCTTAATCTTCAAGTTCTCAAACTTTGTCCCAAGCATTCGAAGTCTGGACCTTCGAACACTATCCGAACCTTCATTGTGCTCTTGCAATCTATCCCAAGCTTCTTTTGCAGAAACACATGTTGATATGATTTTGAACATAGTCATATCAACTGATGTGAATATTGCATTCAAGGCTTTAGAATTGTAGCTAGCAGTTGTACTTTCTTCATTAGTCCAATCCAGTTCGCGTTTGACTGTAACTTCTCCTTCTTCATCTGCAGCATTCTTAGGAGGTGTCCATCCTGAAAGTATACTTCTCCAGGCACGTTCATCAATTGACTTGATGTACATCCTCATCTTTGGTTTCCAATACACATAGTTTGTACCATCAAGGATTGGTGGTCTCAAACTTTGTGGAGTAAGTGGATATTCCATCGCCATAACAAAAAAAAAACACACTTGACACCGGATCTAACTTAGTAAAATCAAGTTTTGGCTCTGATGCCAACTGAGAGTGTGTATGAAAGACATGGAGTTGTGTTTAGTAAAATCAGAGTAATGTTACACTGAATGTTATAACACTCAAAGTAGCATTCAAAAGACAGAGACAACAGAAGACTCAGAAACACAACACACAAAATTAATAAGACTTTGCACAATCTATATCAATATAGATTGTGATGCCTTTGTTGGGAAAGTAATTGTCCGGATCTATTCAGGATGAATATTTAAATACAAATTTAATTCTAACAATTATTACTAGCATGAATTAATCTTATATTAATTCAAATAATAATTCAACAACAAATCATGCATATAAATTTATCACATAAATCTTACGCATGCAGAATAGCTAGGAGTTTACGTGAACTAACCTCTCGGAGTGACAACCGTTGAGAAGATGGATATCCCGTTCACACGAACAAACCCAAAGAGCCTTCTCAAGTATTCCCTCGTCCTTGTTCAATAATCCGGTGGAAGGATGCTCGCGAACAATTAACAAAAGGAAAAATAAAATTATGTTGCACCACCTTTGTGGATTTCTAATTTTTCCAACACATGGAATTGCATGGGGATGAAAAATTCATCCCCTATTTATAAAGAGGGTGTTGGTCGAAAATTTTGTGTGTGAATAAGATGGAATTTTTTTTCTTGATCTCCAAGAAATCTTGAATATATCTCATATATTCTTTTCTCCATAATTAAAATATTCCACAAAAAATCCCAACTCCTCTTGTTAGGGAATTTTCGAAAATAAGACCCAAGATTTCCAAGATTGGGATCTTCTTGAATTTATGAGATATTCTTGTATTCCAAGAATACATATCTTCCATAATACCTTTTCAAGAAAATAAAGAAAATATTTCCTTCCTTATTTTCTTTATTATTTTCGAAAATTGCTAAACAAATAACCAAGTGGGAGATTTCTTGAATTTAATGAGATAAACTTGTATTCCAAGAATACTTATCCTCATTCCATAACAAAATTCAAAGAAAATCTTTCTCCCTCTTTATTTATTTATTTTCAAAAAAATAGAAAAAATAGGCAACAATATTTTATTTAATTTTAAACACCTTTTTCAGTTATTGGACTTTATATTTGGGCTACTTGAGGGGCCTTTAGGAGAATTAAGATTGGACCTTCCAATTGACCTTGAATTTCCAATATTGAGCCACAATATTATTCAAGCCCATAAATATTAATTAATCCCACTACATAATTAATATTGCACTATCCATCTTAACCCATATTACTGTTAATATGGCTCCCGATTATTATTTCCCGCGTTTACGATTATCCAGTCCATTAATTAATTTCAGCCACTGAAATAACTTCACTTTAATTAATATTTTTTTCCTTGGTTCAGGAATGACTCAACATTATTATCCATACCGGAAAACTAATTCCACTTGCAAGATTTTTTATGATAAAACTTCTGAGCCTCCCAAGGGGACTAATCAAACAAGACACACTTGCACACCGATTCTCCGTATTAAATCTTAGCGATCGTCATGTAACTAATAATATTGCCCAAGATACAAGGTATTGAATATCATTTATTCTCTACCCATCGTAAGTCAAAGCAATAGTTATTAATTTCACACGATCCTATTTAAGGGAAGGGGATTAAGAAATAACTAACCACTGAGGTCTAATTCTTCTGTATTCAGTACTGAAGAATTTTTCCTCCCGTAGGTCCTCTTCAGCGCATCATAATGAACTAGTGTAATCTCTTGGTCAAGACAAGCCAATCTGAGCCTTACATTTCAACCTTTCACGATGGGTTGTTCATTTCCATCTAGGTTGTGAATTCTGTACTTTTAGTTACAAGGGGCTGTTAATTTAATCTTCTGTGATATGGTATCACTAAATTAACTACAATGTAACATGTACTAATTATTGAAAAATTATGCAGTAAATATATGTAACATTCAATGATATTTAAAGCAACAGTGATAAATAATTTATTTCAGTAAATAAGCCCAAAATTCAGTCTGGTTATACAAAGTAAAAGCATACTTTCCAGTATAACCCCAACAATCTCCCATTTATACTCAAAGTCTGCTTTTAAGTATACTACAACATGTCTCATGTAGAATCTATGTGACATCTAATGTCACCTACACGAATCTAATAATATCTCTCCCACTTATACACAAAGCAGATTGACAACGGTCTTGATACCCATTCCTTCCACATGTCTCTCGAATGTATTCTGAGGCAGACCCTTTGTGAATGGATCCGCTAGGTTGTCCTCTAACGCGATCTTTGTCACCTCTATATCTCCTCTCTTAACGATTTCTCGTTAAGATGGTATTTCCTTTTAATGTGTTTGCTGGCCTTGTGGGCTCTTGGTTCCCTTGAATTTGCAACTGCTCCGACATTATCACAATAGACTGTGATTGTGCTGGGCAAATTCGGAACTACGTCCAAGTCCACTAGGAAGTTCTTGAGCCAAACCGCTTCCTTCGCTGCTTCGCAAGCAGCTACATACTCGGCTTCCATGGTAGAATCTGCGATGCATTTATGCTTAACGCTTCTCCATGTCATGGCTCCTTCCCCCATGCAAAACACACTACCCGAGGTAGATTTTTTTGAATCTAAGTCTTATTGGAAATCCGAGTCCGTGTAACCGATGGGAATCATATTGTCTGACTGATAAACCAACATTATATCCCGAGTTCTCTTTAGATACTTCAGAATGTTTTTAACTGCAGTCCAATGTTCTTTCCCCGGATTACTCTGATATCTTGCTACCATTCCAACGACAAAGCAAATATCTGGCCTCGTGCACAACATATCATACATGAGGCTTCCGGCAGCCGAAGCATAAGGAACGCCCTTCATGTCATCTATCTCCTTTTGCGTCTTCGGGCACATTTCTTTAGATAGATGTATTCCATGTCTGAAAGGTAGAAAAAATTTCTTGGAATCTTGCATGCTGAAACGCTTTAAGACAGTATCTATGTATGAAGCTTGCGATAAGCCTATCATCATTTTCTTACGATCTCGAGTGATTTTGATCCCAAGGAAGTGACCGGCTTCCCCTAAGTCCTTCATATCAAACTGTTTTAACAGCCATTCCCTTACGTCCGACAATACCTTTACATCGTTTCCGATGAGCAGAATATCGTCTACGTATAGTACTAAGAATACCAATGCAGTTCCGACACACTTCTTATACACACAACTTTCGAACTCATTTTGATCGAACCCGTAAGACTTTATAACCTGATCAAAATATTGGTTCCAAGCACGCGACACTTACTTCAGTCCATAAATGGATTTCTTGAGCTTGCAAACTAGATTTTCTTGGCCCTTTTCAATGAAGCCTTCGGGTTGTTGCATATAGATTTCTTCTTCAAGACTTCCGTTGAGGAAAGCTATCTTGACATCCATCTGCCAGATCTCAAAATCGAGATGCGCAGCTATCTACAAGAGAATACAGATGGACTTGAGCATAGCTACAGGCGAAAAGGTCTCCTCATAGTCGATCCCTTCTTTCTGAGTATATCCTTTTGCCACAAGTCTAGCTTTGAAGGTTTCTACCTTCCCGTCTAGTCCTCTTTTTCTCTTGTATACCCACTTGTACCCAATGGGCTTGACCCCTTTAAGTGGTTCGACTAGCTCCCACACCTTATTATGATCCATAGAACCCATCTCGGCTTCCATTACCGTTTGCCAAGAACTCGCGTCCTTGTCTTGGATTGTCTCATTGTAAGTCCATGGGTCCGATTCATTTTCACCGGGGACCAAGTCCGATGACTCTCCTATCCCCATGAATCTCTCGGGTTTTCTAACGACCCTCCCACTATGACGAGGTTCCGGTTGTGTAAGTGTGTCATTTGGTATGTCAACTTGTACTGTTGGCATTGAGGTAAGCCCCCTTAGCTCATCTAAGGTAATCTCACTTCTGGGCTTTTTATCGTTCATATAGTCTTCTTCTAAGAATCTAAAGTTCGTACTGATTACCACCTTTTGATCCTCGGGACCATAGAACATGCACCCTTTCGTTCCCTCAGGGTACCCTATAAATAACCTTAATTCCGATCGTGGATCCAACTTGCCGTCTTCTTTGTCCAACACGTATGCCGGACACCTCCAAATTTTCATGTGTCTTAAACTAGGCTTGCGCCCGGTCCACAATTCATTAGGGATTTTAGGAACTGATTTGGATGGCACCAAGTTTAGAATATAAGCCGAAGTTTCCAAGGCGTGACCCCAAAATGACTTGGGTAGATCCGCATAACTCATCATCGATCTGACCATTTCTAAAAGAGTTCTGTTTCTTCGTTCTGCAACCCCGTTTTGTTGAGGGGTTCCGGGTGCAGTCAATTGGGATACAATCCCATCATCAGACAAGTAGTTCAAAAATTCATCGCTGAGGTATTCGCCTCCACGATCAGATCGTAGACACTTGATATGTTTCTCCCTATGATTATCTGCTTAAGCCTTAAATTCCTTGAATTTATCAAAGGTCTCAGATTTATGCTTCATAAGGTAAACATGTCCATATCTTGAGTAATCATCGATAAAAGTAACAAAATACTCATAACCTCCTCTTGCTTTGACTGACATTGGACCACATACATCGGTGTGAACGATTTCCAACACTTCTTTAGCTCTATTCCCCTTGGCTCCGAATGCCCTCTTGGTCATTTTACCCTCCAAACATGATTCACAAGTTGAAAATGGTTCGACTCGGAGAGACTCCAATGAACCATCCTGAACCAACCTTTGGATCCTTTTTGGATTAATATGACCTAGTCTCAGATGCCATAGAAGTATTTCGTTCACATCTGATGAACGTTTTCTTTTATTACTCGAAACAGTCGATGTGTTATAGGATGCATTTCGTGAGTGATGTGCACAATTAATTGTGTAGAGATTATTCGACAACGTTCCATGACACATAAACTCATTATTAAGAGTAATGGTAACAACTTTATTAAAAGTAACCGAATATCCATCAAGAAAAAGTTTAGAAACTGAAATTAAATTCTTTCTAAAACTGGGAACGTAAAGAACATCTCTCAAAATTAAAACTTTGTCTTCAAAAGACAACCGCACTTCTCCCACTGCTTCAGCTGCCACTCTCGTAGCATCGCCCAGTGTGATGAGGATCTCACTCCCACTAAGTTGCCAGGCCCGCTTGAACCCCTGTAAAGTGAAACAAACATGATCAGTGGATCCCATATCCACTACCCATAAATGGGTAACATACGCCGCTAAACAAGTTTCAACAACTAGTGCGTGAGAATTACCTTTCTTTCCAATCCGCTTGGGCTTGGAACAGGCATCCCTCCAATGTCCTTTCTCACCGCAGTTAAAACACTTCCCCTTTGGATTTCTCTTGACCCCCAACCATTTAGTTGCCTTTCTCTTACTTTTCTTAGTGACAGGTTCGCTTTGGTTCTGACCGTTTTTCCCTCCTTCAATCTTGCCCACCACTGGCTTAGATTTTGAGAGGAGGTTTTTAGTCACCAATGCTTCATCCTCATTTCCCAAATGTTTCTCTATTATCTGTTGGGGAATTAATTGCCCGGATCTATTCGGGATGAATATTTAAATACAAATTTAATTCTAACAATTATTACTAGCATGAATTAATCCTATATTAATTTAAATAATAATTCAACAACAAATCATGCATATAAACAGTTCACGTAAATCCTACACATGCAGAATTACTACGAGTTTACGTGAACTTACCTCTTGGAATGGAAATGGTCTCGCCGATGAAAACACACCAAAAGACCTTCCCAAGTATTCCCTAGTCCTTGCTCGACAATCCGGTGGAAGGAAGCTCGCGAACAATTAACAAAAGGGAAAATAAAATTTGTTGCACCACCTTTGTGGATTTGCTAATTTTTCCAGCACATGGAATTGCACACTCACAATTGACGTTTTTCGAAAATACACAATCTGTCGACGTTTCAAAATATTTGATATTTTATCGACGCTGATATTTTCCCGAAAAACCAATTTTCGTATTTCCCTGGGGATGAAACATTCATCCCCTATTTATACTGAGGAGGTGCTCGAAATTTTTGCATGGAATAGGAGGAAGAAAATCTTTTCTTGATCTCCAAGAAATCTTGAATATATCTCATATATTCTTTTCTCCATAATTAAAATATTCCACAAAAATCCCACCTCCTCTTGTTATGGGAATTTCGAAAAATAAGGATCAAGATCCCAAGATTTGGATCTTCTTGAATTTATGAGATATACCCGTATTTCAAGAATACACATCTTCCATAATATCTTTTCAAGAAAATCAAGAAAATCTTTATTTCCCTTATTTATTCAAAATTTTCGAAAATTTCACAATAAATAACCAAGTGGGAGATTTCATGAATTTAATGAGATAATCTTGTATTCCAAGAATACATATCTTCATTCCATGACAAAATTCAAAGAAAATCTTTCACCCTCTTTTATTTATTATTTTCGAAAAAATAGAAAAAAAAATTAGGCAACAAAATTTATTTTATTTTTAAACACTTTTTTCAGTTATTGGACTTTATGTTGGGCTACTTGAGGGGCCTTTAGGAGAATTAAGATTGGACCTTCAAATGGATCTTGAATTATCAATATTGAGCCACAATATTATTCAAGCCCAAAAATATTAATTAATCCCACTACATAATTAATATTGCACTATCCATCTTAACCCATATTACAGTTAATATGGCTCCTGGTTATTATTTCCCGTGTTTAAGATTATCTAGCCCATTAATTAATTCAAGCCACTGAAATAGCTTTCCATTAATTAATATCTTTTATCCTTGGTAAAGGAACGATTCAACATTATTATCCATACGGAAACTAATTCCACTTGCAAGATTTGGTATGATAAAACTTATGAACCTCCCAAGGGGGCAAATCGAACAAGCGTACTTGCACAAGATTCTCCGTATTAAATCTTAGCAATCGCATGTGACCAATAATATTGCCCAAGATATAAAGTATTGAATCTCCTTGATTCTCTACCCGTAATAAGTCAAAGCAATAGTTACTAACCACACGCAATCCTATTTAAGGGACGAAGATTAAGTAATAACTAACCACTGAGGTCTAATTCTTCCTAGTTCTGTTCTGAAGAATTTATCCTCCTGTAGGTCCTCTTCAGTGCATCAGTCATGCACTAGTGTAATCTCTTGGTCAAGACAAACCAATCTGAGCCTTACACTTCAACCTTTCACGATGGATTGTTCATTTCCATCTAGGTCGTGAATGGTGTACTTTTAGTTACAAGGGACTGTTAATTTAATCTTCTGTGATCTGGCATCACTAAATTAACTACAATGTAACACGTACTATTTATTGAACAGTTATGCAGTAAATATATGTAACATTAGATGATATTTAAAGCATCAGTGATAAATAATTTATTTCAGTAAATAAGTCCGAAATTCAGTCTGATTATACAAAGTAAAAGCATACTTTCCAGTGTAATCCCAACAATCTCCCACTTATACTCAAAGTTTGATTTTAAGTATACTACAACATGTCTCGTGTAGTACGTGACAACTAATGTCACCTACACGAACCTAATAATGTCTCCCACTTATACTCAAAGCAGATTGGCAACGGTCTTGACACCCATTCCTTTCACATGTCTCTCGAATGTATTCTGAGGCAGACCCTTTGTGAATGGATCAGCTAGGTTGTCTTCTGACGCGATCTTTGCCACCTATATATCTCCTCTCTTAACGATTTCTCGTATAAGATGGTATTTCCTTTCAATGTGTTTGCTGGCCTTGTGGGCTCTTGGTTACCTTGAATTTGCAATCGCTCCAAAGATTGTCACAACAAGCGATGATTGTCTTTGGGCAAATTCAGAACTACATCCAAGTCCACTAGGAAGTTCTTGAGCAAAAACTTCTTTTTTTTTGCCTGTAGCGGCACTACATATTCGACTTCCATGTTAGAATCTGCGATGCATTTATGCTTAACGCTTCCCGCGTCATGGCTCCTCCCCATGCAAAACACACTACCTGGGAGGTAGATTTTCGAATCTAAGTCCGATTGGAAATCCGAGTCCGTGTGGCCGATGGGGATTATACTATCGACCGATAAAACCAACATTCTATCTCGAAGTTCTTTTCGGATACTTCATAATGTTTTTAATCGCCCGTCAATGTTCCTTCCTCGTTACTTTGATATCTTGCCACCATGCCAACGCAAAAGCGGATATCCGGGTCGCATAATACACAATATTGCATACATAAGGCTTCCGACGGTACCAAGCATAAGGAATGCCTTTCATGTCATCTATCTCCTTTTTTGTGTCTTAGGGCACATTTCCTCGATAGATGGATTCCATGCCCGAAAAGGTACGAAGCTTTTCTTGGAATCCTGCATGCTGAGTCGTTTCAAGACAGTGTCTATGTATGAAGCTTGCGATAAGCCTATCATCCTTTTCTTGCGATCTCGAGTGATCTTGATCCACAGGATGTGCCCGGCTTCCCCTAAGTCCTTCATATCAAACTATTTTGAAAGCCATGCCCTTACGTCTGATAATACCTTTACATCGTTCCCGATGAGCGTAATGTAAATCTACGATAGTACTAAGAATACCAATGCGATTCCGACACACTTTTTGTACACACAACTTTCGAACTCGTTTTGATCAAACCCATAAGACTTTATAACATGATCAAAACATTGGTTCCAAGCTCTGGATGCCTGTTTGAGTCCGTAAATGGACTTCATGAGCTTACAAACTAGGTTTTATTGGCCCTTTTCAATGAAGCTTTGGGGTTGTTGCATATAGATTTCTTCATCAAGATTTCTGTTAAGGAAAGCTGTCTTGACATCCATTTGCCAGATTTTAAAATTGAGATGCGCAGCAATCGACAAGAGAATCCGGATGGACTTGAGCATTCTTCTGGTGTGAAAAGGTTTCCTCATAGTCGATCCCTTTTTTACGAGTATAACCTTTCGCCACAAGCCTTGCCTTGAAGGTTTCCACCGCCCGCCCGATCCCTCTTTCTCTTGTATACCCACTTGCAACCAATGGGTTTGACCCCATTAAGTGGTTCAACTAGCTCCCACACTCTGTTATGATCCATAGAAACCATTTCTGCTTTCATTGTCTTTTGCCAAGAAACCACATCCTTGTCTTGGATTGCCTCATCATATGTCCATGGGTCTGATTCATCTTGTCCGGGAATCAAGTCCGAGGACTCTCCTATCCCCATGAATCTCTCGGTTTGTCTCACAACCCTCCCACTATGACGAGGTTAGGTTGTGAAAGTGTGTCGTTTGGTATATCATTTTTGTACAGGTTGGCAATGAGGTTAGCCCTTAGCTCACTTAAGGTAATCTCATACGGGTCTTCTTTTCGTTCATATAGTCTTCCTCCAAAAATCTAAAGTGGGTGCTTATTACCACCTTTTGATCTTGGGACCATAGAACATACACCCTTTTGTTTCCTCGGGGTATCCTACAAACAACCTTAATTACGATCGAGGATCCATTTCCCGGTTTCCTTGTCCAACACGTAGGCGGACACCCCCAAATTCTCATGTGTCTCAAACCGGGCTTCAAGGGGTCCACAATTCTTTGGGAGTTTTGGGAACCGATTTGGATGGCACCAAGTTGAGAATGTAAGTCGTTGTTTCCAAGGCATGACCCCGTAAGCGACTTGGGAAGATCTGCATAACTCATCATTGATCTAACCATTTCCAAAAGAGTTCATTTCTTCGCTCTCGCAACCCCATTTTGTTGAGGGGGGGGTGCGATCGGTGGGATACAATCCCTTCATCGACAAGTAGTTCAAAAACTCATCATTTGAGGTACTTTCGCCTCCACGATCGGATCGTAGAGACTTGATCACTTTTTTCCTATGATTCTCTGCTTGAGCCTTAAATTCTTTGAATTTCTCAAAGGTCTCAGATTTATGCTTCATAAGGAAAATATAACCGTACCTTGAGTAGTCATCAATAAAAGTGACGAAATACTCATAACCTCCTCTCGCTTTGGTTGACATTGGACCACATACGTCCGTGTGAACGATTTCTAACACTTCTTTGGCTTTATTCCCCTTGGCTCCGAATGCCCTCTTGGTCATATTACCCTCCAAACATGACTCGCAGGTTGGAATTGGTTCAACTTGGAGAAACTCCAGTGAATCGTCTTTCACCAACCTTTGGATCCTCTTTGGATTAATATGTCCCAATCTTAGATGCCATAGAAGTGTTTCGTTCATGTCTGATGAACGTTTTCTTTTACCGAAAACAGTTGATGTGTTATAGGATGCGTTTCGTGAGTGGTGTGCACAGTTAATTGTATAGAGATTATTCGACCAATGTCCCATAACAGATACACTCATCATTTCAAGAAATGATGTCATTCTTATTAGAAGAAACTAAGTATCCATTAACAAAATTTTAGAAACTGAAAGTGAATTCTTTCTAAAACTGGGAACATAAAGAAAATCTCTTAAAATTAAAACTTTGTCGTCAAAAGACAGGTGCACTTCTCCCACTACTTCAGCTGCCACTCTCGTAGCATCGCCCAGTGTGATGAGGATCTCACTCCCACTAAGTTGTCGGGTCAGCTGGGACACCGTAACGTGAAACATACATGGTTAGCAGATCTCGTATAAACTACCAACGAATGAGAAGTATACGCCGCTAAACAAGTTTCAACAACTAGTGCGTGAGAATTACCTTTCTTTCAGACCCTTTTGGGGTTGGAACATGCAAACCTCCATTGTCCTCTTTCACCGCAGTTTAAGCACTTCCTCTTTGGATTTTCCTTGACACCACCGGCATTCCTCATCTTACCATTGCCTTTGGCAACAGTTGAGTTTGATTGCTTATGGCTCTTTGTCCTCTTCTTTTCTTGCCTTCCCTTGACCTAGAAGATGAAGACGGACCACTTGCCGTCAAAGCTTGAGTTTGGTGCCCCATCAACATCTCTGCCGAGACCAAAGCTTGCAACAAATCAGCTAGCGAGGCCAAAATTCTCAAAAACTTTTGGGCAGAGAGTGAAGTACCAAATTCATCTGAGTCTCCAGATTATAATCTGCACTCAGAACCTCAAGTTTGTTCAGATGGGCCATCAAGTTTGAGGACGTAATCCCTTACGGGTTTGTCCTCCACAATTTTCAGCGATGACATCTCTCGCAAGGTGATCTAACGAGTCCCGCATTTTTGACCTGTCAGTTGGCTCATCTGATTTTGGTGTGTCAAGAATCCACTTGTGCTTTTGTGCAGTTAGGACAATAATTTTTTGTTTCCAATCAATATGGTTTCCATACTTATTGTATTGACTTTAAGTATATTAACAGTGGATTAAAAGGTTACGACATGCTGAACTGAAATAAATAATAATATGCATAAGCACAAATATATCACAAAATTCGATCACATGTTTCATATTAAAATCTCAAAAAAATATGAACATGCATCAGCCAACATCTCAAAACAGTTTAAATAAGCCACGTGGGGTGGGTCATTATTTAAACACATTCAAACGAGTTACAAACAAAAGAAGTTACAAACCTTTAATAACTAGATTAATAGTTGGCTCCACTTGACCAATATAAAATTGACAGGGGACTTGGGGAAGTATATGCATATCAATTTTATACCTAAGTAATAACCATGATTAAATACATAATTATTATTTTGCTTTGAAGCGAGCCTCGTGGGGAGGGTCATAAATTGCCACTAGTAATAATCCACAATCATCCATTTGGAATTTATTCATGTGAAAGCTATCTTTTGACCATCGTGGTGGGGAATTTCTCCAAAAGAATTCACAAATAAATAAATCATGGAGGTCAAAATTAATTAAATTTTATTATCAGGAATAAAATTGTCAATTAATTGTTTAAGCATACTTAGTAATTTTCGAAAGTGAGATTTTTCAAAACATTTTTCATGCATCGCAAAATTTAAACACAATTTAAATAAGCATAAAATAATGTATAACATCAAAACAAAAATTAAACATATTGGGCACATTTATCCAATTGTCATGGTTAATTTTTTGTCATGTCTTGATCTTGAGAAATCATCTTCATAGCCTTCTTCATCGTTCGTCTCGAAAAAGCTCCCACTTGACCGTCTTAAAAAATGCCTTGTCAAGCCCGTCATCGACCCACTATCATTCGGTCGGTGCCCGCCTAGCACTCCCGGCCGTGTCGAGTGGCGTCGTATTGTGGCCTTAAAGCGCCGGTAGCGTCGCCCGCGTCGCCAGCGCCGCCCCTCGGCGGCTGACTCCCAGCAGCGCTGGCGGCATCGCGCGCCGCGTGCACCGCGTTAATACCTACCACGATCCCGCGCTCGGCCCCTTACCTTTGGCGCTTTCGTCGCGTGCCGCCCGGCGTCAGCGTCGTAGCGTGCCTCCTTGGCGCGTTTAGCGCGCGCCGCCTGCTACGCCCGGTTCCAGATCCCGTCTTTTAATTCTTTGTCTCCGCCTCCATTTCCGATCCGGTTATAATTTATTTACAAAAATAAATAAACCTAGATCTAGACTAGTCTATTACATTGATCAAATCAAACAAATTCTAATCTACTCGTGGATTTTCTCACGAGGCAAAATGAATTCGAACGAATCGAATTAAAAAACCACAATTTATATGCATTCATAAATTAACACATTAAATTCCATGACAATTGGATACCTGCAAAAAAGATCTAGCAATTCTACTATCCAATTTCAAATTTAATGATAACGAATTAAATTACAATTTAAAATTCAGAGCCCGAAACCGAGGCTCTGATACCAGTTGTTGGGGAATTAATTGCCCGGATCTATTCGGGATGAATATTTAAATACAAATTTAATTCTAACAATTATTACTAGCATGAATTAATCCTATATTAATTCAAATAATAATTCAACAACAAATCATGCATATAAACAGTTCACGTAAATCCTACGCATGCGGAATTACTACGAGTTTACGTGAACTTAACTCTTGAAATGACAATGGTCTCGTCGTTGAAAACACACCAGAAGATCTTCCCAAGTATTCCCTAGTCCTTGCTCGACAATCCGGTGGAAGGAAGCTCGCGAACAAATAACAAAAGGGAAAATAAAATTTGTTGCATCACCTTTGTGGATTTACTAATTTTTCCAGCACATGGAATTGCACACTCACAATTGACGTTTTTCAAAAATACACAATCTGTCGACGTTTCAAAATATTTGATATTTAATCGATGCTGATATTTTCCCGAAAAACCAATTTTCGTGTTCCCCTGGGGATGAAACATTCATCCCCTATTTATACTGAGGAGGTGCTCGAATTTTTTGCATGAAATAGGAGGAAGAAAATCTTTATTTGATCTCCAAGAAATCTTGAATATATCTCATATATTCTTTTCTCCATAATTAAAATATTCCACAAAAATCCCACCTCCTCTTGTTATGGGAATTTTCGAAAAATAAGGATCAAGATCCCAAGATTTGGATCTTCTTGAATTTATGAGATATACCCGTATTTCAAGAATACATATCTTCCATAATATCTTTTCAAGAAAATCAAGAAAATCTTTCTTTCCCTTATTTATTCAAAATTTTTGAAAATTTCACAATAAATAACCAAGTGGGAGATTTCTTGAATTTAATGAGATAATCTTGTATTCCAAGAATACATATCTTCATTCCATAACAAAATTCAAAGAAAATCTTTCTCCCTCTTTTATTTATTATTTTGGAAAATAAAAATAAAAATTAGGCAACAAAATTTATTTTATTTTTAAACACCTTTTTCAGTTATTGGACTTTATGCTGGACTACTTGAGGGGCCTTTAGGAGAATTAAGATTGGATCTTCCAATGGATCTTGAATTATCAATATTGAGCCACAATATTATTCAAGCCCATAAATATTAATTAATCCCACTACATAATTAATATTACACTATCCATCTTAACCCATATTACAGTTAATATGGCTCCCGGTTATTATTTTCCGTGTTTAAGATTATCTAGCCCATTAATTAATTCAAGCCACTGAAATAGCTTTCCATTAATTAATATTTTTTATCCTTGGTAAAGGAACGATTCAACATTATTATCCATACCGGAAACTAATTCCACTTGCAAGATTTGGTATGATAAAACTTATGAACCTCCCAAGGGGGCAAATCGAACAAGTGTACTTTCACACAATTCTCCGTATTAAATCTTAGCAATCGCATGTGACCAATAATATTGCCCAAGATATAAAGTTTTGAATCTCCTTGATTCTCTACCCGTAATAAGTCAAAGCAATAGTTACTAACCACACACAATCCTATTTAAGGGACGAAGATTAAGAAATAACTAACCACTGAGGTCTAATTCTTCCTAGTCCAGTTCTGAAGAATTTGTCCTCCTGTAGGCCCTCTTCAGTGCATCAGTCATGCACTAGTGTAATCTCTTGGTCAAGACAAACCAATCTGAGCCTTACACTTCAACCTTTCACGATGGATTGTTCATTTCCATCTAGGTCGTGAATGGTGTACTTTTAGTTACAAGGGACTGTTAATTTAATCTTCTGTGATCTGGTATCACTAAATTAACTACAATGTAACACGTACTATTTATTGAACAGTTATGCAGTAAATATATGTAACATTCGATGATATTTAAAGCATCAGTGATAAACAATTTATTTCAGTAAATAAGTTCAAAATTCAGTCTGATTATACAAAGTAAAAGCATACTTTCCAGTATAATCCCAACATTATCTCCAAAGCTTCTTGCAGAGTGTCCATAGTGAACATGTGATCACTCATCACAAAACTACAGTAAAACTCATCGAAATATTTTGGAAGAGTTAGGAACAGGAATTCGATTTTAGTCCCATCACAATACTTAGTACCAAGATAAGCAAGTTTGTCAAAATGACGCTTGACATTTAGAACATGATCCCTTACGGGCGTTCCTTCCGTCATCTTTAGCCTAGCCACGTCATCGTCTTTCAACTGACTGATCATGCGGTTTTCTATTGAAAATATTTCCTCAAGACTTTCCATGATTTCCGCAGCAGATTCAACACCTTCATGAATGTATCTCAAATCATCAGACAGGGAAATCAAGATTATACATTTCATAGGCTTGTTGGAACGCTCCCAGTCATCATACAAAAGTCTCTCCGCATTTGTTGATCCTTTAGTAGGCATGTCAGGCTTGGGTACGCCAAGAACCCAATAGTGATTTTGTTGTGCAGTGAGGACAAATTTCATATTACGTTTCCAAATTTCATAGTTTTCACCAGTAAGTTGGTGTTCTTTGAGTGTATATAACAGTGGATTAAAAGGTTGCGACAGGCTGAACTGAAATAAATAACAATTGTATAAGCACAAAATTATCACATAATTCTATCACATGATTCACATTAAAATCTCAAAAAAATATGAACATGCATCAGCCAACATCTCAAAACAGTTTAAATAAGCCACGTGTGGTGGGTCATTATTTAAACACATTCAAGCAAGTTACAAACAAGAATAGTTACAAACCTTTAATATCCAGATTAATAGTTGGCTCAAACTTGACCAATATAAAATTGACAGGGACTTCGGGAAAGTATATGCATATCAATTTTATACCTAAGTAATAACCATGATTAAATACATAATTACTATTTCGCTTTGAACGAGCCTCGCGGGGAGGGTCATCGTTGCCACTAATAATAATCTACAATCATCCCTTCGGAATTTATTCATGTGAAAACCATCTTTTGGTCGTCCCGTGGGGGGAATTTCTCCAAAAGAATTCACAAATAAATAAATCATGGAGGTCAAAATTAATTCAAATTTATTATCCGGAATAAAATTGTCAATTAATTATTTTCAAGACATACTTAGTAATTTTCGAAAGTGAGATTTTTTCACAACAATTTCTCATGCATCGCATATTTAAACAAATTAAATAAGCTCAACAATAAATAAAGCAAACATCAAAACAAAAAATTAAACATATTGGGCACATATATCAAACTGTCACGGTTAATTTTTGTCATGTCTTGATCTTGCGAAATCGTCTTCGTAGCACTCATCGTTCGTCTCGAAAGGCTCCCACTCGACCGCAACATGTTCTTTAAAACGTCCTCCGTCTAGGTCCGAGACGACGTCCGGCATTGGGTAGCTCGCGGCCCAGAACATGTATCCGCAGGCGCCGTCGGCGCATGTGTCGTGTCTAGGCCGGCCATCCCCCCTTTGTCTTTCGGCTCGGCGGTGTGTGCACAGAACTGCGTCTGCTGCGCCACTAACTCCGCCGCGATCGCCTCGGTAGCCCTCGGTCCCACACGCGCGTTTAAGACGCAGCGCGCTGTCGCCCATGCGCTGCCAGCGTCTACGACCCAAGCTCGTCCGGGTGCTCGGCTGGGCTCAGGTGCACGAAGACCGAGCGCCTCTCGGCCTACCCCTTACACGACCGCCTAGCACCTCGTGCTTTGGCTCGCGTACGCCCGGGCACTTGGTCGCCTCGTCTTTAATTCTTCATCTTCGTTCTCGATCCGGTTACAATTTATTTACAAAAAATAAATAAACATAGATCTAGACTAGTCTATTACATTGATCAAATCAAACAAATCCTAATCTACTCGTGGATTTTCTCACGAGGCAAAACAAATTCGAACGAATCGAATTAAAAACCACAATTTATATGCATAAATAAATAAACATTCATCAAATACCATGACAATTGGATACCTGCAAAAAAGATCAAGCAATTCTACTATCCAATTTCAAATTTAATGAAAAATGAATTAAATTACAATTTAAAATTCAGAGCCCGAAACCAAGGCTCTAATACCAGTTGTTGGGGAAGTAATTTCCCGGATCTATTCAGGATGAATATTTAAATACAAATTTAATTCTAACAATTATTACTAGCATGAATTAATCCTATATTAATTCAAATAATAATTCAACAACAAATCATGCATATAAATTTATCACATAAATCCTACGCATGCGGAATAACTAGGAGTTTACGTGAACTAACCTCTTGGAGTGACAACCATTGAGAAGATGGATATCCCGTTCACACGAACAAACTCAAAGAGCCTTCTCAAGTATTCCCTCGTCCTTGTTCAACAATCCGGTGGAAGGATGCTCGCGAACAGTTAACAAAAGGAAAAATAAAATTATGTTGCACCACCTTTGTGGATTTCTAATTTTTCCAACACATGGAATTGCATGGAATTTTTCCAACACATCTAATTTTTCCAACACATCTAATTTTTCTCTTGTTATGGAATTTTCGAAAATAAGGCCCAAGATTCCAAGATTGGAATCTTATTGAATTTATGAGATATTCTTGTATTCCAAGAATACATATCTTCCATAATACCTTTTCAAGAAAATCAAGAAAATCTTTCCTTCCTTATTTTCTTTATTATTTTCGAAAATTGCTAAACAAATAACCAAGTGGGAGATTTTTTGAATTTAATGAGATAAACTTGTATTCCAAGAATACTTATCCCCATTCCATAACAAAATTCAAAGAAAATCTTTCTCCCTCTTTATTTATTTATTTTCGAAAAAAAAGGAAAAATTGGCAATAATATTTTATTTAATTTTAAGCACCTTTTTCAGTTATTGGACTTTATATTTGGGCTACTTGAGGGGCCTTTAGGAGAATTAAGATTGGACCTTCCAATGGACCTTGAATTTCCAATATTGAGCCACAATATTATTCAAGCCCATAAATATTAATTAATCCCACTACATAATTAATATTGCACTATCCATCTTAACCCATATTACTGTTAATATGGCTCCCGGTTATTATGTCCCGCGTTTAAGATTATCCAGTCCATTAATTAATTTCAGCCACTGAAATAGCTTCACTTTAATTAATATCTTTTTCATTGGTTCAGGAACGGCTCAACATTATTCTCCATACCGGAAAACTAATTCCACTTGCAAGATTTGGTATGATAAAACTTCTGAGCCTCCCAAGGGGACTAATCAAACAAGACACACTTGCACACCGATTCTCCGTATTAAATCTTAGCGATCGTCATGTAACTAATAATATTGTCCAAGATACAAGATATTGAATCTCATTGGTTCTCTACCCATCGTAAGTCAAAGCAATATTTATTAATTCCACACGATCCTATTTAAGGGACGGGGATAAAGAAATAACTAACCACTGAGGTCTAATTCTTCTGTATTCAGTCCTGAAGAATTTTTCCTCCTGTAGGTCCTCTTCAGCGCATCATAATGCACTAGTGTAATCTCTTGGTCAAGACAAGCCAACCTGAGCCTTACACTTCAACCTTTCACGGTGGATTGTTCATTTCCATCTAGGTTGTGAATTATGTACTTTTAGTTACAAGGGACTGTTAATTTTATCTTCTGTGATCTGGTATCACTAAATTAACTACAATGTAGCATGTACTAATTATTAAACAGTTATGCAGTAAATATATGTAACATTCAATGATATTTAAAGCAACAGTGATAAATAATTAATTTCAGTAAATAAACCCAAAATTCAGTCTTGTTATACAAAGTAAAAACATACTTTCCAGTATAACTCCAACAATCTCCCACTTATACTCAAAGTCTGACTTGAATAATAGTTTCCCGATTAGCGACTTCACGACCTGGGGTTCGACCTGGGTGCAACATCATCCTCGGGCTATACGAAAAATCTCCTTGATTACGCGAATCGATGCGACAGGCTATCGAGTCATGATGATGCGGGCGCCCTGACTCGTTCCAATGGGAAGTCGTGGTGGATACCATGCGTGACTTTCCGTGTTATTCTTCCGGTTGGGCTTGAGACTTGTTTTATTTGCATTTTGACCCTTCCCTTCGCTTATAAATAGACGAGGGTTTCCCACTCGAAGGACTTTTACTTGTTCTTCTTCTTCTTCTTCGAGTTCCTGCAAGAGTTTCAACAATCAAGAGTTTCAGGTAATTCTTCGATTTTCTTTCTCGAATTCTCTTCAATGGCGGTCGGTTCATCTATGACTCCCATTGTCTCTCAACCTATGGTAGTGTCATCGTCCTTTGAAGATGACATCCCGCTGATCTGTCGCCATCGCCACCATGGGAGAGTCCCAGTATCCATGGTTTCGGGGGAACCTTCTCATGGCGGGCCTTCTGTAAATTTGGCATCCGCGGCTAGTACCTCTGGTGGCATTCGGGAGGATGACGGAAATGATGTGGAGCCCGATGAAGCCTTCATGGCGGAGTTGGAGGACATCGTTCATCTACCTTCGGTGGACACCAGCCCGATTCGTACCGTCCTACCGGAGGTGGACGAGGTCGTGAGACCTTCTGATCCGGCGCGTGAGGTGGGGTGTTTTAATGCCTTTTTTACTATGAGGCCTTATCGTTTTATTGTCATGTGAATGTGACTTGCATGTGAACTTTTGCTTAGTCGTCTTATGAAATTTCAATGAGGTTGTATCTCGTGGGTTGTGACTCGATCGCTAATAAGTCAAAAGTCGCACCTCGGGGGGTCGATGTTTCTTCAAGCGACCTCCTTTGGTTTTGAACATATAGGAATCTTTCAAAGAAAAAATATACTTTTTATTGCATTTGGCTAGGCTTAGTACAAAATGGTGACCTCCGACCTATTGATAGTATTGCTTCAGGTGGGTCGCGTTCCAAGGGTACTGAGCCGGTGTGCCATCTGGGTTTTTGAGCTCGTAGGCTCCATTAGGCAGACATCTTGATATTTTCAATGGGCCTTCCCAATTCGGGCAGAAGGTCCCTTTGGGTACACCGAGTACCTTTTGAACTTATGAAGTCGTACTTTAGAGTTATAGTACTTCTCTGATTATTGTTTGTATCTTGCGTTTTTCAGATTGGCCTCTAATCTCCTCTCTTCAAGTATATCTAGATTTCTGGAAAGGGTCTCGTCATTATGGTCGCTTGCGACCTGCGACGACCGAAGACTTAGAATGTCAACTTCTGAAGGTAGAACTGCTTCGGTTCCAAAGGCTAGGGAGTAAGGTGTCTCCCCAATTAAATTTCGACAGGTCGTTCTGTAAGACCATAACACTTCTGGCAGCTCGCTGGCCCATTTTCCTTTTCCTCCCTTAATCTTCATCTTCAGGGTGTGCTTGATGATTTTGTTAACGGCTTCGACTTGTCCGTTTGACTGGGGTGGTATGGCGTGGAAAAGAGCTTGGTAATCTTCCATTTTCAGAAAAAAAATATCAATTTTCAGTCCATCGAATTGCTTCCCGTTATCGGATATGATTGCTTGTGGTAAACCGAACCTGCAGATTATATTTTGCCATATGAATCTGATGACATGATCCTGGTCTATGACTGCCAGAGCCTCAACCTCGGCCCATTTTGTGAAGTAATCCACTACGACCAGTTGCCCGGAGCCGTTGGGAGTGGCCCAATGATATCTATCCCCCACTTCGTAGACCATGGACTGAGGATGCTGGTGAGCTCCTCTGGGGTGACTTTTATTGAGGGTGCGAAAATTTGACACCTGTGGCATCTTCGTGCGTATATGATAACATCTGTCCTTAAGGTCGTCCAAAAGTAACCCTGTCTTGTAGCTTTGTGAGCTAACAATTGCCCCCCAGCGTGGTTTCCGCACACTCCCTCGTGTATTTCCCTCAGGATGGCTTGCCCCTGTTTTGGTGTGATATATTTGAGGAGTGGTGTGCTGAAGCCTTGTTTATATAGCTCACCCTCGATGAGGGTATACCTTGTGGCTCTCATCTGTAACTGTCGAGCTTTGACCCTGTCTTGTGGTAGATAGCCACTTTTTAAATACTCGATGATGAGTGTCATCCAGTTTTCCTTTATTGTTGGGGTGTCCAGGGAAGCTACTAAATTGTTTATACTAGAGGGATGGGCTAGTTTTGTAATGGTGACGTCTCTCGTTTCTGCTGGCCCCTCTGAAGCTGCTAGTCGAGCTAGAGCATCGGCCTGTGAATTCAAATCCCATGGGATGAGCTTCACATGTACTTGTTCAAATTTATGAAGGATCCTTTTCACGACTTCTTGGTAAGTCGCCATTCTATCGTCCCGAGCTTCATATTCCCCTGAGACTTGACACGCTAAAAACTGAGAATTAGTGTGTATCTGTAGTCTCTTGATACCCATTGCCATGGACATCTCCAGCCCATTGATGAGGGCCTCGTATTCGGCCTCATTGTTAGTCGCTGGGAAGTCGAAGGTTATGGCATTCTGAAATGAAAGTTTCCCTCTGGACTGACCAGGACTACCCCTCTACCTGACTTGTGGGAGGTCGCTGAGCCATCTACAAACAATTTCCAGGGTGGGCTGATTGAGCTGCTGGCTTCTGATGGAAAAATCAGTTCGATTATGAAGTTGGCCAAGGTCTGTGCTTTAATCACCGAGCGAGGTGCGTAAGTTACTCCATACTGCCCGATCTCTATGGTCCATTTGAGACATCAACCTGTTGTGTCAGGTCGATGAAGTATGTTCCTTAGAGGTAGGGAGATGAATACTTCTATTTGATGGTAAAAAAAATACGCCCTCAGTTTTCTGACGCTCATGACCAGAGCGTATGCCAGTTTCTCTAGAAGTGGGTACCTATGTTCGGTTTCAATAAGTGTCTGGCTGACAAAATAGATGGGAAGGTGAACCTGCCCTTCCGCCCGAACTAGTACCGCACTTAGTCGGTTTGTGATGCTGCTGCTAAATATAGGCATAACTTCTCCCTGTAAGCGGTTTTGATAAGATGATCACATCTGCCAGATATGACTTTATCTTGTCAAAAGCCTCTTGACTCTCTGTGGTCCACTTAAATCTCGACTTCTTGCAAATTGTGTCGAACAGTGGCTTGCATTTATCCCCCATTCGGGAGATAAATCTGTTCAATGCAGCTAGGCAACCTGTCAGTTTCTGGACTTCCTTCACATTTCTTGGAGCGCCCATGTCCATAATTGCCTTGACGTTTGTTGGGTTAGCTTCGATACCCCTCTTGCTGACCAGGTGTCCCAGGAACTTCCCAGATTCCACCCCAAAATTGCATTTTTTGGGTTTGAGTTTCATGTTGAACTTCCTCAGGATTTCGAAGGTCTAAGCGAGGTGGGCGAGGTGATCCTCCTTTTTTAGGCTCTTGACGACCTGATCTACAAACATGTGATTGACCAATCTTTGATAGGTCGCCCCCGCATTCTTCAAGCCAAAAGGCATCCTCTTCCAGCAGTAAAGGTTCTTCTCTGTCAGAAACGAAGTATGTTGCAGGCATCCATGAAGGACATCATCTCATGACCAGCCGTTTTGTCTATCAGGTGGTCGATATGCGGCATAGGGAAGAAATCCTTCGGGCATGCCTCATTGAGGTCGGTGAAGTCGATACAAAGTCGCCAGGTTTCATTCGACTTCTTCATCAAGACCGCATTAGAAACCCACTGGGGTTGGTCGGCCTGTACGATCAGGTCGTTGTCCAGCAGCTTTTTTACCTCCTCTGCTAGTGCTGCATACTTTTCTGGACCAAATTTCCTTCTATTCTGGGCTATCGGCCTCCGACTTGGGTCGATGTGAAGTCGATGGCATGCGACTTGGGGATCAATCCCGACCATGTCCTTGTGCGACCAGGCGAATACGTCTAGGTTCTATTTGAGAAAGTCGATGACTTCTCCCCTGAGGTTGCCCGGTATTTTGGAGCCTATGATGACTTCCAAATCTGGTCGAGCTGGATCTATCTTGGATTTCTCAAGTTCTTCCCCCGGGGTGGCCCTAGGACCTTCTTGTCGGGGGTCTTCGATTTCAGCCTCAATCAGGAATTCCTCTGGTTCGGGACCTATCCTTGGATCGAGGTCGCCTCGACTTCTCTTCTTGTTTGTCTTAGTGTTCAAGTCATTATATTGCATTTTGCTATCTATTACAAATACTTATTTGCTAGAATTAAATACAGAATTGAAAAGAGACGAAGAATAAACCAAACAACCCCTTGCATCCACTTGGTCGCCCTTAATGGTTCCGACCAACCCATCTTTCGTGGGGAATTTTACACAGAAAAAATATGTTGAGGACGCAACCTCGAACTCATGTTCAAAAGGCCTTCTGAGAAAGCCATTGAAGGAATCAGAAGGTCGATTACAAGAAAGTCGCATAGTCTAGTGGTCCTAACCTTTTCATCTAAGGTAGAAACTAACTCGATGGCTAAGCGAATAATGTCGTACGGCTTAATAGTTGCATCCCCGAAGCCTTTGATGACGTGGTCGCACTGGGTGATATAATCTTCAAAATTCCCGAGCTGGTCTAAGGTCTTCTTGAAGAGGATGTTGCAAAATGCCCCTCCGTCCACTAGTAGGCGGCATACCGTAGTCCCCATGATGTTGGCATTGATCACCAAGGGGTCGGTATTTGGGTAGACAATCCTGGCCTTATCCTGTTCCCCGAACTCAATTTTATTCATTTCCTCGGCCACAGAGAACATATGCAGCACCATTTTCTGGCATTCTCCATTTCTCTTATCTCGGCTTTCAAACGCCGTTTGGATGAGGTGGCCGAGATGAGGCCTCTCACTGATCCGAGTGGAGAGAGGGTGTGTATCTTGAGACCTCCCACATTTTCTGGCATGGTTGGGACTGGTCGCTCGTTCTGCCTAGCCCCTAGGTTAGGGTTTCTTTCGGCTTGGTCTTCTTGTTTGGGACGATTGCCTTGTTGGCGACCTCTTGGCTTTGGCTCGTTGTCTGCCCGAGGTCGCTTGACGAACTCATTCATCAACCCATCCTTATACAGCCTCCAGAGCTGCTTCAGTAGGTCTCTACACTCACTCGTGTGTGACCCGCATGGTCGTTGTTCGGGTTCTGTTTGCTCTTGTCCTTGATCGGGCGAGGTGGGAGGAGCAGTTTTCGACCTTTGATCTGCGTGTAGACATGACCAAGTGTCATACCTAGGACTTCCATCAACTTCACCGGTATCGTCTCTTCGAATGACTTGAAGTTGCTAGGTGCCTTGTTGAGGCCCCCGATTTTCTTGGAACTTCTTTTCAATTCAGCAACTTCACCCTTACTTCTAATTCCAAGTTTTTCAATGCCATGTGTCTTTTCACATCTCCTCTAATTCAAATTTACCCACTTCTAATTAATCCATTATTTTTATGTATATTTTTATGTATTTTTTTTAACGTCTGATTCCTTTTTACCTATTTTCAAAATTTCAAATTTGTAATTTCAAATCTTTCACTATTCACACATGTTTTTTAATCTTTTTTTTTTAAATCTTTCACTATTGATCCAATCAACTATCCATCTCCATAACTTTTTTAAATCTTTTTTTTTCAAATCTTTGATAAATAATTGCGCAACAATCCCGTCCCCCAATATCTCATTTCTGCCACGATATCATCTGCTCCAAAAATGATGTTCCACTATGTATTCCACAGTCTAGATTAATGATATGTGGAATGAACAAAAATATCCATCGGACCACTATAATCCTGGGTCCATGTGTTAAAGATCCAGGAGGTGAAATAATTTTGGAACACGAAAAAGTGGCACAGAGGAATTGAACTGCTCATTTCTCTGTTGAGTCAATACCCATGTTTTCATCTCCATCTTTTCTGCAATCCGCAACCGCTCACCATCCGCTCTGTTTTATATCTTGCAACTGACTCATTCCAATTTAAATAGCGACATGTCGTCTTCGTGACTTCTATGCAAGTCGATTTTATTCATGTTACAACAGAAATGCCACCTAAATTTTTTTAATCTAAATAATTTGTGTCGGGATTTTTTTCCGTATTTTTTTTAGGAAGGGAGAGTGGTTTTCTGCGTTTATTGATTTTTTAATTTTTTTTTTTATTTTTGGGTAATTTTAGACCCTGTAAATCGACCCGATTCGCTTTGTCTTTTAATATACAAATTATTTTAAACCCGACCAAAATTATTAGGATTAGAAAAGTTCAAGCGGCGCTTCGAAATTAAAGAGAAAAATAAAATAATTACATATGTGGTGTTTACCTGTTTGGTAACCTACTACAGTAGGTGAAAATGACCAATTTCAAAATTTTAGGAAACTTACAGGACCAAAATAAAAAAATCAAAACAATTGAGATCAATTTCAAAACGATACAAAGTTACCGGACTACAAAAAATTTAATCTCTATTGATATATATTTGATGTAAGAGAGTTGGAGTAACCCTGATACTCCAATTAATATATTTTTTTCGATAAAAAATAAATAAATGACGTGTGATATTCTAGTATAATTGAAGCTCAAACATGATATTACCGTCTGAAATTCAAGAAGATAATTAAATGTATTAATGTACAAAATGAATGAAAGGTAGAATCACTTTATGGGTCAACTTTAGTTTTCTTAGCCATCAATAAAATAATGGCAATAGAGCTTATAATATTTCAATTGATCAAAAGTAAAAAAAAAAAAAAAAAACCCCATAGGTGGCATCACTATCTGGAGATGACCAGAATCCCAACAAAATTCAAAGTTAGGGACCACTTTTTGTTTCTTATATATGTATATATTCATCAATCACTCAGAAATTATTAATTGAATATCCTAATTCTATTTTTGTTTGTATATACTGATCAATTTTTTTTTAAATAAGAACTAAATAAAAAGATTCAAATCGACCTAATAATAGATTGAGTCTCCTTTCCACCGGCACCATACACTCACACTAAAACGTGCAACTTATTTATATTGAAATGTGCGAATAAATTGCATATTTCATTATAAACTAATTATATGTTTCAATACAATAAATTATATGTTTCTAAATTATACCATGAAGTGCACCACTTGGTGCATACAAGACTTAACCTATAATATAAGATGTACTAATAAAAGATGCCAACACATGAAATCTTATGGTTTTTAATTCGACATCTAAATTTTGAGACTATAATTAGTAAAATTGAGTCAATGTGAACACCAATTAAGTATTTGATGTGATTTCTTTGAATTTCAAAGTTTCGAAACTTTCCCAAAATAATCTAACAAATTGCCTAATTTTATTGATGATGGCTTTGACATTCTTTACGTTCTTTCCAAAGAAGAGACCACAAATAGTTCACGCCTTCCCATATATTATTACCATTACGAAATGTGTGATCAAAATATGATCAAGTTCTTATCAAGCAGCCTATACACATTGAAAATGTGTTTTTCAAGGAAAGAAATTTTAGGAATGGAGATTTTCATCTTCCTCTTTTCTTTCTTGGTCTTAAGATGGACTTCTTTTTTTTTGGAGGGAGGGAGGGGGTTCGTGTGGGGTTTACACGTGGCAAAGGCACAACATCCTTCTCGACAAATTATCGTAAAGTAGTTCTCTTGTGAATTCGAGTTTACTGTGAATTTTATCACCATTTTGTATACTATTTAAAAAATAAAATATTTTTTAAAAAGTGACAGTGCCTATCATAACAGTGATAGTATATGTATAGATAACATCGATATATAAACAAAGAGTTTATCGTAATTTTTTTGTCATTCTTGTGTATGTGGGATAATATAATGTGTGAGACAAATTTTAATTAATTAATACATTTATACATCCATTAACACGTAACCTCGCGTACTATCGCGATTGAAGTTAATTTTTATATTATTAATTTTAGATTAAATTAGTGCTTCAAACATTTAATTAGACGTTATATTAATTCAATTATATAAGTAATTTTTATTTTTTAATATTATATTTGAATATTTTTATTTATGTTTTATTCTAATTTATGTACTTAATATAAAGTATATATATTTAATATAATGAAATATTATACAATAAATTAATAACTCTTTGTAAAATTACAAGGATTTTAAAATAAAAAAAAATTATGTAGGGAGATGATTTACAATCAATTGATAAGAAATTTGTTAATTGCACTTTTCAAAAGTTCATTTGAATTGTCCGATACACAAGATACCTACTCTTGTTTAATTTAATTAGTTGTTTAACATTTTTGGATTGTGTTAACAACCCCATATACTACTCCCTCCGTCCCAATCTTCGTGGGATTGTGACTGTTCATAAGCATTTAGTGTAATAGTGATAAAGTGGTGGGGTAGGAAGAGTTGTTTATTAGTATTTTATATGATAAAGTGATAAAGTGATGAGTAATTGGGGGTAGAAAGTGTAGTTTATTAATATTTTATTTTATAAAGTGTGTAAGAAACTTTACCATAAAGATTGAGACAAAAAAAATGGGTACTTTACCATAAAGATTGGGACGGAGGGAGTATATTTTATTAATTTTTTAAAATAAAGTAAGTTAACCATTTTTTATAAGTGATATTTCCTTCAAGAGAAAACTCCTATTTTTTGTCTCTTCTCATTTAAAAAGTTCTTTTTTATCAAGATTATTTATTTCATTCTTTTTTAGCCAAGAGAATTATTTTTTGGGCAATTATACCCTTAAAGAAGTTAACAAAAAAAAAACGGTGGTACGAGATTAATATAGTGTAGTACGAAATTAATTAAATTGTGGTACAAATTTAAAAATGATGGTACAAGTTGAATTAAATTATGGTGCGGATTTGAAATGATGGTGATGCGGTGTTAAAATAAGGTTAGTGCGAGGTTGAAATAAGTGTGAATGCAGTAGTGATAGTGGTATGAGGTTGATAAAATGGTGATCTGGACTTAAACGATATTTCTGGTGAAGTGATAGTAAATGCGGGTTTAATTGAAGGGAGATTGATGCGAAATTTTGAAATAATGTTGATGACGATGTATATATATAGTATCAATTTAAAATAATAAAAACATAAAAAAAGGGTAAAGTTAAAAAAAAATATAATTCTCTTGATTAAAAAAAAGTAATTATAAATTTTATGACAAAAAAAAACTTTTATTTTTATATTAGGGTATTTATAAACACATCCCTATTTTCGATTACACCACTTAAATATTTACTAGTAATACATCACTGCTGATCGGGTCAAATTCCGATGGGGACCACGTGTTTGTTTGTGTTCTACGAAGCTAGTCTTCCTCTTCGCAGCTTCCCATAATATATCACTGCAACAATCTCTATATATATCACACCATCCTTCAACTACTTACTATTAATTCAAACACAATCTTCTCATAACTTCATTCTTTAATTCATTCATTCCTTCATTTTTCTCATTATTTCTTCCTCATCATATAATATTATTTTTTCGACTTTCGAGTTTTTATTAAATTTAAAAAAAAAACAAAAACAAAAAATTTGACAATCTATTAAGTGTTACAAGAACATAAATGGATCAAATCTTGTCGAAAATCGCAACCAACGACGGGCATGGTGAAAACTCAGCTTACTTCGATGGTTGGAAGGCTTATGATTCTGATCCTTATCACCCTACTCAAAATCCACGTGGAGTTATTCAAATGGGACTCGCTGAAAATCAGGTACATATGCACCTATTTATATTAGCCTGTACGTTTCAGTTATATTAGTATGGACGTTTCAGTTTAGTTAAATCTAGAACTTTTGCATATTTCATTTCACGTTTTCACTCAAATTTTATTTCAGTTATATTTATGATCTGCACATGAGACTAACTCTAATAGAAAAAAAGATTTACAACTTTTTAAATGATATGAATAATTCTTGTATATCTATGTCTTAATTTAAAAATCTTTTTGCAGCTATGCTTCGATTTAGTCCAAGAATGGGTCCGAAAAAACGAGAAAGCCTCCATTTGTACACCACAAGGAGCTAATGCTTTTAAGGATATTGCCATTTTTCAAGATTATCATGGCTTGCCACACTTCAGAAAGGTAAAATTTAATCACAAACACTTGTACACAATATAATATTATTATATGTTCAAAATCGTACTAACATAGTAACATATATTTGTTCTTATAGTAACACAGATCTATGTGCATGTTTTATCTATTTGTTTTGCGTGATTCTTTTTTTGGAAAGACATAATTAGGGACAAATCTAACATTTTTTCATTTTAATTTTTCAGGCTGTTGCAAGATTCATGGAGAAAGTAAGAGGAAATAGGGCCGGTTCGACCCGGATCGTATAGTAATGAGTGGTGGTGCAACTAGAGCATAGGAGACATTGACTTTCTGTTTAGCAGATCCCGGTGATGCATTCCTAGTCCCTGCCCCATATTACCCAGGGTGAGCATTTAATTTAATTTTAATTTTTTAGTTCATTATATTGGGATTTATTTACATTCCCCTATATTTTTCTCTTTTTAAAAATGTTGATAGTGGTTGTCTACAATTTCATTCACAAAATTTGAGTAGGTATTAGAATATACTCCAGTCCCGGGATAACGTGCACCTCTATTTGGACACAGAAATTAACAAAACTTATTTTATTGATATTATTTAAATTAATTATAACGATATTGTGAGAGTGTAAATTTTGAGTGTTTTGCCATTTTAAGAAATATGCACGTTATTGCGGGACAAACCAAAAACAAAATTTTGCACGTTATTGCGGGACGTATGGAGTATACTATAGTGCATATCTTAGTTAATAATGTAGCAGTTGGACCACACTATTATTTGTGTGTATATATATGATAGCTACTTCTCACTTGCTTTATAAAATATATCAATTTTCAACATACATCTCATGTTGGACAAATACCACATAATTTTCACTTGTATTATTGTGTTTGTCAATGTTTCTTGAATCAATTTTCAGACATATTTAATTTCTTTCTGATTGTCAAGTATTTGAAAAATTAACTAACTGACAAATAAAACAATGAAGCATCACATGCAAAACTGCAGATTTGGATCCCCTATTGTGCCCAGTACAAAAAGTTAACGTACTGTGTACAATAGAGGGTCCAACCCTGCATCAAATAGAAAAGTGGATTTAAGCGTAGTTATTTAATTTTACGCGTTTTTGTCCTGTAACTTATACGATCACCACCACAATGCAGGAACAATCGAGATTTAACATGGAGAACCGGAGTAAAACTCGTCCCTGCTATTTGCGAGAGTTCCAACGGCTTCAAGATCACACGATCCGCCCTAGAATCGGCATTCAAGAAAGCTCAAGAACAAAACATCAAAGTGAAGGGATTGCTTCTCAACAACCCATCAAATCCATTAGGCACAGTCCTAAGTAGAGAAACATTGCAAGAATCATTAAATTTCACAAACGACAAAAAAATCCACTTAATTTGTGACGAAATTTACTCCGCCACGGTCTTTAGTGAACCCGAGTTCATCAGCATTGCTGAAGTCATCAAAGACAATCCCCAATGCAACCTCGATTTTATCCACATTGTCTACAGCTTGTCGAAAGATCTCGGGTTCCCGAGATTCAGAGTAGGCATCGTGTACTCGTACAACAACGCGATGGTAAACTGCGGGCGAAAAATGTAGAGCTTCGGGCTCGTCTCGACACAAACCCAACATCTGATAGCGTGCATGCTATCAGATGATGCGTTTGTGGAGAAATTCTTGGAAGAGAGTTCAATGAGGCTAAAAAAGCGGCACGCGATGTTTTCGCGTGGATTAGGCCAAGTGGGGCTCGGGAATTTAGAGAGCAATGCGGGGTTGTATTGTTGGATGGACTTGAGGAAATTGTTGGCAGAGTCGAGTTTCGACGGGGAGTTGGAGTTGTGGCGCGTGATTATAAACAAGGTGAAGCTGAACGTGTCGCCTGGGGGGTCGTTCCATTGCTCGGAGCCCGGGTGGCTTAGGGTTTACTTTGCAAATGTGGACGACGAGACGATGAGGGTGGCATTGAGTAGGATTCAAAAGTTTGTCTTGAAGAAGAAATTAGGGATTGAAGCAAAAGAATGCAGTAGGAGGGAACTTGTGGTTAGCTTGTCATTTCGTCGAAGGAGGTTCGACGAAATTGGGATGGCCACAATGTCTCCGCATTCGCCTATGCCTTCGCCTCTCGTTCGAGCAACTTGAAGATGTTTAACACTTTGTTATAAAAATTATGAAAGAAGACAAAAACTTGTACGAGAAAGATTAGTTGTTGATAATAATGCATGCAAATAGGTATGTTGCTTTTGTTTAGGAATAAGAGTAATGGTGTTTTAAAGGGTTGGTTTTTATGTAGGATTTTTTAGGAAATTTTGCAATTCACTACTACACATTTGAGCTTGCAAACAAGACTTGGATGACCCTTTTTTTCAAAACACTCTCCAAGTAACAACTTGGAGAGCGGTTTTAAAAAAAAAAAATGTTTGAAAGTGATTTTGAAAAATAAACCTTGACATCGGTTTCAAACCGTTGTTACTAATACCACTACCCTACTTGGACAATGATTTACTAACATTTCTAAATATTTTCTTAGACAATGTTAATAACCGCTTGTCTTTTTTATATATATATATATATATGAACAGAGACCTAGCTCGGACTTCATTTCTTTCTCTCCAATTTCCTCTCCCCCAAAATCCAAAAAAACCGAAGACCAAAATCTCCATTGTCGTCGGTTTCCCTTCAACCAAATCACCGCTGTAAATGTTGCTGACTGCTAGTAGCCCGTCGTCGGCTTCTCCCCTCTCCCCAAATCGTTCTTGGCCCTCCTCTCCCTCCCTCACCCCATTCTCTCCCTCCTCCCCCCTCCCATCCCATGCCCGCCGCCATCCTCCCTACCTCGCCGCCCTCGCCTCCATAACACTTAGTTGGTACAAGTGGATTGTGCAATCTTTAATTTTACTTTTTTTTTCAAGTTTTAGCTTTATTCATATTGCATATTCGTATTGAACATTATAAATATGATTATACTGGTTGAATTGAACATTATATGAGTAAGTCAATATAACGTGTGTTAAAAAAAAAAATCAAATGAATAGGTCTTCCATGAAATATTTTATATGCAATATCTACTGATTATAAGAAAAGTGGGGCACAAAATAAATATAAATATAAAATGGGGCCTCAACTCAAGTCGTATTTCCATTGAATTTTTCAAGCTTTAGCTTTATTCATATTATATATGTTGTTCTTTGTTTTTTTTGGTGAACTAATCTTGTTGTTTATAACACTTAGTTTTGTTTATATTATATATGTTGCTCTTGTTTTTTAGCTGAAATATTATATTTTGCTCCATAACACTTAGTTGCTCTTGTTGTTTATATTACTGGTCTACTTCAGAAGACAATGTCATTCAAGCCTAATACACATGTGTTCATAGTATAAGAGTATGCTATCAACTGAAATTTTAATTTATAAGTAGATGATGCAGATGTAACTTATAAGTAGATGTATCATGTATACTGCATAGATAGTTCTTATCATGTATGAAACATCCGGTTGTGAATATTGTTTGTTTTTTGTTTATTAAATGTTGTTTTTCCGCTTTACAGGATCATGTCTCGTTTGCCATATCCCGGAGATGATGGAGATTCGATGGAGATCATGGCGATATGATCATGGTGCATATGATGACTTGAGAGAGTGTGTGACGATCTTTGCCACCACCACTAGCGACTCAGGGAGAAGCGCACTCGGGGTATAGTTACAATGTCATCTATTAAGAGAGCTCGTAGCAAGGGGAAAACACTTCAGGTAATTTTATTACAATTGAACAGTTTGAAATCGATAAATATATTGATTGATCGTTGAACCTAATTAAATACTATGTTATTGCAGTTATCGTTCAATGAGTTTGGACAGGCAATAGGAAAAGAGAGTGAGTCGTTGTCCTTCTACATTGGAGTTCTTTGTCGGGGCGTGATCCTATCGTCTTTGCCGACCAAGGATGGCGTATTTCAAAACCGACTTCATTTGAAGGAAAGATTATGGGACAAGCTTACGGTATGTTAATTATATATTTATTGAAAGTTGTAGTATGACCCTTAAATTTACTAAATTGTTATGTTATATCATTATAGACTACCTACAGAGAGGTCTTGACCTCACAAAGAAGAAGCAAATATTGTCGCAAATTTGGACTAATGGCCAAGAATTTTAGGACTTGGTTGAGAAGTAACACACGAGATCCGGAACCGGTCTTTACTCGGCTATTAGTCCGCCTCGCATCGTATCGAATAACCCTATGGTGGCTCCATCTTTGAGGAGGAGTTTGTGAGCGAGCTATGGAGGATGATTTCGAGGTAAAATTGATCAATGTCATTTCCTCGATTTCTAATGCACTAAGTTTTTAGGTGTTTATCATATTTCTATTATCTTTGTAGGATCGAAGCAATAAAAAATGGCGTTCAAGCCAAGTCGATAGAGGTAGCGATATCGTGGATCCAACAAAGGTTATGCACGAATAAGAGAAAATATGGTGAGATCAAAATCCTAACTTTTAATTTTTTTTTTTTATATATTCACTTTTAATATATCTAATAAAGGGACACGTTCATCACTATCGTAGAAAGAGGAAAGAAGAAAAATTTGGAGAGAGTGAGCCTATTGTTACCCGTTTCGACTTATTTCGGACTACCGAAAAGGGTCGAGGCGGGGAATATTCACGATCCCAATGCACAACGATCATCGAAGAAGTGGTAATCTATCCATTAATTTATCTTTCAATTACAAACTATTATTTATAAACAAATAATTAAATAATAATCTTTTGTTTTTGTGATTCGGGAGGCGTCTATCTCGAGACCATGGCCTTTGATGACATTCGCATGATCGGTACGATGATCTGTTTTGGCCGGGCTATGGGTCGTCGGGAGCATCCCGACCGCCACGAGTGTCGGATATGGCGTGACGAAGACATCTTTAGCAACGGGACACGGTCTTCAAGCCATGAATATGGTGGGTATACTAACGGAACAAGTTGCCAAGTTGGTTAAAGATGTGGAGCGTTTGAGGTGCGAGAAAAGATCGAGCCCACGGAATGTCGTCGAGTGGAGCAAGTTGTGAACATAGTGTCGCTTAATGCTATGTTTCAAATTTTAACCCTAGGGACGACTTTATTGAGGCACTTCAAAACATCTCACGGTATCATATATGCATGTCTCACATTTGTTTTAATTAAAGACTAGTGTATTAAAATTTTCTAACTAAATATCTTATTGAACGACCCAGCGACCTTTTTTTGCTACTGTATGATCCGGAGGATCCCGATCGGTTGGTGGCCACAGGGCTCGTTACCTGCAGCTCCCATGGAATGATTCATGGTCATCCCATCACTCCTGGTTTCTGAGGGTCACACTCGATGTACCGTAATTGGAAGGAGGATTGGTGGTGCCAAAACCAATCGATGAAGCCGTCATTTGTCGGAACAAATGATCGGGCACTTCATCGAATGGCGAAAGCAACTTGGTCTCTAGCACCATGAGGGTAAAATATTTGTTATTAAAGTTCATTATCTTATTTGTGGTTCTAAATAATATTGTAAATTAATTGTAGAATCTGCCGAGCCCCCACATGAGGCTAAATCGAGGACTCTCAACGCTCTAAGACTTGGTTATCCCATGATGGAGACTTAGATCACGATGATCATTTACTGATCTAGGGTGCACCGGATGGTATCGTCAATGCTTTTCGATATCGTCCACGGTTCCCATGCTTGCTCACTTTCATCGTGAATACTTTCCAAGAATTCGTCAATTGAGAACATGTGCGAAGTCTTGAATGACGAGTGGTTGAGTGCAACCACCATAGTCCTTTACCTCGGTATGTGTTTACTAATTCTCAATATTCACTTTCTCGTATAGTTTAATTTTCTTTTTAAATATTAATTAAGCGTATATATGTTGGTTAAAGATATTTGGGTGAGCTATATCTCTCCCGGAGATAACCGAAGCAAGTGGAATGTACTCCTTCGTCTCCCCCAAGTGTCTTGCATAATGGGTGATAAGGTATGCAGACCATGGATGGGTTCGTTAATCACATCTTTGAATCTAGCGGGGGCGATCATCTCATTTTTTGGCCAACAAATGTGGGGTGAGAGATAAACATTTCGTTAAAATTTGTATTCATGTTTATAATATTTGCACATATATATGTTAAATTTGCAGTTAATTTTAATACTCTCAATATAATATAGGAACCATTGGGTGTTGGTCGCCATACACATGAATACATTAAGTGTGTATTTTATGGACCCAAAAGTGATGGAGTTTATTATTCTAATCATACGATCTCGTTTCATATATGGAAGCGTAAGTTCATTTTTTAATATTCTATACAATGATTTTTTTTACTTTTAAAATTATGCATATTTAATCTATTTTTATTTTTTAATTATAATAATAATAGTGTGATGACGATGTATCGGAGTCGCCTTCAGAGTCAGGGCTCAAGATCCAGGTTAAATAAAGTGAACTGGATTAACATTAAGGTAAATTTAATTTAGTAAATTATCAAACTAATTAATAGAAAGAAATCATAATTGTAATACGTTATTATATTGTTAATCAACGGGGTTCCGAAGGCAACGAGATAATGACCATTGTGGACATTTTGTTTGTTGCTTTATAGAAGATATAATCCGTGCTTCTATAATCTAACATTTATCCCAATGTAAGTAAATTATTGATTTATTTAAATTATTATTGATTGAATAAAAATTCATATTATATTGAATGATTCGTTATTTTTGCGGTTTGTGTATGAGCGTGAGCTCAAGTCTTACTCTAAGAAAAGATGGAGAAATGGAAAAAACGATTGACGGGGTACCTTTTACAATCGTTTCTTATATTCATCGATCAATATTGAGAGAATGTTGTTTGAAATATTGGTAGCATGTAATTAAATTATATATTTGTGATGATATATATTTCATGTTTTTTGGTGTATTGGACGTATGTTTATGATTGTATGTTTATATATTTCAATGTTTTGGTATATATATGTGGTTTATGGTTTTATTATAGGATTTTTGGTTTATGTTATTTATAAGTTTTATATATGGTATTGGACGTATATATAAGTTTTATTATATGGTATTGGGCGTATATATAAGTTTTATTATATGGTATTGGATGTATATATAAGTTTTAGTTTATAGTTTGGTATTGGATGCATCGAAAATCAAAACGAAATTTCGATATGAAAATAGAATTTGATATATGAAAATATATATAATTTTTTTTGATATTTAAATATTTTAGATTATAGTTTTATTATATGATTTTTAAAATTCAATTTCATATTTTTAAATAAATAATAATTTATATAAAAAATAACTAATATTCTTCCTTCTCCTCATCGCCGTCTCCCCGCCTCCCGCCTCCTTGCCTCCCCCGTCTCCCTCGCCGGCGGTTTTCCCGCCTCGCCTCACTTGTTGTTGCCTCGCCTACCTCCTCACGCCACCCGCTCTCTTCCTCCATTTTCTATCAATCGGCGCGTCGCCAAGCCAAGCCAAAAAAAAGACACCGAATGCAAATTTGTTAAAAATTGTTTATAAATAGGGATCGAGATTGTGCGGTTTGGACATACCAATTTTTTGGTTTGGTTTGGTTTGAATTGCATGCCATTTTTTTGGTTTGGTTTGGTTTGAATTGCATACTAATTGTTGGGGGTGTTAATATGCTCGAATTTTGGTTTGGTTTGGTTTGAAGTAGAAACAATTTTTGCAATGGTACGGTATCGGTATCAATATTGGCATCTAAAAAATTTCGATATACCAAAAAATACCAAAATTTTCGATATATCAAATTTTTTCAGATACCGTTGTCATACGAAATTTTTTAAAATTTTCGGTATGTCAAAAATTCGGTATGACAACGGTATGACTTTTTTTCGATATCGAATTTTTGGTATTTTAGATATCGAAATTTTCAATTATGACAACGGTATGAATTTTTATTATCCGAAAATTTCGCACGGGTAACGGTATGGCGAATTTTTTTTGGGTATTCCATCCATCCTAGTTTTATTATAGGATTTTTAAAATGTAAATTAATAATTAAAAAAAAAAAAAGATATTGGACAAATGGTTTTTCAACCGCTTCTATGTAAAAATAAAAAAATAAAAAAAATATATATATCGGCTTGGAAGCGGTTAAAAAAAATAATATATTATCCCCCAATTGTCCGGTTAAATTTATTTTTTCCGATTATCAAATTTTTTATCATTCGACTTGGACGGTGATGCTTGGAGAGAGGTTAACTTATTCTCAAAGGTCATTTTTCCATTGTCCCAAACCCAAATGTGTATTAGTGATTGCTGTGAATTGTTGTAATCGGCAAATTACTGGATTTAGTTTTGAACTTTATTGTTGTAAAGCTGTGGATGTAATCACATAACTGAACTTGTTTAGAGTGATACTGATACTTCATAAAAAAATTAATATTATTTAAAAATATACTTAAATACCTGATAGATACAAGATTTCGTCTTCGTTTCTTTTGTCATATAGCTTAAAAAATGAATAACCACATATAATGAATATTAGAATAATGATAATAATATCAACAAAATAAGATGTGATTTTAAATTTGCCGCATAACTTTTCTTTGCAGTTCTCTTTTTTCTTTTCATTTATTTCAATGAACTGGTATTTATTGTTTGTTAAATTTCATACTATTATTTTCAAAATTTAAATAATGTGTTGAATGTTTAACCACGTGGAATTTGTAGTTTGTACCATTTTTCAATTTGGGAAAAGTTTCATATTCTAACTTCTCTCTTCGACTCTTCCAATTGTAGACTAATTAATTCGATCATTAATCTAATTCCACAAGCCTTGCTTTGAATCTGATCGAAACGAGGGTAAGACAAATCTTGGGTTCAATTTTTTTTTTTTTTAAAGAATAAATCTCAATTTATTGATTACTTTGGCCAAATAAGTGGAAATCCTTCCGTCATTTTTCTCAACTTTCACGAGCTGATGTGGCTTACACTGATTGGCCATATAACTCTGTAGACCTGAGGGCTGATGAATGGCAGACTCTATTTGTTGTTTACTTTGACCAACTAAAGTCAAAGTATCACTCTTTTTCCGAATTTTTATTTATTTTAAATTAATTCCGCATGGAGTAATCAGTAAATCTCTCATGTACTAGGTGCAATGTATTAAAATATTTATAAATATGTGTATTGTATATTGTCTCACATGGATACTACTAGTTTTAGTTAACTTACACACTTGTATATATATTTATACTGTCATAAGATTAATATAAAAAAAATCCACTCATTATTCTCTATATGGTTACCAAAGCCATATAAGGCTAACACCACATTTTATTTTTCGATCATCAGGATCTCTATATATTCATAAAAATTGCAACAAATCATTATTTGTCTTTTCTCTCAAGATTTGATACTCACGATCATATTTATTTCCAGCTCATCAAGATTTGGTCAACACTTTCCATTTCTTCCATACATCTCTAAATATCCCTAAAAATTACAACAAATCATAAGTTACCTTTTCTCTCATGATTTGATCCTCACAGTCAATATCTATTTCCAATTCGTTTAGATTTGGTCAAAACTTGCCATTTCTTTTATAACACCTTCCTAATTTTCTACAAAATCCTACCTTGCAGATTAATTCATTAGTCGTCATGCCGAATTTTAGTTCTGGTCCCGTCTGCATCCAACAATACGGTCCCCGTTCGTACCTTGGGAAGTGCCAATTTTGTGGTGAACCGAGATACCCTGCCCATCATTGTACCAAATTCAGATATGCGCCTATGCATCAGACATCATTTCTTGACTGATAGTTTTATGCTTCCGGCAGCCTATGACTGGATCCTTAATTCGGGAGCCTCTCATCACATCACCACTGACCTGGTCAATTTGTCTTTATACTCTTCGTATGATGGTACCGATAAAGTTGTTATCGATGACGGTAACAATCTTAATATTGCGCATATTGGTACTCTCGTGTTTCCACATATCAATTTCTTGCAATTTATGAATACCTTGCACATTCTGAATATGTCTCGAAATTCAGTTTCCCACATATATGCTACAAATGATGTGATAGTTGTTTTCTCTTGTTGTGTACTAAAATATCGGATTAAGAGGTTTAGATGTGGCTAATGATTCTAGTAACACAAACAAGTAATTAATGGTTGTTGGTTGCATTTATTGAGAATGATTGGGAGTTAGAGTTTTTGTTCATCCTAGATTTTAAGAGTAAATTGACAAGAGTTTTGGTATGATATTAAATTCTCCCTATTTTAATAATGTTGGGGGAGAGTGGAGCTCACTCTCCCGGTTTACAAGTACAATGACCGACAAAAGCCTGCAAAACATTAAATGTTAAAGATCTCTATATGATCCGCTCCTAGAGCTTGCGGGATGTCCCCTGAGGTTTGGCCACCTCGCTGACTTCGTGGACACATCGACCTGGGTAATTCCCGAATCTCCAGGGAATTAGCCATTTTAAGTACTCAGAAAGGTCATTCGGACTGTCCTTCGACAATTTCACTCTGGACTAAGCATGGTTTAGGAAGATCTTCTGTAACTGGGATCTGACACACATCACGTCTCATTTAATGCGTCGAGGTCCACGATCTCACTTTGCCTAGTAGCAACTCGCCGAACAACATGCGAGGTGGCGAGGTGCAATGCTTATAGATTTTATGGAAAGCACGACTTACAGAGTTAGAAACGCTACCCAGCGTAGGTGGGCTCGACCTCGTTGATTATGCACACAACATCTCTGATTGTGAATTTCGGGTGAAGGATTGACATATGGGGACGTCCTCCTACACTGTTCGTTAATGGGCTTTATCTCTGGTCGACTAGTATGCATGTTTCACCCACTGCCCAACCTGCCCTCAGACAAACACTACCCACTTGGCATGTCAGGCTTGGTCATCCCTCCTCTAAAATTTTAAATCATGTTGTTTGGAGTCACAATTTACTGTTGCATAAGCTTTGAGTTTTTCTTGTAATTCTTGCAAGTGTATCAAGAATCATAAGTTACCCTTTCATGACTCTTCACTCATATCTACTATGCCACTTCAATTGATCTTTTCTGATGTGTGGACGCCGTATGTTTTATTTGTAGATGGTTACAAATATTATGTTAATTTTGTAGATCATTTTCTCAAAATATATTTGGCTTTATTCTTTGAAACGTAAATCCACCGGCTGCTCATCATCCCTCCACTTGTCACTACGCTGCCAGTACCTCCCATGTCCCATCGTCGAGCTCCTTCACCAAATTCACCGGCTGCTCATCATCCGATGATTACACATGTTAGAAATAATATCTTCAAACCAAATTCGAGGTATGATCTTATTTAATCTCTTAGTCTGACATTAAGCCTGGTACTATTTCTCAGACTCTTTCAGATAGCCGTTGGCGGGAGGCTATATCTATCGAATTCTCGATCTTGCAAAAAATTGGCACTTGAGATCTGTTACCCCCATTTTCTTCTCAAAATATCATAGGGTGTAAGTGGGTATTTCACATTAAATGCAAGCCAGATGGCTCCATTGAAAAGTTCAAAGCCCGTCTTGTGGGCAAGGAGTTTTATCAGCGCCCCAGTGTCGACTTCTTTGAGACTTTCAGTCCAGTTGTGAAGCCTACTATAGTGCACATCATGTTGGAATTTTTGAGGTGAATGGAAAAGTCACCTCAAAATGGTGTGTATTAGATGAAGATGTATGAAGTGAAAATGTGTGAGAAATAAGTGAAGAGTTATTTCAAAGGTTGCACCTATTCACGAATTGATACCTAAAATCTATAAATACACCCTCCTCATTCCACAATCATCACTTAATCAAAAATTCAGTGATCACTCGGTATTTGATTCTTGAGTCTTGTCATATGAGGTCAAAGTTTTCTATTTTCTTCCCTCATTTTCGTGTTCCGGAGAGTGCTCAGAATATTGTTTGGTTCGGTGATAGTTTCTGATTCATAGTACAGCGATCACAAAGCTTTAAAGTCGTTGTATCTTGGGGGCGATTGCCATAGAAACCGTATTGCACCTGGGTACGGGGCAATATCGTCTTACGGAAAGAGAGTCTAACTTTTGCTTCGACTTTACCGTGTCAGTTTCAATACTCATCTTCGTCTACACACAACTACACATTCCTAATTTTTCCAACAATCGTAAGACGATAGTTTGTGTGTCCGGTGATGGCTTGTTGGAAATATTGAAAAACAAGACTGGACATTGGACAGGGAAGTTTATTTCAAAAATCTTTTGTGATTTTTTTTTAATCAAACTTTCTTGAAACTGTGGCATGTGTATAATATTAGTTTGACTTGCGTATTAATTTCTGGTTATGCCACACACCTCGGTGATTTCCATGAATTGATACCTGGTGGTATATTTACTTTCTGGAAAGAACAAATATGCTACTTAACGCAACTTGCAACTTGTCCAGGTTTGACGTGAATATCATACTGGAAAGAAGAATTGTTGCGAAGGCGATAGGATGCCTATTCATGAAATAATAATCAGAGTGTTCAAAAAGCGGGAGGTTTGGAAATACACGTTGAGTTTTTCCAAAATGAACTATCTTGCGGACGGCGGTTGTCGGCCGTGGGTCACCGGTCTATGGCGACAGGTCTAGCGGTGGTAGCCTGGTTTTGGGATACGCTGTACACCGCCGAGGCACCGTTTTGCGTGTGCCGGTGAGAAGCCGTATTGGCGGCGGGGTATGGGCGATGAAAAATCGCGCCTCCCACCGCGGCGAAAGGACGAAGGCGGCGGGCTAGTCAGAGCGGCCGTGTCTCCCTTTTGCGAAAGAAATCGCGCCTCCTGCTGGTAATTTGAAATGGCGGTAAGACCGCGCCTCTTACTTCAGGTATTCAGTGGCGGCGAACCAACGGAGCAGACCTGGTTTGGGGTGTGCTGCGTGTGCAGGCGGCCGGTTGCGATGCGCAGAGAGTGGGTGATGAGAATTGGAGAAAGGCGGCCGGTTGCGATGAATTAATTTTAGATGTTGTTTGGGGTTTGAAATGTAATGTGAATTGGAGAAATTGATTGGCCATTTCTTTGGTTGGGGGATAATCCATTGTTGATGCCAGAATGAATAATAATAATTTTATCGATGTTCTTTTGGTAGGTTTGATCAATCATTCATTGATGTGAATAGAATTACCAAGCGATTGATTGTTGTTTTCTTCTCCTTTTAATCACTGCTCCGTTCATCTTGATCTATAAAATGGATCAACTTTGACTTTAGGCAAATTTTATGAATTAGGCATCAAGTCGAATTTTAATGGAAAATGGACCAATTTATTAAATTGGCTCTTTTAATTGTTGTCTTGGGCCATCCAAGATAAATGACCAATGTCAATACATTGGCAGATTTGGGCCATTACTGACCAGTGGCTTAAGCCTTTAGCCATTATGAAAAAATTGGGCCACTTAGGAAAAGTGGTCAATTCTTGGTCCAAATGGATTATAGACAATTGCGATTCAGAGCGTAAATTCTGTCTTTGGATTTTAATCCAATGGTTTTGACTCGTATTAATTCGATTGAGAATTTATTGATGGGTAAATGGTGGCAATTGAGGCTCCATTTGAACAGGTGCTTGAGATGACTCGTAAAATTCGCTTGAGAATTTGTTTACGTGTTAAATGGTGGCAATTAAGACCGTTTTAAAAATTGTGCTTGAGAGCATAAATTATGGATTAAATTTAATCCAAAAGAATAGTTGACTCGTATAATTCAATAAAGAATTATTTGAGAGTCAAATGTGGCATTACAGACCCACTTGAAAATTGAATTTAATTTTGGTATTTTGACCATTATTAAATCAAAATTTCAAACTCGGATTTGTTGGGACTAACAAAATTACAGATTTTAAGGTCCAACAAATAAATTTAAATTTAATGGTGAATTGAAAACGTTTTCAATTCGTTTCGAGATTGTGTCCAAATTAATATTGAGATAATGACTCTAAGGTACAAAAAATAAGAAGTAGCAACTCTAAGGTACAAATGCAATTTTTTATTACTCCAAGGTACAAAAAAAATTGTACTTTGTTTGAAAAAAAAAACTGCACTTTGTACCAAAAAGTTGCATTTGAACCTTAGAGTTTTTTTTTTTTTTGCACTTTGTACCTTAAAGCTTCCCCACTTTAGATTAATATTTAGTGAATATTAATAGATGGACAAGCAACTCGAATGTGGGGGATGAAGTCTCGCCACAGATACATCCGAATGTGAGGTTGTTAGCAAAGGAATTGGAAAACCTAAGGCTGACGGTGCCTAGTGGAATGTTTTCCACAAGTGATACGGATTTGTTCAATTATGTTATTGGAAAGTCACCATTCAAGGAGATAACATTATGAAGAAAGGATAGAGTGGTCCTACAATTATCTCAAAGTGTGGGGGTGACTTATAAAGATTCAAGCACTAGTAGTGCTTATCGGTCCATAATGAACAAATCGTATGTTTCTAAAATGGAATGTAAAATATACAGGTGTGTTAAAAGGGAACACAAAAGGAAACTGGATAGTTTGACACTGACTCCAAGCCCATCAGTGAAAATGTGGGAGAGTATTGTCATAAAAATCCTCTAAACAAATATGTAATGAATTGAAAGATTATTGCATTTGGATAAAACCCGGCCGGTTAAAGATGAGTTATTTATGAGGATAACGGGTAAGGGGAATGGAGCTAAAACCCACACATGAAAGGGTGTTCATAGCGGTAACTCATCCATGATGACTAGAGGATCCCAAGAACTTGGTTCAATGAGACAACTAAGTTATGAAGCACTCAGTTACGCACTTGAAAAATATATTTTTAAGCTTATTCTCGAATCCCTTCAAGTGCAAACTGCACCTTTAGGTGCATAAACCTGATGACGTGTGATAAGGTTAAGCTTATAGCTTTTAATGATTCCTATACCTTTTAAGGTGGAGTATTGTAGGGTACTCTTGATAGGAGATCACCTATATAAGTGTGAAGTGGGGCCGCTTCAACTGACATTTCAGTACACACTTATGAATCCGAGATATGGTCCACGGCTAAAATGGACAACAACGTGAGAACCAAAAAATATTAGGAAGGTTATTGTATTTTTGCTATTGTCTTGGTATACACAAAAAACTGCTCAGTTCAAGACATCGTGTTCTGAGCCGCGAGTATATCCGATAGTATTCAACTAGGGAAGGTTCAAAGCCACAAGCTACTTATCCCGATGCAATAACTGACCGCTTGAGCTCTCTTTATCGTCCTCTATCAATTTGTATTGTCTTGTGTACTCTTTGTTTGATTCAACTTTGTCCATTCATGTGGGGGATTGTTGGAATTTTTTAGGTGAATGGAAAAGTCACCTTGAAATGGTGTGCATTAGATGAAGAGGTATGAAGTGAAATGGTGTAAGAAATAAGTGAAGAGTTATTTCAAAGGTTGCACCTATTCACGAATCGATACCTAAAATATATAAATACACCCTCCTCATTCCACAATCATCACTCAATCAAAAATTCAATGATCACTCGGTATTTGATTCTTGAGTCTTGTCATATGAGGTCGAAGTTTTCTATTCTCTTCCCTCATTTTCGTGTTCCGGAGAGTGCTCAGAATATGTTTGGTTCCCCGATAGTTTTCGATTCGTAGTGCAGCGATCGGAAAGCTTTAAAGTCGTTGTATCTTGGTGGCGATTGCCATAGAAACTGTATTGCACCTGGGTGTACTGGGCAATATTGTCTTACGGAAAGAGAGTCTAACTCTTGCCTCGACTTTACCGTGTCAGTTTCAATAGTCATCTTCGTCTACACACAACTACACATTCCTAATTTTTCTAACACATCATTCTCAGTCTGACAGTCTCTCACAATTGGTCTCTTCGCCAATTTGATGTCGACAATATTTTACTACATGGGACTCTTCCTAATAAGGTCTACATGTCTCAGCCACCGGAATTCTCTAACAAGAACTTTCCATCTTATGTATGCAATCTTCAAAAGCCCATCTACAGCCTCAAGCAAGCTCCCTGAACTTGGTACAATGCCATTTGTGACTTCCTTTCCTCTTTGGGTTTTGTGCGCACCAAGTCTGACGAATCTCTGTTTGTCTACTATCACAATGGGATTCTTGCTTATTTTCTAGTGTACATTGATGATCTTACTCTCACTGGTAATGCCACTATCTTCTTACATCAGATTGTGGCCTCCCTTGCCTTGAAGTTCTCCATCATGGATCTTGGGTCTTTATCATACTTTCTTGGTGTTGAGGTACTATGTACTCCGCCTGCCAGTACCTTAGTGCAACGCAAGTACATCAATGATTTACTTGACAAGTACAATATGCTTGATACCAAGCCTGTTCAGACACCCCTCACTGCAGGTGTCACTTTTTTCTGAATGATGGTTCTAATCCTTCAGATGCTACGACTTATCATCAGACCTTAGGTAGTCTACAATATATATTGTCTACCTGTCCTGAATATTGCACTTAACCCCACCAATTGATGAACACAAACCACCATATGTTCATGCATGAACTAGATCAACAATCTGTTACCCTCTCCAATAGAACATGGCGATAAATATATTATATGCAAATTATAATAAAATCTTAAAATTTATATATGAACTCTCTCCTCTTTCTCAAAAAATACATTTACTCTCTCGATCTCTCTCTACATATGTAATATAATACATGTACATAACAGGATCCTCTCCCCTGTTTATTATGCAAAAAAAATCTCACACACAATTTCTCAGCAAATAACACAAGAATTAGGGTTCTCCTCAATGCTGTGAACATGGTAGTACTGTGTGTATTGAGGATAGTGTTTCTTGTAAAGCTGCAAAAGCTCATCAATTTTCTCACTTTCTTTCTTCTTTTGATCACCTTCTGCTGGCTTAACTTCCGGCTTCTTTTCTTCCACCTTTTTCTCGTCTTCCTTCTTCTTCTCGGGCTCTTTTGCGGGCCCCACTGACACCAACTCCGTGTGCCAATTTTTCAATTTGGCCACCACTTTCACTGGATCAACACCTCCTATTACTGTCAATTTCTTCTCCTTCATGTCCATTGAAAGAGACTCTATCCCTGAATACATATATTTGAGTGCATATTCAGTAGTAGAACAGAGCACACTTTTGTGAATAATTGAGTCATCAGTTACAACTAATACCTTTTTAAAGAAACAAGTAATACCTTTTAAAGAAACAACTATAACCAATTAAACTAATACGTTTTAAACTTTTAATGAAACAACTAAGACAAATTAAACTAATACCTTTTAAAAATTCAACTAATACTGTTAAAAAAATGCACAAAAAATACAAACCATTTGCACGATTAAACTGGTTTACACATGATGTTGCCTATAATAGTACCTGCTAGGCTTGAAACTGCTTTCATGGCCTTTTGTTTTGATTTTTCATCATGAACTGATACTTTCAACACCAATTTCTGCATAAAAAGGGCCAACAAATTCACTCAAATGTCAATATATAAGTTACGTGTACATTTTTAGGAAGAATTTATGTTCACGTGAACAAAAAGGTTAAAAGTGCAAAGGATAAATTAAGATGTCATTGTTTTAGTCTGAAAAGAAAAGAAATTAGTCACTCTAACTGGGTTTTGAACTTATAATTAAGAAGAAAGATAAAACAGAGAATCTTTATGTACTTTCTAAGAATAGAAATATGAATTAAACATAAAAATAAAATTACTTATGAACATAACAAAAAAAAAAAAAAAGGGATAACTATCACCTTAGTCATTGAGAATTATTGATTAGAACTTGGAGAGATTAAGAAATGCAATGAAAATTACTTAGAAATTGTGATGGATTTAAATTAAGAAATGGCAAAATATATATAGTGGTTTAAGCTGCAGAGAATAAGTAAGAAGAAAGAAGGTGAGAAGGAAATTCCTTGATTGACAAGTTTGTAAGGAGAGTAGAACTAGTCTATCTGTCAATTCCACTCGTCTCGTCTGTAGCTAAATTTAGACTTAGTCTCCTTTGTAAATTTTAGGTATGACTACATTTAGAGTTGCCCAAAAGAATTTGAATAAATGAACGGGAACGGATAAACCGGGCCGGGAACGGATTGAAGATTTGAACCTAAAATGTGTAAATCTGTTAAGATACGAAAATCTGAAACCGTGTAACCGCCCCATTTCTCAACGGTGTAATGTTCATGGTTCAACTTGCAATATGACCGTTGGAACCGGGCGGTTCCACGGTTCGAATTTTGAACCGGAACGGCCGGTGATTGCCCGGTTTTGTCTTTTTTTTTTTTTTTTTTAATCAATGGTTGAGATTGAGTCAAATGTGCTTTTTTTTATCCAATCAAGATTTAAATGAAAGTTACCGTTTTTTTTTTGTGTCTTTATTTTTTATTTTCTCAAACTCTATAAATCCCCCTCATTTGTATTCATTTTCTTGCACCAACTTGATCCAAATTGATCAATTCTTCTTCATCTCTCTAATTCTCTTGTTCTAAGTTCTAAGTTCTAACTTTATAAATTATAAGCTTCATTAAAGTTCATAATTCATACTTCATATATTATCTATATTGATATATTTTATTATTTTATACATTATAGTATATAGTTTATATTATTATTATATACACTTTACTTTACTTTATATTTTATATTACATAAAATAAAATGTCAAGAAGAGGAGAACCATCATCTTCTAGAGGAGGAAAAGGAAAGAGTCCGATGACTTCCAATTTTTCCTCCACCTCCTCCATCATCTTGAACAATTCAATATTCCATGGAGTGTGGAGGAAATTTTTAGTCTTGGTCGGTTATGCGGATGCCACTTTTTCAAATGAAGAATTTCAACAACCTCGTGGTGGTACTCAAGAAAGTACTCATGGTCATGGTCCTCATGGTCATGGAAACGAAGAAAATGTGGAGGAGGAGGAGGAGGCCATTCCACCTCAAGGCGGAGAAAAGAAAATGTAGAGTTCTTGCAGAAATATTCACCATTCACTTCAAAAAGTTGAGGTAAATATATTTAAAGTTCATTGTAACTATTGCACTAGGGTTTATCATTTTGAGAAAGGTGGTGGATATGGAACATTTAAAAAACACTTGTTGGTAAAACATAAAGAAGTCTTGGGAATGACTACATCTCAAAAATCACGTGATGGATTTTTTTCTTCGAAGGTGGTGAAGTAAGTAATCCTACTAGTTTATTTAGATATAATGTTAAAGTTGCTTTAGAAGAGAATTAGCTAAACTTATTTGTTCTAAACATCTTCCTTTTCGTTTTGCAAATGATCTTCGTTTTTGAAAAAAATGGGTTACTACGACTTATAATCCTTGGTTAAAAAAAAAATTTTCACGATCTTCTATTACTCGTGAAATTGATAAAATGGCTAAAGAAATAAGAGATGAAATGACTATCATGTTTTCTAGATTAACTCAAAAAAATTTCTATATGTTAGGATATTTGGAGTGATCATTTTCAAGAGCATAATTATATGGGCATTACTTGTCATTGGATTGATGATACGTGGACAATTCAAAAACGTTTAATTGCATATAGAGTTTGATATCGAGCATACGGCCGCAAATATTGCTCTAAAAAATAAACGGTTTTGCAAAGAGTACAACATTCTTACAAAAATATTTTCAATTTCATTTGATAATGCAAGTGCTAATCTGGCTAGTTTAGATGAACTTATTGCAATTTGTCAACCATCAATTGGTGGTAGATTTTTTTCATGTAAGATGTTTTTGTCATATTTTAAATTTGTGTGTTCAAGACGGTTTATCTTCTTTAAAAACGCATGTTGCTCCTATTAAACATGCACTTGGTTATTTGGTTAGACATCAAAAAAGTTTTAAAAAGATGGAAAAGTTTTTTGTGTAGTTAATAAACTTACTCCTAAAAAGTTTTCACTTGATGTTGCTACTAGATGGAACTCAACTTATAAAATGTTAAGTGCATCTTATGAGTATAGAAATGCATTATGTAATTTTTTTGCACAAGAACAATGTGGTATTACTTTATTTCCTAGTCAATGGGATTCATGTGCTACTTTTGTGAGATGTTGCAAGTTTTTAATGAAAGCTACTACACAATTATCCGCACGTATTATCCTACTTCTATTCTTGCTTTAGATCAATGTGTTAGAGTTGCAATTTTAGATTTAGTGATCCAAATGAAATATTATATAATTTATTAGTTCAATGAAAGTCAAATGGATGAAATATTTTTTATATATTCCGATGTGTTTATAATTTTAAAATACTTGAAGTAAGAGTAGATGGAGTGCAAGAATTAATTTCTATATATTATGATGCTTTATTTCCTATTACAGATGATAACACCCTTCTCCTATTGTGGTTGTCCAAAAATCTAAACAAGTTCTTATGGATGTTTTTAGAGAATATAAAATTCAATTTGGTCCCACTAGTGGTGATTCTACTAATAATTATTGGTCCTCTAAGTACTACTAGTAGTGGGCGTGGTGGTACTCAATCCCTTGGTCGTGGTCTTTTTGGTAAATTTTTCCGTTTAGATAATTTTTTTCTAAAGAACGATATCAACAACGTCAACGGCACAATCAAATGTTTTCTTAGAAATTGAAAATTTTCTAAATACACCTTCTTTTGAGTATCAACAGGGAGAATTAGAAAATTTTTGATATTTTAAAGTGGTGGTCGAGGAGATTAGATGCTTAAAGGTGTTGAGTATGATTGCAAAAGAGGTATATGCATGTGTCTCAAATTAGCGAGCATTTAGCTTGGGTGGACATATCTTGAATGAAAATCAAGATTATATTGGAAAACCAATGTTTACTTGATGATTGGGTGAAAAGCCAAGATCGAACACAAAATGAAGCTCTTACGCGGATTTAGTGAAGATAGTGTGATTACACAACCGAAACCGAAGTGAAGCTTAAATCTTCTTAAGATTTAAGTCTTGAGGTAAGAAACAAGGTAAAAAGAGAACTACGTGGGCTTTGATTCTAATCGGATCGTAAAACATAATTTTAAGTTTCTAACTTAGAATTTTCTAAGTTTAAAATTTAAAATTATGCTCAAGCCCATTTTTTTTTTTTATCCTCTTTTCATTATTTGTAATTTTTTAAATTGTAATTATAAGTTGTACACTTGTATTTGTAGCATTAGCAATTTAGTTACTTGTAAGTTGTAACTTTTAAGTTGTAAATTGTAAATTGTAATTTTTGTAATGTATTAAATTATTGTTTAATGTTTAAATTGTAAATTACTTGTAAATTGTATGTTTAGCATGTTTAGCATTAAGTTGTAATTTACCACATTAGCAATTTAGCATGTTTATTGTTTAAATTATAAATTACTTGTAAATTGTAACTTTTAAGTTGTAAGTTGTAATTTTTTTGAGTTGTTTGTTATTTGTTTGTAATTTTGTATGTTTAATAACATAAGATTTTGCTTCATCTTCTTTAAATTTACTTCAATTTATTTTTTTTATTTGTATTTTGATTAAAAAAAAACGGTTCGAACCGTGGAAGGAACCGTTGGAACTTCTTTTGAACAGGAACCGTTGGAACTTCTTTGGAACGGAACCGTTGGAACCGGAACCGGGAACCGCCGGAACCGGAACCGTGTAACAATTTTTTCCGGTTCGGTTCCGGTTCCACATTTTTGGAACCGGGAACCGCCGGTTCGGAACCGGAACCGGCGGTTCGAACCGGATGGGCAAGTCTAACTACATTGCAACCCAAATTTGATAAATACACTTATTATTTGATTAATGTCCAAATCTGTTGAAAAGGGTCAAACGTGTCATCTAAACTTTATATTAAAAAAACCTAAGTATTGTATGCACCAGGTGCACCGACACCATCTACTTTATAATGTATTTTAAAAAAAAATACAACTTGCGGCACTGAAACATATAATTTGTTCACACTGACATGTGCAACTTGTTTCACGAACACCAATTGCACGTTTCAGTGTAAATAATTTGCATGTTTCAATGCCACAAGTTATACGTTTATAAATTGTATTGTATAAAATGCACGGTGCACTCCATGTACAGGAGTATTATATTTTTTATTTCAAGCTCGTCTCCATTTTCAGGATAAAAGATTAGAAGAAACACAAACTTAGAATAACAGATGTAATCTTTGGAAAATATACACCTTTTTTTTTTAACAGGAGGAAAATATAACACCTTTAAGATATAATAACATAAGTGTCAAAAACTTGTATAGACCCTGGTCCATAGACCTGATTCATGCTATGAATCCGGGTCAAACCTGACTCATATACTATAAATAGGTCAAATATAAACCGTTTCTTTCCCTTCTCTCTACCAGCTAGCATTGTTAATCCGGGCCTGGCTAAACGGGCCGGCCCATTTAAACCTATTATGCGGGGTGTGAAGCAATGGGAGGCCCGTTTAAAATCGGGTCTTTTTGGCCGGACCGATTAGCTCGGGCTAAAGCGGGCTAATGGGTTAAACCAACCCGTTTAGCCCGTTTATATTTATATATACTCAATTTTTATTTTTATTTTATTTTCTAATTTTTTAATTAATTTTTTTTAAGTTTTTTCACAAATTTAAATAAGGCAAAAATCAATTATGGTCAATCAATTACAAATTAAATATTTCTATTTGATTTAGTCAATTAATAATTAATCCTCTCCAATTCAATATTTTTTAACAGCTTTGAATTTCTATTGAATTGAATAAATAAGTAAAATATTAATCCAATATAAAATAATAATATAATATTTTTATAAATTCTATTATGAAATTTGTTCATAATATGAAATTGATATCATTATAATTATAAATTTATATTATGGTATTAATTTATAAATGTGATGATACACATTTTATATTATTAACTAATTTCATGGGAACTTTGCTCAATTATGTTATTAAAGATGATGAGAACTAATTTTATATTTTGAACATTTGTTATTAAAGATGATGGAAGCGATCTGGATCGAAATTTTTGTCATTATGTAATGTTAATGTTTGAATTTTTTTTTTTTTTTAATGATTAGGTGGCCATTTAGCCCAAGAACCCGCTAGGGTTAGGGTTGAACCTCAACTATTAGAGGCCCGTTTAAAATGGCTTAATAAGGACCGTTTGACCAGAAATAGAGGGCCGGGGCCCTAATGGGTTAGGGAACCGTTTTTACAATACTACTGACCATGGGCAAACAACAACTCGATATTTCGAGCAAAGTTCGAGCTTCTCACTTGTTCATGGGTTCCGGGATCAAAACTTCCAAGAGCGCGGTGATTTTGTGTATGTGGATGAATTTGAGTGTTTCTCTTCTCTCTCCCAGCCGTTACTCAATTAATTCACTATTATGTGAACAAACTATCACTGTTACTCAGAAAAACTATCACTATTACTCAAAAAAATTGTCACTGTCACTATATGATATACTAAGTAGCACTGTTGCACACATAAACTATCACTGCTATATATAAAAACTATCATTGTTACTCAGAAAAACTATCATTGTCACTGTATGCTAACTTAGTTTCACTGTTACACATATAAACAATCACTGTTATGCGATGGGGAGAGCAGGTGCGATGCCGAGAACATGACTGGAATGAGTGCACGATGACGCGAGAGTGTGGAATAAGACCGAAGTGCGTGGAATACAATTGTGGGCAAAAAGTCGGGTCAACTCATTCCTCAAAATGAGTCGTATTGAATTAGGGTTCATAGTATGAACCTAGTTCACAAGAGTGTTACTATAGTTAAAATTACTTTTAGCCTTATAAATGTGTAGGTTATTTTTTCCTGATCAGGCAAATAGTGACCCGAACCCATGACATCGTGGCATAGATAGATGTGTTCTAACCGCTTGAACTGTTCCACTTCATCATGTGTAGGTGTTTTGTGTTCAAGTAAATTCTCTTTTCTGAGTATCATGATTATTTTTTAAATAAAATATGTAATTTTTAAACGGTGACACTTTATATGCACAATAATAAATGTATGTACAATAGTGATACTTTATATACTGTAATACCCCAAACCAAACACAACCTTTAAAAGACATATTTTTAAATAATTGTCAACATTTTTACTTTTCTAATGAGAACATCTTGTATTTTCTTAGAACTTGATTTTCAGGTCGGCACGACGAGCTATCTGAGCCAAAGCATTCCTAGCACTTCAAGAAGCACCGAAATAAGGTTTGATTGGTGAAATAAAGATGTAGAAATTTTTTAACCAAGAAAAGGGGCATCGAAGCCTTAATTAAATAAATAAATAATAATAATAATAAAATAAATAAGTAACTAAATAATAAAAAAAATATAATAATAATTCCCCAAGCCCAAATCCTTTTGGGCCATCATTTTTTTTATATACACAAAACAATGTAGTAAAGCATTTTGGAAAGAAGTCCTTTTTTTCCCACAGCCCATTGTTTTTAAGTTAGCAGCCCAAGTCCTTTTGGACTTAATAAATGACACGAAATGATACAGAAAAAAAATTAGGAAGCCCAAATCTCTTTCTTTGGCCCATTTGTAACACACTGAGCGGCGATAGAGATTTAAACAGCCGCAATTATAAAAAAAAAATAAAGAACGGAGAAGAGGCCTACGAGTTTCAGCAGGAGTAGGCCATCATTTGTTTCCTCTCGGGATCCTAATTTCGCCGCCCTTCTGTCGTTCCACCTTGAGATGATGAATTTTCCTTTCAATCCGTAAAGCCCTCGTGAAAATTCTATATATATATACATGAATGTGAAACACTGCTGCTCTTCCTACTCCATGAACCCTCTTCCTTCACTCAAAAAAATAAAATAAAATCATGAAACAAATATGCTTCATCCTAGGGTAATCAATCCCTTGTCATCTCTCCGTCTCCAGCGTTTTTCTTGTTCCCTCGCAAGCCAGGACAACTACTTTGCTCTTTAAGTATCACATCAGCAAGCTCTGCTAAGGTTACTAATCCAGAATCCCTTACATCTAATTGTATTTGCAATGCCTAATTCTATGTTATTTTGCCCATGTGTAGAAGAATTTTTTTTGGCTATTTCTTCTTATTGTGGAACTGCTAATTGATTGGGCGTAGCTTAGGGATGTTATTTTCAGTTGAGTACGATTAAGAAATTAGGATAACTCGTACGATTATTATGCTGGGAATGTTTGGACAAATATGTTTTCTGCCCTCTATGTTTATCCTCTGTGGAAATTGTGACAGATGAATGATAAGACTTAGAAACTTGTGGAGATAAGAAAAAGAGAGTAATGGCAAACCAGGACATGTCTAATTTCGCCTAAGTAATAATATGTTGCAACAAATTGATAGGCTGGGTAAATGGTTTATATCCTTACTCTGAATGTATTATATTTGTTGATACTAAATCTGATAGTTTGGTTCAAGTCCTATGTATGTTAATTAAAATATTTGGAAAAACAGAAAGTACTTTGAGAAGTTGTCATGTATTCAAGTTGCCTCTTTTTCTGCAAGCACTGCTTTGAAACAAGCTTTCCCATGGTTCTGCTTAATTCCTTGCCTTATAAAAATTATGAGTCAATCTTGGACTAATGAAGAATAGGCATGTCAAAATTGGTGTTAATCGGACTTACCATTTGAGAGAAATAAATTCTGAAAGATCATGAAAAAAAATCTGTTTTATTACTGTCCCAGTTTCGAAAACTTTAAAAACTGTTATCTCTCGGTGACATTTTAGTGAAATAAAAATTATATCCTTGTTCTATATGTATTCATGTACTACCAGGTCAAATTTCATATTTTTCTGAAACTCCTAAGTATTTTTAATAAATTATCGAAGATAGCTGCCCTGTTTATATAAGTTGTAGAAAAACTCATATTTGTAGCTGATATTTTGAAAATCCAATGATGGATTCGTGTCCTAAGCTAGAAGCAATGAATATCTGTAAGTTTTCGTAAGAAAATACGAACCTTAGGTATTTATTTAATATTTTACAAAATGGCAAGCAATAGAGGACTTTTATCGAACAGTTGCTAGGCGAGGTAGAAAACTGAAGTCAACTTGATAATTTTCTGTGATTCTGTGATACCATGATGTTTTCAATGTGCTAAGATGTCTATTTATCAAGATTCAATAGCCATTAAAGTGTGTAAGTGTTTTAGTTAGATTTCTAAGTTTTAGTGGACGATTTCGGACAAAATTAGGAAGAATAACCTTCCAAACAACCTTGTTATGCTCTCACAATAATTTATCTTTGTCCTCAATATAATTATGTGATGAACTAATAGTTTTAAAAGAAGGACTCACGTTTTAAGTAGGTTGACATTATTCTTAAACTTAAAGGACCAAAATTGACACTAGCGTCTCGCCACTCGCCTTAGGAGAATAGAATACCTTAAACTGAAATTTTTGTCAAAGGACTACTCTTTCCAGATTTCCTAACATGTAAGAGTATTTCTATGGTGATTTAGGTATCATGATTCAAGCTTTAAATGTTTTACTTGAAACTACCAAATAGTGGACTGAAATGGCTGCATAAAGGACTGATCTTGCAAAGACTCCTACATTAAATACTTCTCCATACTTGCCATTAGTTCTTAAGTTCTAAATAAGTGTTTTAAGCTTTTAACAAAGGTCTATGAGGTCAAAAAGGGACCCTCGTTAAATTAGAATGCAAGTTTAACGCCCCCGTTAAACTCACCGATTTTTTTTCTAAATAAATGTTGGATTGTTAAAAACACATTAGTGAAAGACAAATAAAAGAAACCCTATCTGGCAAACAAAAGAAAAGAAAGTAATATGGTTGTGTGTAACAACTTGTGTAAACAAATAATTTATTAAGAATAAACGATAACTAAAGGTGAAGAAAATTGTGCTAGGTGAAGTGCAACATAACTCAGATCTCGGACGCCACCTGTTGCTCTAAAAGCTTTCAAATCACTCAAGAAGTTTATAACTTTATCTTAAAAGTTAACAAGGTGGGTGACACTATCTGTATAGCCGTTAATGTTATATGGACTGTTGGTGTATTATAAATGTTAAATTATTCAACTTGAAATGAATTGTGAAAGGAAATGAGTACCCAGGAAAAGGAATGAATGAAATGAGTACCCAGGAAAATGAATGAATGAAATGAGTACCCAGGAAAAGAAATGGAAGGAATGTACCCAGGAAAATGACGGAATAATAAACATTAAGCTGCATCTTGTCAATCAGATAACAAATAAGTCTGAGATCATCCATCGAGATAAATATCTCACACTCCAATGATTTTATGTTTTCGTGTTATGATCGAGAAATTTCGAGTCAGAAGTATGCTTGAGGGATGACACGGAGTTTTCCCAAATAATGTTTTCCAATGAATTTATAATCATATCATAAATAGTTTAATTATTATGCCGAGAAACATTTTAAACTTTCTCAATAAAGGATCATGTACATTACCCTCTTTATAAGCATCGCCTTTATAAATATATGTCTTGCAATTTAAATTAATGGGCCTTTCCACATTCTTTAATCTCATATAATATAAATGATTAGGTTCTTCCGCTGTAAAATATAATGCTTATACTTGTCGTTATATTTAAAAAAGAAAAGAATTATTTTGTTTAGCTCAGATTTTACAGTCACTAAGTGGCGGCCCGAGTTTAGAGTGTCGAAGGTGAAAGAGCTGTCATTTTAGATTCGGGGCGTTACATATACTCCCTCTGCTCCTTACCATTTTGCACACTTTCTATTTTGATTCGTCCCTTACAAATTTGCACACCCTTAAAATGTAAAAGAATCTCACAATTTTCACCCTTACAATCTCCACCCTCCTTCCCTTTTGAAAAGTCAACAAAACAAAAAAAAACAACTTTTCCTTAAAATGTGTACACAAGTGGGGATGCAAAATAGTGGGGACGGAGGGAGTATATAACAATAATATTTGAGAAAAAAAAAATTCACATGAACTTGAATTCACAAAAAGAGTAGGTCTCTTATGTCAAAAAGTTAAACGACACAATAACGATTTAGGGGAAACAATTTTGTCCAAAAAAAAAACTAGGAACAACAATTTGTGTTTTCGTATCGACATGATAAAACTAAATACTAAAACGACACGATAAGAATCCGTGTTAACACAACACGAACACAAATTTTATTTTTTTGGACACAATATGGCACAAAAAATAAATTAAAAAATATAATTCATGTCATATAAATAAAAGAAATAGCAAAATAAGATACGATAAAAAGTACAAATCTCCAATATAATTACAAAATATCAAAATATAACTTATATATACAATCAAAACTTTTTCGAGTTTGACGGGTTGACACAACGCAAAACTTTTGTGCTCTTGTCATATCAATACGAACACAATAACCCACCATTTACATATTATCTCTGTATTTTGTAATTATATTGTATTCGAAATTGTCACCTGTTACTTTATTCATCACTTGGTGGACTTGTTAGACAAATGCAATTTTGGAGTTGACCAAAATTGATTGATAACCATATGCTATCTTATAAACAATAAATTACTTTAGTTGAAATTATCTAAATTAAAATTTAGTTTCACAAGGTGGAACAACGTAAGTGGTTAGAGCACCACTATCATTTGACCTTTAGAAAAAACCCGTTAATTTCCTAAGAAGAACTATTCTAAAAGTAAACAATATCAAACAAATTATAAATGGATTATCTTGATATACGTACTATAATTAAAGTTCAAATTGTTCTGATGCACTTGCTTTTATATTTAATCCTAACTTCTTTTTTTGAAAATCGAAGACGGCTCTCAAGGGCAAACAAGATAATTATCGAGAAAGTCATCCATAAAAGTTGGAGGCTCGACCCAACAATGAGAACTTTCAAAATGATGAGAAATCCTAACAATAGAATATGTCATCATAATGGCATATCGAGTAACCCAAAAAATAATGAAATTCAGACAAGTGCTAATTAAATTCTTACACTCCACAATATAATCTCCTAAAGAAGAATTTCATGGAACATTACTCTTTATAGCATCATGAACTCTCAAACTAGTTGTTTCTATAATTGCCCAGTAAAATATGGAGAATCGCTTCCAAGACGCCCCATGCTTCACCTTCATCCACTTTCATTATATTCGGACGATGGAGGGTTCCACAAGCAACGAAATCCCCGTAATCGTCTCTAATTTTTGAAATTAGTCATTTTACCTAATATAGCAGGTCATCAACAAGTTAATTGCCACGTGGATAACTAATTTCTTTCTCTTTTTTGTTTAACGTGCCATCTGGCTTTTTTTAATACCCCAAATAAATTGGGTATGGGTATTGGAGCGGGCTTTAAATGGGCTGGGTTTAGTACATTTTAAATTATTTTTAAAAATAAAAAATTTATAAAAAAAAGTGTATTAAAGAAACTAAATGATAATATAATGTCGTCTTCTTCAAAAAATTCTGCTTCCAGCCTGTACATCGACGCAAAGCCACCGCCCTCGCCGCCGCACCACCACCACCACCAATGTAAGTAGGTTAACTCTTCACCTTGAAATTAAAGAACTCGAATTTTGTAGTGCATCGTTCTCAAATTTTGAAATCCCCAACCTTTTTAATATCTGAAATTTTGGGGATATGAAATTGAAGATGTGAGATATATAAGATGGGAAAGAGGGTTGGGATGGAGAGAGGGTGCGTCGATTTAATTTTTAAATTTTTTTAACTTGATTTTGATTTGGGATTTGGAATGATAACGGTGGCGGCGTGGCGGCAGACTTACACCAACGAATGGAAATTTGGGAAGATGAAGAGTGATATTTAATTAGGAGTTGGAGATGATGAACTTTGATCTAAAAAATGATTCAAACATAGGGCTGTGCATAGAAGAATTCGAACTAAATTTGGGTTTCGGCCTCTACTGTCCGGCGACGGTGTTGGGTGGAGAATGGAGGTTGACGATGATGGCCTTCTTCTAGATTTAATCTTGGTCGCAGATGAATAATAACTTTTTGACTTCTGATAAAAAAAGAAAATTGTCATTTTTTTAATTTCTTGATTAATGAAAAATATTTATTAATTTTTGAAAATTTTAATTAAAGTCGCATAATTTACAAAACACCAGTTCCCCTTTTTATTAACTGAGAAAAAAAAAAAAATGCATATTAATAAATGTGTTAGTTTTGATAGATAAATAAAAATAGAAAAATAAAATAAAAGTCACATAATACATAAAAAAAAGGGAAATGGAATGAAAATTCCACATAGGCATGACCGGTTACTTTAACTGCAGCTGCCGGTAAAAGGATTGATTTCAAAATCTGTGCAAACTTATAGGACCAAAATCAAAAAGTCAAAATTATCGGGACCAATTTCAAAACAGTGACAACTTACGGGACTACAAAAAATTTAATCCCTTTCATTTTCTCTCTTTTAAACATGTTTTGGAAATATTGGACGCAACACACCAGATATTGAAATTTTATTACACATAACAAAATATATATAACAAACTATTGAACTAAATCAGAGACAAAATATTTCATTTTTGGTGCCCATCAGAGTTAGGGGCGTGTTTTGAAACATTAAAAATAACTTTTAAAAGCATTTATTTTCAAAAGCTGTGAGAGATAACTTTGAAAATAAGTGTTTCTAGAAGTTGTTTTTAGTGTTTCAAAACATGCCCTTAATTATCATTAGTTTAAGTAGAAAAAATATACTACCTCCGTCCCAAATCATTTTTACAGTTGACTTTTACACGCATTTTTGCGAACGAATTTTGTATTAATAATTAAAATGATAAAGTGACTTTTAAGGAGGGATGTGATAGATAAGAGACTCATATATCATACCACTCCTTAAAAGTCACTTTATCATTTCAATTACTAATACAAAACTAACTCACAAAAACGTATATAAAAGTCAACTGTGAAAACTAATATGACGGAGGGAGTATTGTCTTTGGGTCGTGTATGTTGTGTTATGGACATATCCATATATATATATATACACAAAATTTTGGCTCATCCGACCGGACCGGACCCGACCCATTCTGTAGCGTCCGCAAACACCACTTTACCCAGCTACACTGATTTTCATTCTAGTTTATAATTGAATTCTCAACCATTTGATGAATGATCCTACTTTTTAATCAAAGTAATAGCTGCCACAAAACATCAACACATAATTGCTAGAATAATTAATCTTCAACATGAAGAATGTAAAAAATCTTGTTTATTAGGCAAAAATTGTAGCTTTGTTCAGTCATTATTACGTACCAGCCTCTCTCGCTATGTAACACGATACGTGTATCGGACCATCCTCAGTGAATAGTCAGAGGTGCAATGGAAGATGCAAACATGTCTAAAACTAGACTTTAACTTCAACTTGTAATGAAGCTTTGGCAATTTCCAGTGCTTCCTCTACTGAAGAAGCTTTCTGAAGCTTCGCTTTGTCGATGGAGGGTTGGCTCCTTGCAAGTTCTGGGAGCAGTTGGAACTCCTACAGTACCATGACAAATTAACGATACACAAACTATGTACAATATGCACTAAAAGAGGGATAATTATAAACAAATTCACTATCTTTTTTTTTAGGTAATGTTTGATTTGGGACTTGGAGGATTTTGAAATTTGAATTCAAAATTTAGTGAATTTTAAAAATCTTGATAAATAGTACTCACTTCGTCCCAGATACTGATCTGGGCACACAAATTAAGAAATGTTAACTTTTTTCTTTATTAAAGTGATAAAACAAGGACAATTAGTTTAAATCAACTTTAATTTTGTGATGTGAGTTAATTGTGCTAGATAAAGTAATGACATACAACGTAAATAAGTGTATATTATGAGGGCAAGAGTTATGAGTATAATTTCCCTTTCAGGGTTTGAAAACTGATGGGGGACGCACCAATTAGGAAGTGTGAAAATTAATCTGGGACAGAGAGTAACAGTTTCTGTTTGTTTTTGAGATTTTAATAGGGTAGGATTAACTTATCTCAAATTGATGTATAAAAGTGTGTAATATTGTATTATTATATTATTGTTGATTGCAATTGTAATAATTGAATGATTGTGAATAATTAATGTGTTTTATTAGAAGTTTTGCAAAAGTTTGAATAAAATGTGTAAAAAGTGATAAATAAAATAATGAGACATTGGAGTGGTGTAGAAAAAATGATATTTGAAGGATTTATAGGAACTTGTAAGGATGAACGTATTGGGTTTTAAAAACACCGAATTATAAAATCCCAAAGTAGAACTGAAATTAGATTTTGAAATTCCAAATCCGATTTTCTATCGTGAGGCTATCTAGACGTGAAATGAAAACGTCTCCAAGTTGAGTCCATTAGTTGTTAACACTTAACAGCTCATACCTGAGGACTTCCACTTTCAAGAAGAACACCTTTTAGTTTACCAGAGTCGATCCAGAATGTTGCTACTTTTGGATCAAAATTCCCAATTTCGACAGTCTCACCAACTGTTTTTTAACATGGAAAAATAGTTAATCTCACTAAAAAGATAACATATTTTAGTTCATGTAAATGATAATTTAAACATGCAGCATTTTCTTACCATTGTCCCCAAAGAATTGCCACCATACTTTCCTTGGGCTTCCTTCATATTCAAATACTCTTGAGTAGAAATATGGGAGATAGTCATACCTAAACCGAACACAAATATTCATTATGAACAAAGAATTCATCAATCTGAAGATCAGGAAAGACAGGAGTCGATAAGAAAAGTGTTTCTACTTACATGGAGGTTTGTGCAGTTACTAGGGATTTAACGCAATGCTGTGCAGATCGACGAGCATGATCAACGTGCTCAACCCGTGCAGTTCGGTTGTATATCTGTCGACATTTCATAAGATTATCATTTTCACAAAATATAGGACATTTCTTTTCACCTTTTGTCAAGAAAGAAAAGAAACATCACCTTCAAGGGAAATGCTGCTACATCTCCAATAGCAAATATTCCAGGTATGCTTGTTCTGAACTGGCCATCAACCTTAAATTTAAATATCAGAGAAAATTGGTCAGTGATGCTCACTTTCTTGAGCAAAGGACACAGGACTGGATTGCTATCTTCAATTGTTAGTAATTACAACTGTATTTTTAGAATATAGAATACTCCCTCTGTTTCACATTTATTGTCATTTGAGAGAATTTGTATAAAATTAAGGAACATAAAATTTTGACATATTTACCCCAATCAAATTAAGGAGAGGATGTGGAAGAATTAAATGTGACAATTATTTTTAAACAAAATTTAACCTCTAAAACGAACATTAATATGAACTGTCTTGATCATATATCATCTTTATTCGGGCAGGGTAAGGTTCTTCAATTGGTGTTTTGGTTTCCCACTTAAAGAAACTGGATCACAGGTTTGAAATTTATGAAACGATAAAACTACAATTCTCCTGTTGCTTTTGTCAACAAAATTATTTCCAAAATAGACGAACACATGCCAACATATTTAACCTCTTGGGAGGTTTATAAACTTCAGGATGAAGAAGATACGGTACTAGCAGAAGCTCATGCTTCTTGTATGATACAATGCATCAAAATAGACAAGTGCAACTCATTGTTACCTGTATTCCTCCCACAGTGCTATTTAAACCAACCCTTTCAAATGGACCAACTGCTGGTTTAGCACCAATGCCAATGACAACCTGCATTACAAGAAGCTTAAATATCTGTTTACCTCTTATCTTGTATTACAATTTACAAGAAGCACCTATATAACACTAAACAATTTATGGATTACCGTGTCAGCTTCAATTGTAGATCCATCCCCAAGTTTAACACCAGCTACATGACCATCAGAACCAGCTTCTAAATTCTTTATGGAAGCACCCTGAAAATATGAGACTGCAACAGTTAGTCAGTCAATCAACTAAGTGATTCCATCATTTTTTTGCAACTATGGATTGTATCTCTTTCTTTTGGTGGATTGGGCTGATATCTACGTAGGGGTGTGACAGGCCAGGTTAGCAACAGGGGCCCTACACCCAGCCTACATAAGCTCAGCTCGACTCAGCCTTTCTAAAAAACAAACCAGGCGGGCGGGCCTAGGCTTTTATAAAAGCCTACATATTTACACAGGCCTAGACTTGGACCTATATAAAAGCCTTTTAAGCCCAACAAGCTGGCTCATTAAGTTTCTATAAGCATTTATTAACATTATCCAATATTAATTTATATTCAATAACAATTTTTATATTAATAAATTTATATAACTATAACTTGAAATAATATATACAAAAAAAAATTATTCAAATGAAACAACACAATCATCAATAAACCCTAAATTTACTTTAAAAATAGAAAAAATCAAATGAATTTTATAATTACAACATTAAATAAATATTTTTAAATTTGAGATTAATGTGAAATGAGCTTAAAAAAACTTTAAATAAGCTTTCAGGCTCGGCTCATTTATTAAAAAAGTCAGGCATGAGCATATAAAAAGCCTATTACGTATCAGGTCAGGTTTGAACCTAGCAACTGTATAACAGGCCCAGGATTTTCAATGAGAAGCCCGAGCCATCCTCACCCCTATATCTAAGTGCACGAGTTGGAAGAAAGGAAGTGGAAGTGGAGCACTTACTTTGATAAACTTGACACCATAATCTTGATATAGTTCTTCATATTTTTGTGCCAAAGAAGGAGTAAACAATCTTGGCATTAGATGGTCTTCAGGAAAAATTATCTACATTACCAAAACAATATGCAAGTTTGGATATATCAAATCAGGAAATCAGCATAAACTAAAAATTGGATATGTTATCAATCTTATAATCAAAATAAATATCCTTTGCTGAAGAAATTTTACCGACAAAAAATCCTATGGTTACTCACAGTTGTGTCAAGCTTCCAACCGGCGGTTGCTGCTGCAACTTCCATGCCAATGTAGCCCCCACCAACCACCACAACTTTCTTTGCTTTCTCCTAAAAAAACATTATCTAGCGTCAGTAACAAAGCCAATCCTTATAGTCAATGCTCTTACAGCAAATACTTAGTGTTTTTTGTCTGCATGTGAGTGTTTAGTCAATAACTACAAATTACCAGAGATGATATCAGTGAATTGGCATCAGCGACATCCCGAACATAATGAACGCCTGGTAAGTTTCCTCCAATACTATCAGGAAATCTGACGCCAAGGAACAAAATTATGTCATTTCATCCATTAAAGATTTTAATTAGAAGTCATCATCGCTAAAATAAGCTATCGTGAAATGGTAATGTTATAAAGGTAGAAAACATTGATTTTAATTAGAAGTCATCATTGCAGAAGAGAAATTGTTAGAATACCTGGAGGCAGTGCACCCAGTAGCAATTATTAGTGTTCCATACTTCAGTAACTTTCCCGAGTTTGTTCTCAAAGTTTGCTTTTCAGTATCAATATCAGCGACTGGATCTTCATAGATCGTCTAGGCAAAAGGGAAGCAATGTGAGTGAAAGTAGATATTACAAAGTTATACAATATGGGTTGGAGTTGCAAGAAAATTATCCAATGCTTTTTCTATAATTATCTTCTCTTTTTCTTTAAATTGAAGATTTTATATACCATAACAAAAGTAACTGCTGGTGTTTAAATGTAAGCCCAGATATAGGTAGCTAAACCAATAAGTAATATTTGTTGAATAACGTAAGCCAATTTCTTTCTGAAGTTCAGTTAAATGAAAATTTGATTGTCCTACTAATAAGACTAACAGAGATGCATGCAAATCAGGGTCAGCAGTTAAAAAATCTGATATAAACCAATTGCACCACCTTTTCATTTATATAAAATTAAAATCATTTTGGCACAATATTTTAGCAATAAAAATTAAACGCATTCTATTTTCTATTCCCATTCGACAGACAAATAATGTTACAGGTATCAATCCAATCAGATAGTGATATCCTAGAGCAATGACAATTTTTTACAATGTGCCTATCCAAAATGATCCAACTCTAACAAGGTTACAATGTTTTGAGAGTGAGAGAGATGCAATACTCATTTAGAGTATGAAACTATATTGAGATACACAGCATAATAGTCTTTGATAAAATAGCATTAGACGTAAGAGAGAAACACGCTACACTGTCTTTGTTACCTCTATCCCTTTCTCCTTGTACCAATCTGGAGTCTGCCTTTCACCACCTGCGCCAACACATGTATGGAAGCCCTAGAGTAAAAAAACAACAAAAATTACTCTCTAAAAACAAGAAACAGAAAACAAATAAGCCAAATACTTTATACTTCTACAAGAAATTAGCATTGGATTTAGATGCAGAGTCGAAAAATATCCTGAAATCTCATAGTTTTCGCATCACTCCGTTAAATGAAATCACATAATTTTGTATGCAAGATGTTCTTAATTAATTCAAGAAACAGGAACTAAAATTGTAATCATCCATTGACAAAACACATTCTTTAACTCAAGTTAAAACACAAACAATGTATCATGCTCACCGGTAAACGTGCTGGTTTTTTATCCAATGGGAATAGATAAGCTTTGGTCAATGCTGGACGCTCATAAGGCGCGTATGCCTGAAATTAACAACAAAGCATTCAATTTCAATATTGTTAGTGCAAAAACTAAGAATCAGATATGCAATGCTGAGCTACATGAGTCTGACAGATCTTCATCATATATATATTTTTTAGCTTAGAAAATCTTTTGATATGTTCCTTTAAAAAATTCCAATACTCCATAATGATTAAAGATTTCTAATCAATGTTAAAACAGGACATAAACATGCACACAATTCCAGGTCTATTGACTACTCAGACAAAGCAAGAATTGGTTATCAATCAGTACTTCATACCAATTTCTACACCTTTCTTTGAGCTTAAAACTTGTATTCCCAAACTTTTGTAACAAAAAACAGCAAGGGGGCGTAGAGGTGCACATATAATCACACACTTTGGACACAGGTTTAGACACATGAAGAGATTGGTTTCCATAAAACCATGATCACTTATGATTGATTAAAATGTTGAATCTGGCATATTTCAAAAAGTTAAGAAGTGTTTTTTCACACATAAAAAAGGGGCTCACGACCTTATCCACACACAGACACATATACAACTTATACATTACTGCCTAATCACCGGCCATCGGCTTGTTATGATTTTAGCATGTCCATTATTCAAAATTCAGAGAACATAAAAATATTCATAGGAACACATAATATGAAGAGTTATTTAATACTCCAAATGACCTAATAAAGTGGTTGTTGGGATATTTTAGTTTTGATGAATTATGCCAAAACATTATCAACTTGTGTTTTTGAAGCTAATCTACAGATAACAAGTTGAGGGGGAACGAGAGAACAAATTGAGGGGAACGAGAGAACAAATTGAGGGGAACTCAACGTAAATCGGCGTAGATGATCGAGATCGACGGCGAAAGAGATTTAGACCGATCGAGATCAGATGAGTAAGATGAGTTCCGTAGTTAACTGATGAGCTGAGCAAAATCAGAAGAGAAGAAAAGCTAAGCCACCGATCGTAAGATCGATGAAGATCAGATGATGAGATATTTGATCGGATAACGCAGACGATCGGATGATCGAAGAATGCATTTAGCCGACTGGTGATCGGAAAAGCGAACAAAGTCGATCGAAAAGAAACTTACCGGAAGATCGAAGAGAAGGTTGCGGATCGGAAGAGGAACAGATGAGATCGATCGAGATCGACGCGGGTCGAGATCGGATATGAAGATGAAGCGGATGATCAAGATCGGGCGTGATTGAGATCGGATGTGCTAAATGATATGCTAACCTAATATGCTAACTCGATGTACTAATCGATCAGATAAACCGATATCTTGACTGATGCTATCTTGATCGATCATGCGAATTTGATCGATCCGAGAAGAAATCGGATATCGAAAACCGTAAATCTGCATACTAGATCGGAAAGAATTCATCGAAGAGAAGTCATCGAAGTCATATTCGAGAATCGAGCGGCTGGCGATGATCAGTTAGCTGAAGTGCTAGTGACACGAGGGTCGGGGATACGAATTGAAGAAATTTGAACTCGATGCTTCGAGTGTCGGTATGCCACGATCGGACAAGGTCCGTGAAGGTTCATTGAATCAGAATCCCGAGGTCAAGGCTTTGAGTTTGAAGAAGCGAGGATCGGACAATCTGAAGAATATGGCAGTTAGATTAAATTTGAAGTGGACAATGAGAGGAAGACAATCGACTGGAAAAGGCGCAAAAAGCTACATAATAGTATGGATTTGAATGTGACTCCTTCCAGCGGTAACATTCAAATCCACACTATAAATACAAGTTCTTCCTTCCCATTATCGGTGTGGAAAAGTCATTGAAACATCCATCAAGCCAAATCATCAAGCATTCACACCATAGAACATAGAGCAAGAAATAAACACATATATTCAAAAGTGTTATACCCTAGATCTAAGCACAAATGCTATATCCTAGCTTAGAGATTTTTCCCATCCTTAGCATTGAATTTAAACAAATGTAAGGAAAATCTCAACCTAGTTGAAACCAAACAATCTTATACCAAAACTCAAGAGTCGGTTAAGTTTGTAGGTGAGTGTGAACTTCGATAAACATCTAGCAATCCCGAAAGGGAGGGGTAAGCAATCCGTGAGGGTGATAAGTCTCGTTTGAGTGTGAACTTCGGTAAACATCTGTTGGGTGTTGGACTAACACGTTAAACTAAGTCCAGGTTAGTTAAGTTGGTGCCCTTATGAAGGGAAGAGTGGATATAGGGCGAGTTGTAGAACCACTATAAAATTGTTGTGTTGTTTTCTTTGCTTTATGTTCTTATATTGTCTTATCATTCGATTAAGCAAAAACACAACACATGAGCTAAAAAAAGTAAAAATTTGTAATCACTTTCTGCCTCACCCACTGTTTTTTTATATGCATCACACGAAATGTTTGCTTCTTGCGCGCATAAATGGGTTTTTCGACATTCAAATCGGGACCATCAATTGGTATCGATGTTTGGAGCTCAAAAGATCATCTTTTCAATGTGATCGCTGAGTTGATCTATTTTTAAAACCCATCTCGATCCGATACCAACAATTGGTATCGAGGCGGGTAGTTCAACAGATCACTTTATTTTCAAAGTGATCGTCGAATCGATCTTTTTAAAACAAAAACCCGATCTCTGTAAATGCATATATTCTAATGTTTTGGCGTCATTATCAAAAAAAGGAAATTATTTGGGATATTTTAGTTTTGATGAATTATGTCAAAACATTTATCAACTTGTGTTTTGAAGCTAATCTACAGATAACAAGTTGAGGGAACGGAAGAACAAATTGAGGAACTCACTAAATCGGGCGTAGATGATCGAGGATCGACGACGAGTAACAGATTTAGATCGGGATCGGATAGGTAAGATGAGTTCGGGAGTTAAGCGATGAAATTGAAAGCAAAATCGAAGAAGAAAAGCTTCGGCAGCCACCGATCGGGAAGATCGGATGACTAGATGACTTCGATCGGATCCGCATCAGACAGAACGATCGGAGATAGTCGGAAGAAACCGGTGACTGGTGATCGGAAAGAACAAAGCATGATCGAGGAAAACCCGTAGGATGATCGGAAGAAGTTGCGGATCGAAGAGGAACGGATGGGGTGATCCCGAGATCGGACTGATGATCGAGATCGAGGATATGAAGATGAAGCCCGGAAGATCGGGGCGTGATTGAGATCGGATGTCTTAAACGGATATGCTAACCTAATATCGCTAACGATGTCTTAATCGATGCGGATAAAGCGATATCTTGACTGATGTTATCTTGATCGATCATGTGGAGTCGAACGGATCAGAAGAAATCGATATCGGATCCCGGAAAATTCTTAGGATCGGGGAAGAAGTCGTGAGAAGAGAATCCCCGGAGAGTCATATTCACTTTGAGAATCGAGCAGCTGGCGATGATCGGTTAAGCGAAGTCTTTAGTGGCGCGAGGGTCGGGGATGTCACGAATTCGGAAGAGCCTGCTTCGATGGCGCGAGATGTCGATATCTTTGCTGATCGGACAAAAGGTCCGTGAAGAGAAGTCCATTGAATCAAGAATCGAGTCAGAAGGCGCGAGTTTGAAGAAGGTGAGGATCGGACAATCTGAAAGAATATGGCCGGGTTAAATTCAGGTGGCGTGGACCCGATGAGAGGGAAGACAATGGCGCTTGGAAAAAGGCCAAAAATTTCGTAATAATAGTATGGATTTGAATGTGACTCCTTCCAACGGCGGTAACATTCAAATCCACACTATAAATACAAGTTCTTCCTTTATTATCGGGTGTGGAAAAGTCGTGGAAACATCCATCAAGCCAAATCATCAAGCATTCCCACCATAGAACACGCAGCGAAGAAATACACACATATATTCAAAAGTGTTTACCCCAGAATCTAAAGACAAATCTTTATATCCTAGAGCAGAGATTTTCCCATCCTTAACATTGGCGCTAAACAAATGTAAAGGGAAAATCTCAACTCTTTGAAACCAAACAATCTTATACCCAAACTCAAGAGTCGGTTAAGTTTGTAGGTGAGTGTGAATTTCGGTAAACATCTAAAGAATCGAGCGGGAGGGTAGGAATCCCGTGAGGGTGATAAGTCCCGTTTGAGTGTGAACCCTCGTGAAACATCTGTTGGGTGTTGGACTAACACGTTAAACCAAGTCAGGTTAGTTAAGTTGGTGTACATGAAAGGAAGAGTGGATGTAGGGCGAGTTGTCCGAACCACTATAAAAATACGTGTGTTTTTATTTTTCTTTTCGTATTAATTGTAAATACATCTTTAAAGAATCTGCATAACACATTCGAAAAAAAAAAATTAAGTCACCTCCCATTAAGAGATTTTTGAGTTTTAAATCGGGTTTTTCGGGACCAATATTGGTAACATGATAATTCCAGCCATCTTCAAATTGAATAGGTTACAACCTCCTTGGAGACAATGCACAGCTTCCCATCAGCTAATCCATGCTCGACAAAAGTTCGCGCCGCATAACCTGCTGAATTTCCCCCTCCTACTATAACATATCTGCAATCAAAACAATGAATAAAAAATAAACGGAGATTAAAAAAATTAAAAAAATTAAAAAAAGATAACAATCAATTGACTAGGGTGCGATAATCAGAAGAGGATGACAAGAATTACTCTCGATTTTCATTGGCGAAAGACGAAGCCGAAACAGTGAATCTTCTGCGGAAGCGTGTGGAAGCAATTGAAGAAGGAGACAAGGAAATTTGATTCACTGAAATTGACTGAGGGCACCAGAGGGAAAACCCGTGCTTCAGTGAAAGGGCGCTCGAGATGCTCGCCATTATTCCTCTACAAGCTGTGAGCACAAAATTGAGAACTGGAAATCGCAGGAAAAAAAAAATGAAGAGTGAGAAATTGAGAGGAAATGGATGGAGGCTGGACCTGGAGAAGACATTGGGGAGCAGATTTGAGGAGCTTTATGAGCTGAATAGAATAATGACAAAAAAAGGATCAATAATTTAATAGGAAATTGGCTCTTCTGAAGATTCAAGAGCCATGAGATCAGTGTGTGTACAACGGCGCTGGCGGAGTGAAAAGGACGTGGGGATATTCCGGTGATCTGGATGGGCCGCCATTACTTTTTTTGGATTTTGCTATGATTATCCAACTCTACTGTTGCAATCGCAAGATACTGTTTTTTTGTTTAATTTTGAAATTTACTTGTTATAGGCCTTTTATGGGTTAAGTATTGGGCCATCAAGATAAAAATAAGTCAGGTACAATACATTACCGGCCCAGGTTATTTGCACCGTCAATATTAGTGAATGCACCCCCCTCAAAATAAAAAATAAAAAAATTACACAAAAAAAGACTTTCTTACCCTTTGATATTAAAATTTTAGCTTCGTCCTCCCCCATCTGAATGCATCCACCACCATTGTATATGGCATGCCGATACCGGAGCTGTTACAAACCATGAAACGCAGGGTCCATTGAATCAAAATATGTAATTTTGCAAAACTTTCAGAAAAAGTAGAAGAAGATGCAAGATTTTGTTTAAAATAAAATTCGGAAAAATGAATTCGAGAGAAATGATGGATCTCGAAAACTACGTTCGGAAAAAATACTTAATTTCAACAAAAAATTCCGAAACTAGCAGTTTTTTCGAAAAAAAGGTCCGAAAATCTACACTCTTTAAAAAAACCCAGATCTGAAAAAAAAAAAGAAAAAATGAAAAATAAAATGCTGCAACAAAGATGAGAAAGGTGAGAAACGGTGGTGGAAAACTTTGTGGTTTCACTAAGAGAAAGAGGTTTAATGGATTGTGCATGGGATGTTTGTTGCAGTGGAGAAGATTGGGAGATACGCAATGAGGAAGAAGGGTATTTTGGAATTTGCAGGTGGTGTATTAATCTGGCTGGAGGTGCACTAATCGGGACGGTGTATTTACTAAATATGTCGGTGCGAATAACCTGCGCCTACATCACCAACCATCTGTAATACACTACTGTCCTAATTTAAATGGGTCATATTGATTATTTCCTTATTAAAAAAAAAAATATTTTCCTTTACAAAACAATACTTCTACAAATAACACTTATTTACACTACATGTCATTATACTACACACACAATAAATCAACTTTACACAATTTAATATTAATAAATAATATTTTTTTAAAATTGAATTGACATCCATACCTCTCCACCAAACCTATTTTACATCATTTAATACTAATAAACAATACTTTTATTAAAATTTATATCTATAGTAAATGACCAATCTAAATTAGGACGGATAGAGTACTGGATTTAACTCAGTTACTAAATGAGGCACACTTGCGTGAGACAGTCTCACGATGAGATAAAATATAATTTGAGCATGATATTTTAATATTTAAGAAGGAATGAATAGTGATTTGGGCTAATTTGTATCTCATCTAATTGTTGTCACCAGAATTATTACACGTCAGCAGGTCCCACCGAGACCACGTGATATGTCGTGCTTTAAGCAGATGATTTGTCATGCTTAACGATTTGTCGTGCTTTACGCATATGTTTTGTCATGCTTATGCACATGATTTGTCGTGCTTTATGTAATTGATTTGTCGTGTTGGTCCTCTTTATATAAAGGACCTCACCCTTCATTGTAAAGAGTGTTGGTCCCGGTGAAAAACCCATTTTGCGCGTGCTGAAGCAAACATGTCGTGAGATGCATATAAAACAGGGGTGAATGAATGGTGATTCCAGATTTTTGCTTTTTAAGCTCATGTGTTGTGTTTTACTTATAATCGAATGTATATGACAAGATAAGAACATAAAGCAATAAAGAACACAACAATGTATAGTGGTTCGGAGACTCAAGCTCCTACATCATTTCTCTCCTTGTTCTAGGGAAATTCCTTAACTTCCTAAGGTTTTTATTCTACCTCTGTAGTTTACTAACCTTTCTACTTTGAGCTTTTTCGACTACCTCTGTAGTTTACTTACTCAAAATGGACTTATCACCCTCTCGGGTTCGCCTCTACAGATATTTAACGAGCTCTCACTCCATTTGGACTTATCACCCTCCGGGCTCGCCTCTGGACTTATCACCCTCGGGTTCGCCTCAGATATTTAACGAGCTCTCACTCTCAAGATGGTTTATCACCTTCACACTCCTCGCCCTGGACTTATCACCTCTCGGGTTAGCCTCTAGATGTTTAACGAGTTCACACTCCAACGGGACTTATCACCCTCTCTCGGGATTGCCTAACAATTACCTCACTTCACCACTAGTTATCTCTTACGAGAATGGGGTTTGGGTTTGGTGTTGTCTCCAACTATGGTGAGATTTTCCCTTACATTTGTTTAGCCTCAATGCTAAGGTTGGGAAAATCTCTCTAAGCTTAGGATACATCTTGGGTTGCTTAGATTGAGTTCTAGAACACTCTTTGAATATATGTGTATATCTACAGACTTGTGTTCTATGGTGGGAATGCTTGAGTATATGTCTTCTTAGCACTGTAGCATCGTTTGCTACATTCTCCACGCATCCACACTTGATAATGAAGGAAGATCTTGTATTTATAGTGTGGATTTGAATGTTACCGTTGGAGAGAATCACATTCAAATCCATACTATTCTTGTAAGTTCTGCAGTTTTTTCAGGCTGGTTGTCTTCCTCTCATTGGTCCACGTCAGCTGAATTCCAACGGTTATATTCTCCAGTTTCTTTGCTTCGGAACATTCAGGTTTATCTTTGAGTATTGATAATTCTTGAGTCTTGATAATTCTTGTGCCTTCGAGATTCTCTCGAGTCTCGGTGTCTTGAGACATCTTGAGTCTTGATTCTCGATTTCATCTAGGAGTCTTGATTTTCGATTTCATCTTGAGTCTTGGTCGATTTCATCTTTGAGTCTTGATTCTCGATTTCTGCTGAGTCTTGAAAACTTTTCGATTTCATCTTGAAACCGGTTTCTTGAAAACTTCTTGAGTCTTGATTCTCGGTTTCATCTTGAGTCTTGATTCTCGATTTCTGCGGAGTCTTCAAAAAGCCGTTTCTTGAAACTTTCTTGAGTTTTGAAATTTAACTTTGATCTATATCTGCCAGGCTATGCGGTGCGAGATAACATCCTGAACACTCTAAAGCTGAATCGACTCATCTATCAAGATTATCACGAACATGTCATACTCAGGGGTTTTGGGATCTAATCAAAATCTTCTTTATTAAATCCATCTCCCAACAATTTCCCCCTTTTTGATGATGCCAAAACCATCTTGTTACAAAACACTTAACCTATACTCAGGTTTCAGTTTTTCTTATTACAAGATTGGTATATCTCCCAATAATTTTCACAATCAATCTCCCAATAATTTCTTCAACAACAATCAGGCATATCAAAAGTAAAGACATGCAAAGTAAGATAATGAGATATTATCTTTGAGCATAAAAGATAAAGTTTCATTGATGTATGATAGAGTGTTACAGTTTACAATGAACTTATTAGAAAATAAAGACAAAAAGATAAAGAAATTACAAGAGTCTTGATCTTGATCTTGATCTTGACAATCTTATTGGACCTTATACGATCGAGATATCTTGACACTTTTCAGTCGACCGAGTTTGATTCTTCGACTTCGGACATCGACCCTCGGTCACTTTTACTTTCTTGAGTCTCGGATCGTTTTTTTTTTCGAGTCTCGGATCAATTTTTTCTATTGAGTCTCGGATCGGTTTTATTTCTCGAGTCTCGAGATCTTCTTGAGTCTTAGATTACTTTTTACTCGGTATCGATTTTTTCTTTGCACGATCGATCATTTTCGTGATCAGATCAACACATCTTCAGATCAACATATCAGGATAACATCAGGTAAGTACATCATATCAGGTTAGCATATCAGGTTTATCATATCTGATCTCAATCACGTCTGATCTCGATCAGTCTCATCTGCTCATCTTCATATCTGATCTCGATCCGCGTCGATCTTGATCGATCTCTTTTGCTCATCTTCTGATCTGCAACCTTCTCTTCTGATTTGCTAGCTTTAGCTTTTCTTCACTTCTGATTTTGCACAGCTCATCAGTTAAACTCCAAACTCATCTAACTCACCTGATCTCGATCAGTCTTGTCTGCAGCCTCGTCTGATCTCGATCATCTACTTCTGATTTCGTGAGTTCCCCCTCAATTTGTTCTTTCGTTCCCCCTCAACTTGTTATCTGTAAATTAGCTTCAATAACACAAGTTGATAATGTTTTGACATCCTTTTAGATAATGACGCCAAAACATTAAAATATATGCATTTTTAAAGAAACGAATTTTCTTTTAAAAAGATCAGTTCAGGTGATCACATTAAAAGCGATCTTTTGAACTCCTGCTCTGATACCAATTGATAGGTATCAGATCAGAGACGGGTTTTAAAAAAAATGGATCAGTCCAGGTGATCACTTCTGAAATAAGTGATCTTTTGAACTCCCGCTCTGATACCACTTGTTGGTCCCGGTGAAAAACTCATTTTGCGTGTGCGGAAGCAAACATGTCGTGAGATGCATATAAAACAGGGGTGAAGGAATGGTGATTCCAGATTTTTGCGTTTTAAGCTCATGTGTTGTGTTTTGCATATAATCGAATGCATATGACAAGATAAGAACATAAAGCAATAAAGAACACAACAATGTATAGTGGTTCGGAGACTCAAGCTCATACATCCACTCTCCTTGTTCCTAGGGAAATTCCTTAACCACTTCCTAAGGTTTTCTGACTACCTCTGTAGTTTACTAACCTTTCTACTTTGAGCTTTCTGACTACCTCTGTAGTTTACTTACTCAAACTGGACTTATCACCCTCTTGGGTTCGCCTCTAGATATTTAACGAGCTCTCACTCCAACTAGACTTATCACCCTCTCGGGTTCGCCTCTAGATGTTTAACGAGTTCACACTCCAACGGGACTTATCACCCTCTCTTGGGATTGCCTAACAACTACCTCACTTCACCACTAGTTATCTCTTACCGGAATGGGGTTTGGGTTTGGTGTTGTCTCCAACTATGGTGAGATTTTCCCTTACATTTGTTTAGCCTCAATGCTAAGGTTGGGAAAATCTCTCTAAGCTTAAGATCATCTTGGGTTGCTTAGATTGAGTTCTAGAACACTCTTTGAATATATGTGTATATCTACAGACTTGTGTTCTATGGTGGGAATGCTTGAGTATATGTCTTCTTAGCACTGTAGCATCGTTTGCTACATTCTCCACGCATCCACACTTGATAATGAAGGAAGATCTTGTATTTATAGTGTGGATTTGAATGTTACCGTTGGAGAGAATCACATTCAAATTCATACTATTCTTGTATGTTCTGCAACTTTTTCAGGCTGGTTGTCTTCCTCTCATTGGTCCACGTCAGCTGAATTCCAACGGCTATATTCCCTAGTTTCTTTGCTTGAACATTGGGGTTTATCTTGAGTATTGATAATTTTGAGTCTTGATGATTTTGTGCCTTCGAGATTCTCGAGTCTCGGTGTCTTGAGACATCTTGAGTCTTGATTCTCGATTTCATCTTGAGTCTTGAGTTTCTCGATTTCATCTTTGAGTCTTGATTCTCGATTTCCTTTGAGTCTTGATTCTCAGTTTCATATTGAGTCTTGATTCTCGGTTTCTGCTTTGAGTCTTGAAAACTTCGATTTCATCTTGAAACCGGTTTTCTTCATAAACTTCTTGAGTCTTGAGAATCTAACACGATCTATATCTCCGACTATACACGGTGCAGATAACATCCTGAACACTCTAAAACTGAATCCTGACTCATCTATCAAGATTATCCTGAACATGTCATACTCAGGGGTTTTGAGATCTAATCAAAATCTTCTTTATTAAATCCATATCCCAACAAAGAGGAGACTCTGGAATGTTTCCCTCATTCCTTTTATGTACCAACAACCATATTTCAGGGAAGAACTACGGTTCTTCCCGCAGTGTTCTTGTTCGATTAATTATTTGTTTGGTGGTCAAATTCAACAAGCCACATCAGAATCGTTAAATATTTGACTATCAACACATGACAAATCATCTGCTTAAAGCACGACAGATCACGTGGTCTCGGTGGGACCTGCTGACGTGTAATAATTATGGTGACAACAATAGCCCCCAAGATCGGGCTTTGACTTTGTTCAGAGTTCGATCTTGTTTCATGTCTTGATAAGCTTGTATCTTTCGCTGCATCTGCGGTCACATTGTTTGCCTCCGAGCTTGCTCGGATGTTCCATGAAGTCTTGATCGTTCAGAATGAGCCCCCGTGTTGCGGATCTTTCCCACACTCGTCGTCGATCTTGTCTGTACTCATATTTCGAGGTGAGCCCTGTTGTACGAGTCTTTTCTGTGCTCGGCTAAACTGGGTTTTTGTGTTTGGCCTTAATGGCCTTTTTGTACTTTGGCCAATAGTGTCATTTGTAAAAGAAAGAACTTTACTCATGAAACGCTTGTGCTCGACTTGACTTTTTGTTTGGTCGTCTTATTTCGGTGGACCATGTACCCGATGCTCGCTTTGTTGCGGACATTGTAAGCACATATTCTTTCGTCAGGTGAACACAAGGCTCGGCTTGTTCATTTTTCTTTTTTCTGGTCGTCTTATTTTGGTGCGACCATTGTAGGTCAAAAATACAAAAAGGTCATCTAGGCCCCAAAATGAATGAATGAAAAACCAAGCTTGCAAGTTGCAGCATATTTAAAATGACGTTATCAGAATAAACCTGGTGGGGTGGGAAAAAGGACTGCCCGTAGATTCTTTGAGTTGCTCGTGAGACCCCGGGTATCCGTGCATTTTTCTTTTATCGAACTGCTGTCCTTTTTTTTTTTTAGTAATTGGGCCGATTTTTTTTTAGTAATTGGGCCAAAATATTATTAATAAATAATAAATCTGGCCCAACACTAATCAACTAATAACCTAGGCCCATACATTAATCAGCCCAAAACTTGATTAAATAAAATTAGGACCCAAAACTTATAGAATTAGGCCCAACAGGAAATAATTCATGGCCCATTTACCTTGCTGGGCCTGAATCAATTTCTGCAGCAATTTAAAGAAGCCTAGAGGACAGGGCCCAAAAAATTAAAAATCATTCTTGGGCCCAATCAGACGTAAAACTTGCATCCCCATTCACAAGCCCCAATCAATTTGACAAATTGCAGTCTTATTTTAAAGGTCACGGTTATTAGCACCCCATTTTTAGGAAATACACCCCCTTTTTAGGAAATACACCCCCTTTTACAATTAATCACATACACCCGGCTGAAAGTTTCGAAAATATTACATAATTTCGAAACAAGTTTACGAAATATATATGTATTCTCGAAAATTATTTCGAAATATTTCAGGAACCTACTGTAAAAAAATATTTATGTATAATTTCAAAAATTGTCACCGAATTTTTTAAGTAACCTACTATAATCAAATTTCGGCTTAAAGTTTCGAAGATACTATAAAATTTCGGTATATATTTTCGAAATATATATGCTTTTTCGAAAATTATTTTCAAAATATTTCCAGGACCCTACTTTAAGAGAAATATCGGTAAACTTTCTCGAAAATATTAAAAAGCTTCATAAATATTTTGTAGAAATTTATGTATAATTACGAAAATTATCACCGAATTTTTTAGAATAAGGAAAATGAGTGGTGACCTAATATGGGTGGTGTATTAATCCCAAGAGTGGTGAACTAATCTGGGGGTGCATTTCCTAAAAAAAGAAGGTGCTAATAACATGTGCCTATTTTAAAAACCCACCAAATTAGGCTTAGCCCCATATTAAATAAATCAAGACCCAAGACAAGGATCAGATCAAAACGTGAAGCGATATACCTCACCAGATGGGCTCACGTTTCAACTCCAAGAGTTCTTACATGCGGCGCCATGAAATTTAGTTTCGTCGAGGAGCGGCGACGGTGTTGGTGAGACGGTGTGAGTGACGGTGAGGCTGAATTTCTGGGTCGGTGTAGAGCCGCGACTGAGTCGCAACGGAGCTGGGATGAAGGTGACGCTTGCTTGGCGGGCGGCGCCGAGTCGAGGGCACGGCGGCCGGATTTCGGCTGAGAACGGAGATAGGCGACGGTGAGAGCAGCAGAGGCGTCGCAACCCCGCGTCTGATTCGTGGGCAACCGAACCAGAGCAACCTCTCCCGCGTCAACGGTGGAGTAAGGCGGCGCCGACGTTGCTGGATGCTGTTGTCCGTTTTGCAGCGAGATAGCGGTGGCCATGGTGGGCTTGCGGGGCAACAGACTTGGGCGGCGGGGTGGCGGAGATGATCGATTGATCGGACCCGATGTGCGCGACGGGGAGGCTTATGGTGTTGGCGATGGCGGCGCAAATTCAGGCCAAATGATCGTCCCTTTTTTGTTTGTATCTATAGGTGTATGTATATGTGTGGTATATGGGTTTGTTTCTTTAGGAATATGATGAATATAGGGATGTAATTGGCCTTTTACTGGGTTGTTTGGATTTGGAGATTTGTTCTTGTTCTTGATGATTTTTCAAACGGTACCCTCCTTCTAGCGTCAATTGTTGATAGTCAAATATTTAACGATTCTGATGTGGCTTGTTGAATTTGACCACCAAACAAATAATTAATCGAACAAGAACACTGCGGGAAGAACCGTAGTTCTTCCCTAAAATATGGTTGTTGGTATATAAGAGGAATGAGGGAAACATTCCAGAGTCTCTTCTTTACAATGAAGGGTGAGGTCCTTTATATAAAGAGGACCAGCACGACAAATTAATTACATAAAGCACGACAAATCATGTGCATAAAGCATGACAAAACATATGCGTAAAGCACGACAAATTATTAAGCACGACAAATCATCTGCTTAAAGCACGACAGATCACGTGGTCTCGGTGGGACCTACCGACGTGTAATAATTCTGGTGACAACAATAGCCCCCAAGATCGGGCTTTGACTTTATTCAGAGTTCGAGATCTAATCTCCCGTTGTTCCTCAGTAGCAGAGAGCCCGTCGCTGTCTCGGCTGTGCTGCTGGAAGCTCTGGGGAAGTCGGAATAGGAGAGCACTCATCTTGGGGTGGCCTTACTACTTAAAATCATTATCAACAGAAATTGTTAATTTTTGGGGCTGTGGATTATCCGGGGCCTACACCGAGGTAAAACTAATTACTCTCCGTTCTCTTAATTGTCTGCGGATTAGTCGACATTTTTCACAAATTTTACGAACGATTTATTAGTGAACAAGGAAAAATATTATCTAGACGAGTGAATAGATTGACCTTGAAACAAGGGCAGAGGCCTTTGGTGTCCCTTCCATTCAAGAATTGGGGCCTGGGATCGCAAATCCCAAGTTTGTCTATGAAGTTGCATCTGCAATCACACTGTTTGCCTCCGAGCTTGCTCAGATGTTCCATGAAGTCTTGATCGTTCAGAATGAGCCCCCGTGTTGCGGATCTTTCCCACGCTCGTTGTAGATCTTGTCTATGCTCGTACTTCAAGGCGAGCCCCATTGTACGAGTCTTTTCTATGCTCGTCGACGACCAATTCTGGTGAGCACGTGGCAACGCCAATGAAGGCGGGCAATCTCATTGCCGAGAAGGCGGAGAATACTTCGCTAAATTGGTGGAATGAACATCGCCGAGGCAATGGAGAACCAACGCCGAGAAGGCGGGTTGGTCGACGCCAATGAAGGCGGACAAAGTCATCGTCGAAAAGGCGGAAAATACTTCGCTAAATCGGCGGAATGGACATCGCCGAGGTAGCGGGGAGCCCACGCCGAGAAGGTGGGCTGTTCGACGCCAATGAAGGCGGACAATGGGGGCAAGCATGCTAGCAACCCCCCGCTTGGCCTGTCTTGTTGGGGTTATACTGGAAAGTATGTTATTACTTTGTATAACCAAACTGAATTTTCTGTCTTATTTACTGAAATAAATTATTTATCACTGATGCTTTAAATATCATTGAATGTTACATATATTTACTGCATAATTGTTCAATAAATAGTACGTGTTACATTGTAGTTAATTTAGTGATACCAGATCACAGAAGATTAAATTAACAGTCCCTTGTAACTAAAAGTACGTTGTTCACGACCTAGATGGAAATGAACAATCCATCGTGAAAGGTTGAAGTGTAAGGCTCAGATTGACTTGTCTTGACCAAGAGATTGCACTAGTGCATGACTGATGCACTGAATAGGACCTACAGGAGGATAAATTCTTCAGCACTGAATTAGGAAGAATTAGACCTCAATGGATCGTTATTTCTTAATCTTCATCCCTTAAATAGGATCGTGTGTGGTTAGTAACTATTGCTTTGACTTATGACGGGTAGAGAATCAATGAGATTCAATACTTTATATCTTGGGCAATATTACTGGTCACATGCGATTGCTAAGATTTAATACGAAGAATCGTGTGCAAGTACGCTTGTTTGATTTGCCCCCTTGGGAGGTTCATAAGATTTATCATACCAAATCTTGCAAGTGGAATTAGTTTCCGGTATGGATAATAATGTTGAACCGTTCCTAGACCAAGGACAAAAGATATTAATTAATGAAAAGCTATTTCAGTGGCTTGAATTAATTAATGGGCTAGATAATCTTAAACACGGGAAATAATAACCGGGAGCCATATTAACAGTAATATGAGTTAAGATGGATAATGCAATATTAATTATGTAGTGGGATTAATTAATATTTATGGGCTTGAATAATATTGTGGCTCAATATTAGATATTTAAAGTCCATTGGAAGGTTCAATCTTAATTCTCCTAAAGGCCCCTCAAGTAGCCCAAACATAATGTCCAATAACTGAAAAAGGTGTTTAAAATAAAATAAATTATTTTTGCCCAATTTTTCCTAAAATTTTCGAAATTAATAAATAATATAGGAGAAAGATTTTCTTTGAATTTTGTTATGGAATGAAGATAAGTATTCTTGGAATACAAGGTTATCTCATTAAATTCAAGAAATCTCCCACTTGGCTATTTATTAAGTGAATTTCGAAATTTTGAGAAAATAAGGAAGGAAATATTTTCTTGATTTTCTTGAAAAGATATTATGGAAGATATGTATTCTTGGAATACAAGAATATCTCATAAATTCAAGAAGATCCAAATCTTGGATTCCTACTCCTTATTTTTTCGAAAATACCATAACAAGAGGAGGTGGGATTTTTGTGGAATATTTTAAATATGGAGAAAAGAATATATTGAATATATTAAAGATTTCTTGGAGACCAAGAAAAAGATTTTCCCACATAAAATTCCATGTGTTGGAAAAATTAGAAATCCACAAAGGTGGTGCAACATAATTTTATTTTTTCCTTTTGTTAAATTGTTCGCGAGTTCCTACCACCGGATTGTTGAACAAGGATAAGGGAATACTTGAGAAGGTTTTTTGGTGTGTTCGCGTGAACGGGATCCATCTTCTCAACGGTTGTCACTCCGAGAGGTTAATTCATGTAAACCCGTAGTAATTCCGCATGCGTAGGTTTTATGTGAACTGTTTATATGCATGATTTGTTGTTGAATTATTATTTGAATTAATATATGATTAATTCATGCTAGTAATAATTGTTAGAATTAAATTTGTATTTAAATATTCATCCCGAATAGATCCGGGTAATTAATTCCCCAACAAATGGTATCAGAGCCTCAGTTTCGGGCTCTGAATTTTAAATTGTAATTTAATTCATTTTCATTAAATTTGAAATTGGATAGTAGAATTGCTAGATCTTTTTTTGCAGGTATCCAATTGTCATGGTATTTGATGAATGTTTATATTTATGCATGCATATAAATTGTGGTTTTTAATTCGATTAGTTCGAATTCGTTTTGCCTCGTGAGAAAATCCAGAGTAGATTAAGATTTATTTGATTTGATCAATGTAATAGACTAGTCTAGATCTAGGTTTATTTATTTTTTGTAAATAAATTATAACCGGATCGGGAACAAAGATGAAGAATTAAAGACGGGGCGACCAAGTGCCCGGACGTACTCGAGCCATAGCACAAGGTGCTAGGGCGGTACAGACGGTCGCATCTGAAAGGCGCCAAAGACACGCGGCACAAGCCTGTGCATGGCCGAGCACCGAGGCGGAACTTGGGGCAGGCGGATGGCGGCGCCTTGTGTATTTCTGGCCACGCGACACGAGAGGGCGGGCGACGCAATGGGGAGCCAAGGCCGAAGGCACAAAGCGAACGCAGAGCAGGCGTCTTGATGCGCTTCGCGGGGCGAGGGTCGCCGAGGCTTATGGGCGGAGTTGGGCGAGCGCAGACAAAGCGCCGCGGATCCGTTCATCTCGCCGGAGAGCCGCCGAAGCGACGGGCGGGTATGGGCGGCCGGGCGGGCGAAAGGCGCGATGGCGGCGCGGATACGTGTTTCGGGACGCGAGCTACCCAATGCCGGACGTCGTCTCGGGCCTAGACGGAGGACGTTTTAAAGAACATGTTGCGGACAAGTGGGAGCTTTTCGAGACGAACGATGAGGGCTAAGAAGAATATTTCTCGAGATCAAAACATGACAAAAATTAACCGTGACATATGATATATGTGCCCAATGTGTTTAATTTTTTGTTTTGATGTTTTGCATTATTTTGTGCTTATTTAAATTGTGTTTAAATTTGCGATGCATGAGAATATGTTTTGGAAAAATCTCACCTTCGAAAATTACTAAGTATGTTTAATCAATTAATTGACAATTTTATTCCGGATAATAAAATTGAATTCATTTTGACCTCCATGATTTATTTATTTGTGGATTCTTTTGGAGAAATTCCCCCCACGGGACGGCCAAAAGATAGATTTCACATGAATAAATTCCGAAAGGATGATTGTGGATTATTACTAGTGGCGATGATGAACCTCCCCACGAGGCTCGTTCAAAGCGAAATGATAATTCTATATTTAATCATGGTTATTACTTAGGTATAAAATTAATATGCATATACTTCCCCGAAGTCCCTGTCAATTTTATATTGGTCAAGTGGGAGCCAACTATTAATCTGGATATTAAAGGTTTGAAACTGTTTTGTTTGCAACCTGCTTGAATGTGTTTAAATAATGACCCACTCCACGTGGCTTATTTAAACTGTTTTGAGATGTTGGTTGATACATGTTTTTTTTTTTTTTAGATTTTAATATGATACATATGATTGAACCTTGTGATATGTTTGTGCTTATACAAATTGTTATTTATTTCAGTTCAGCATGTCGCAACCTTTTAATCCACTGTTCAATATACTTAAAGACAAATTGCTTACTGGTGAAAACTTCATTGATTGGTATCGTAAACTTACTATTGTCCTCACTGCACAAAGCCATAACTGGGTTCTCACTACACCTAAACCAGAAAAACCAAATGATGAGTCAACTAAAGCGGTTAAGAAAGAGTATGCTGACTGGGAGCGTTCCAACGAAATGACAAAGTGTACCATCTTAGCTTCAATGTCAGATGTGTTGCAACACCAGCACCAAAACGTTGAGACCGCTGCAGACATCATGACTAGTCTTAAAGCGATGTTTCAACATCAGAACCGTGTGGCTCGTCAGATCACCATGAGGGACTTGCTTTCTATGAAAATGGTGGAGGGAACGCCCATGAGGGAGCACATTCTCCAAATGATGGCTCACCTTAACAAGCTTGAGGTTCTTGGTGCTGAATACGATATCGAGACCCAAATCGATTTCGTGCTTCATTCTCTGCCGAAAAGTTTTGAACAGTTCAGGCTGAACTACCAAATGAAAAATCAGAAGTTCTCGATGCCTGACCTGTTGCAAGCTTTAGTCTTGGCAGAGGCGATACTGGGGCAAAATATCCAAGCCTTGGTGGCAAATGGACCTTCTTCTTCTTCTAGGCCAAAGGGTGGTAAGAAAAAGAAAAAGGACAAAGGCCACAAGCAAGTGAACTCAAGTATCGCCAATGGCAAAGAAAAGGTGAATGGAAGTGGAAGAGTGAGTAAACCAGCTAAGGGGAAGTGCTTCAACTGCGGTGTGAAAGGACATTGGAGGTCAGCCTGTTCCAAACCCAAAAGGAATGGAAAGAAAGGTAATTCTCACGCACTAGTTGTTGAAACTTGTTTAGAGGCGTATGCCTCCCATTTATGAGTGGTGGATACGTGATCCACTGATCATGTTTGTTTCACTTTACAAAGGTTCAAGCGGACCCGGCAACTTAGTGGGAGTGAGATCCTCATCACACTGGGCGATGCTACGAGAGTGGCAGCTGAAGCAGAGGGAGAAGTGCACCTGTCTTTTGAAGACAGAGTTTTAATTTTAAGAGATGTTCTTTACGTTCCTAGTTTTAGAAAGAATTTAATTTCGGTTTTTAAACTCTACCTTGATGGATATTCGGTTACTTTTGACAAAGTTGTTACCATTTCTCTTCATGATAAATTTATCTGTCATGGAACGTTGTTGAATAATCTCTATACAATTAACTGTGCACACCACTCATGAAATGCATCCTATAACACATCAACTGTTTCCGATAAAAGAAAACGTTCATCAGACGTGAATGAGACACTTCTATGGCATCTTAGATTTGGACATATTAATCCAAAAATGATTCAAAGGTTGGTAGAAGATGGTTCATTGGAGTCTCTCCGGGTTGAACCAATCCCAACTTGCGAATCATGCTTGGAGGGTAAAATGACCAAAAGGGCATTCGGAGCCAAGGGGAATAGAGCCAAAGAAATGTTAGAAATCGTTCACACAGACGTATGTGGTCCAATGTCAATCAACGCAAGAGGAGGTTATGAGTATTTCGTCACCTTTATTGATGATTACTCAAGGTACAGTTACATTTTCCTTATGAAGCATAAATCTGAGACATTTGACAAATTCAAAGAATTTAAGGCTCAAGCAGAGAATCATAGGGAAAAACGATGAAGTCTCTACGATCTGATCGTGGAGGCGAGTACCTCAGTGATGAGTTTTTGAACTACTTGTCAGATGAAGGGATTGTATCCCGGCTAACTGCACCCGGAACCCCTCAACAAAACGGGGTTGCAGAGCGAAGAAACAGAACTCTTTTAGAAATGGTTAGATCAATGATGAGTTATGCGGATCTACCCAAGTCGTTCTGGGTCATGCCTTGGAAACAACGGCTTATATTCTAAACTTGGTGCCATCCAAGTCGGTTCCCAAAACTCCCAAAGAATTGTGGACTGGGCGCAAGCCCAGTTTGAGACACAAGAGAATTTGGGGGTGTCCGGCCTACGTGTTGGACAAGGAAGCCGAAAAATTGGATCCTCGATCAGAAATTAAGGCTGTTTATAGGGTACCCCGAGGGAACAAAAGAGTGTATGTTCTATGGTCCCAAGGATCAAAAGGTGGTAATAAACACCCACTTTAGATTGTTGGAAGAAGACTATATGACCGAAAGAAAGCCCAGAAGTGAGATTACCTTAAATGAGCTTAGAGGGCTAACCTCAGTGCCAACTGTACAAGATGACATACCAAACGACACACTTACACAACCGGAACCTCGACATAGTGGGAGGGTTGTGAGACAACCCGAGAGATTCATGGGGATAGGAGAGTCCTCGGACTTAGTCCCCGGTCAAGATGAATCAGACCCATGGACTTACGACGAGGCAATCCAAGACAAGGATGCGGTTTCTTGGCAAACTGCAATGGAAGCCGAAATGGGTTCTATGGATCATAACAGAGTGTGGGAGCTAGTCGAACCACTTAATGGGGTCAAACCCATTGGCTGTAAGTGGGTATACAAAAGGAAAAGAGGACCGGACGGGAAGGTGGAAACCTTCAAGGCAAGGCTTGTGGTGAAAGGTTATACTCATGAAGAAGGGATCGATTATGAGGAAACCTTTTCACCTGTAGCAATGCACAAGTCCATCCAAATTCTCTTGTCGATTGCTGCGCATCTCGACTTTGAAATCTGACAAATGGATGTCAAGACGACTTTCCTTAACGGAAGTCTTGAAGAGGAGATCTATATGCAACAACCCCAAGGCTTCATTGAAAAAGGCCAAGAACACCTAGTTTGTAAGCTCAAGAAGTCCATTTATGGACTCAAACAAGCATCCAGAGCTTGGAACCAATGTTTTGATCAAGTAATAAAGTCTTATGGGTTTGATCAAAATGAATACGAAAGTTGTGTGTACAAAAAGCGTGTTGGAACTGCATTGGTATTCTTAGTACTATACGTAGACGACATTCTGCTCATCGGTGACTATGTAAAGGTGCTGTCAGACGTAAGGGCATGTCTTTCAAAAAAGTTTGATATGAAGGACTTAGGGGAAGCCGGGCACATCCTTGGGATCAAGATCACTCGAGATCGCAAGAAAAGGATGATAGGCTTATCGCAATCTTCATATATAGACACTGTCTTGAAGCGATTCAGCATGCAGGATTCCAAGAAAGGCTTCTTACCTTTCAGGCATGGAATCCATCTATCCAAGAAAATGTGCCCTAAGACTTAGATTCCAGAAAATCTACCTTCGGTAGTGTGTTTTGCATGGGGGGAGGAGCCATGACATGGAGAAGCGTTAAGCAGAAATGCATCGCCGATTCTACCATGGAAGCCGAATACGTAGCTGCTTGTGAGGCAGCGAAAGAAGCGGTTTGGCTCAAGAACTTCCTAGTGGACTTGGATGTAGTTCCGAATTTGCCCAGCACAATCACTATTTACTGTGGTAATGTCGAAGCAGTTGCAAATTCAAGGGAACCAAGAGCCCACAAGGCCAGCAAACACATTGAAAGGAAATACCATCTTATACGAGAAATTGTTAAGAGAGGAGATATAGAGGTGACAAAGATCGCGTCAGAAGACAACCTAGCAGATCCATTCACAAAGGGTCTGCCTCAGAATACATTCGAGAGACATGTGGAAGGAATGAGTGTCAAGATCGTTGCCAATCTGCTTTGAGTATAACAGGGAGATATTATTAGGTTCATGTAGGTGACATTAGATGTCACGCATTAGGAACTACACGAGACATGCTGTAGTATACTTAAAATCAGACTTTGAGTATAAGTGGGAGATTGTTGGGGTTATACTGGAAAGTATGCTTTTACTTTGTATAACCAAACTGAATTTTCTGTCTTATTTACTGAAATAAATTATTTATCACTGATGCTTTAAATATCATTGAATGTTACATATATTTACTGCATAATTGTTCAATAAACAATATGTGTTACAATGTAGTTAATTTAGTGATACTAGATCACAGAAGATTAAATTAACAGTCCCTTGTAACTAAAAGTACGCTTTTCATGACCTAGATGGAAATGAACAATCCATCGTGAAAGGTTGAAGTGTAAGGCTCAAATTGGTTTGTCTTGACCAAGAGATTGCACTAGTGCATGACCGATGCACTGAATAGGACCTACAGGAGGATAAATTCTTCAGCACTGAATTAGGAAGAATTAGACCTCAGTGGTTCGTTATTTCTTAATCTTCGTCCCTTAAATAGGATCGTGTGTGGTTAGTAACTATTGCTTTGACTTATGACGGGTAGAGAATCAATGAGATTCAATACTTTATATCTTGGACAATATTACTGGTCACATGCAATTGCTAAGATTTAATACGAAGAATTGTGTGCAAGTACGCTTGTTTGATTTGCTCCCTTGGGAGGTTCATAAGATTTATCATACCAAATCTTTCAAGTGGAATTAGTTTCCGGTATAGATAATAATGTTGAACCGTTCTTTGACCAAGGACAAAAAATATTAATTAATGGAAAGCTATTTCAGTGGCTTGAATTAATTAATGGGCTAGATAATCTTAAACACGGGAAATAATAACCGGGAGCCATATTAACAGTAATATGGGTTAAGATGGATAGTGCAATATTAATTATGTAGTTGGATTAATTAATATTTATGGGCTTGAATAATATTGTGGCTCAATATTAGATATTCAAAGTTCATTGGAAGGTCCAATCTTAATTCTCCTAAAGGCCCCTCAAGTAGCCCAAACATAATGTCCAATAACTGAAAAAAGTGTTTAAAATAAAATAAATTATTGTTGCCTAATTTTTCCTATTTTTTTTTAAATTAATAAATAATATGGGAGAAAGATTTTCTTTGAATTTTGTTATGGAATGAAGATAAGTATTCTTGGAATACAAGGTTATCTCATTAAATTCAAGAAATCTCCCACTTGACTATTTATTAAGTGAATTTCGAAATTTTGAGAAAATAAGGAAGGAAAGATTTTCTTGAAAAGATATTATGAAAGATATGTATTCTTGGAATACAAGAATATCTCATAAATTCAAGAAGATCCAAATCTTGGATTCATACTCCTTATTTTTTCGAAAATACCATAACAAGAGGAGGTGGGATTTTTGTGGAATATTTTAAATATGGAGAAAAGAATATATTGAATATATTCAAGATTTATTGGAGACCAAGAAAAAGATTTTCCCACATAAAATTTTCGACCAACACTCCCTCTATAAATAGGGGATGAATTATTCATCCCCAGGCAATTCCATGTGTTGGAAAAATTAGAAATCCACAAAGTTGGTGCAACATAATTTTATTTTTTCCTTTTGTTAAATTGTTCGCGAGTTCCTAACACCGGATTGTTGAACAAGGATAAGGGAATACTTGAGAAGATCTTTTGGTGTGTTCGCGTGAACGGGATCCATCTTCTCAACGGTTATCACTCTGAGAGGTTAGTTCACGTAAACCCGTAGTAATTCCGCATTAGTAGGTTTTATGTGAACTATTTATATGCATGATTTGTTGTTGAATTATTATTTGAATTAATATATGATTAATTCATGCTAGTAATAATTGTTAGAATTAAATTTGTATTTAAATATTCATCCCGAATAGATCCGGACAATTTATTCCCCAACATGTCTCAGAGGAGCAACCCCCTTGTGTCTGCTAGAAAAGTGACTATAAAGCAAGTAGTGTTGAGAGCTTACTTGATGGTGGTCTTGTTCGCCCGAAAAGGAGAGGTCTGTGCTTGTCCGAACCGACGTGGCCCATGCTCGTTCAAACTGGGGAGGTCTGTGCTGGTCCAAACCGACGTGGCCCATGCTCATCCGAACTGGGGAGGTCTTTGTTCGTCCAAACTAGTGTGAGTCATTGGTCATCATCTCCCATCTACCGATCTCCAGAAAATCACCCTTGATTTCTTGTTCTTGCCAGAGGGAGTCGAGATGGTCGACCCCCCATCTGATGAGGAGGACACGGACGTGGGCGAGCATGGGGGTGATACGACAGCTGGAGGCGAGCAGAGCGCTCATGGCATCGACGAGCAGAGGGCTCGGGTTGGTGGCGATCAAAGTGCACCGGATGATGACGAACGTAAGATGGAGGATGGTGGTGAGCAGAGGGCCCAGAATGGTGGCGAGCAGGGAGTTCTGGATGGCGGCGAACAGGGCAGTCAGGATAGGATGGGACTGCTCAGCTTTTCGCTTCCGCCGACTCTGGATAATGAGCCCTTTCCTTAGACTTTTTCTTTGTAAACTCTGTGTTTGACTAGGATAGCCTTTTTTGCTTGCCTGGGATGGCCGTTGTGAAGTTTCGACCCAAAGAAAAAGACAACCAAGAGCTGAGTGTTCATCTGCACCAGGCCGAAGAAGAGAACACCAACTTCTCATTTTTACCAGAAGGGGTTCTTGTAGTTGATCCTCCTGAGGATGAGGTGTTCAAGGAGCCGATGGATGGCGACCACAACATGAGCGAGCAGGTTGGAAACAAAGTTCAAAGTGTCGAGCATACTGCTCGGGAAAGTGGTGAGCATAATGCTCAGGGTGGCGAGCAAGGAATTCAAGGATAGAAAACTCTTCTTACTACTCCTCCTTTGGTGACTTTGAAGTTTTTAAGTTTTTTCTGCTTTGTAGTTTGAAGTTTCTTTGTGTTAGGCTAGGATTGCCTTGTTTCTGTTTGGTCGGAATGGCCTTTTTGATGTTTGACTCCTAGCGGGTCTTCTTGTATGTTTGGCTGTTAGCGCCTGTTTTTCCGTATAAGAACTGAACCATCTGATGTGTCTGTGTTTGACTTGACTTCATTTTATGATTGTCTTACGTTGGTGCAATCATGATGGTTGGCTTATTTAGGTGCAACCCGTTCTCGTTTCGGCTTACGTAAATGGCGACCACTTCTGCTCTAGTCGTCTTATTTATGGTGCGACCTATGTACTCAATGTGTGCTTTGTTGCGAGCATGGTAAGCACACATTCTTTCGCCAAGCAAACACAAACTCTGCTCTGTCCGATTCTTGTTGGATTCTGGTCGTCTTATTGCGATGCGACCCGATTGGACATAGCCAAACAAACTAGATAAATGAATAAACACCAAGCAGGATGTTTTTAATCTTTGAGGCTCTTATCCATACTTGTTAAAACTTCTTTTTTGTAGACAAGACTTACTTACAATTTTACACTCTTGTAATAACCTTAATTGATGCCTTGATGTCTTTGCCTTTTGCCAGGCGAGCAGAGGTTTTCTGGTCATGTGCTCGCGACCGGGCGAACACAGGCTTGTGCTCGACCTTGGTTTTTCTGTTGCGCTCGCCACTACTGATAATATTTTTTCAAATTTGACGCATTCCATGAATAGGAAAGCGGAGTTCCATCCAACTCTTCCAAATCGTATGCTCCATTTAGCAAGCGCTCCAATACTCGGTACAGGCCTTCCCATGCTCGGCTGAACACACCACCTGGTACCCCCGTTGCTCGCCTGAGGACGAGCTCACCGATTTTGAACCTGCGGATTTGAACTTTGGAGTTGTAGAATTTTTCCGACCTTTGCTTATACACGGCATTCTTGAGGTCGGCCTTGTATCTTTTTTCCTCCAACAGGTCTGTGCTAAGGGCGAGCGCCTGGTCATTGGTATGTTCGCCAAAACACATAGTTCGGTGGCTCGGGATTTTGACTTCTGTCGGAATTACCGCTTTCGTACCAAAAGCTAAGGCGAACGGAGTCTCACCCGTGGATGTTCTGAAAGTGGTGTGGTATGCCCACAAAGTTTCGGGTAGTTCCTCGGCCCATCCCCCCTTAGAATCACCAAGTTTAGCCTTGAGGGTATGCTTGATGATTTTATTAACCGCTTCAACTTGTCCGTTCGACTAGGGATAGTATGGAGTGGAATAGTGTTTTTTGATTCCCCAGCGAGCACAATTCTGGCGGAACTCACTCCCATCGAATTGCTTGCCATTGTCCATCACTAGTGATTGGAGTAGCCCGAAGCGACATATGATGTTTTTCCAGACAAAATTTCACATTTTTTGTTCCGTGGCTTTCACAATGGCTTCAGCTTCTGCCCATTTTGTATAGTAATCGATGGCGACCACAACAAATCTTACCCCCAAAGTGCCAGTGGGAAAAGGGCCAATCAAGTCGATCCCCCACTTGGCAAATGGCCATGGGCTGTAAATGGAGACAAGTTCTTCTGGTGGACTGTGAATAAGCGGGGCATATACCTGACAATCATGACACGCGCGAGCATAGACGAGCAAATCCTTTTTAAGTGTGGGCCAATAATACCCTTGTCTGATCGCCTTGTAGGCTAGAGCATGTCCGCCTGTATGATTCCCACACACCCCGGAGTGAATTTACATGAGAATTGTATGGCCTTCTTCCGGCGTTACACATTTTAACAACGGAAGAGAAAAACTTCGCTTATACAAGTGCCCGTCCAAAATGGTGTAGCTAGCAGCTTGCAAGCGTAGGCGAGCAGCCTGTGCTTTGTTCTCCGGGAGGACCCCCCTTTGTAAATAGCTTAAAATCGGGGTCATCCATGTCTCTTGTTCGACCTACATCTGGGCGATCACAGCTCTCGGGATGGATGGCGAGTACGTTGTGACGATCACAACATCTGTTAAATTAGATACATCTTCTGTGGTAGCCAATCGAGCTAAAGCGTCCGCAAATGAATTCTCCATCCTGGGGAGCTGTTTGATATATACCTGCTCAAATTGCTCGACCAATTATTTGGCCAGTAATTGATATTGAGCCATCTGCTCTCCCCGAGCCTCATATTCGCCCAGAACTCGATAGACGATTAGCTGGGAATCACTGTAAATCATCAGTTTCCGAACACCCATTGCCATAGCCATGTGTAATCCGCTTATCAGAGCTTCATACTCGGCCTCATTGTTGGTGGCCGGTAAGTCAAAACGAATGGCCATTGAGAAAGTTTGCCGAGTTGGACTGATGAGCACCACCCCTGCTCCGACTTTTGTGCTCGTCGACGAACCATCAACGTACATGTGCCATGGCTGGTCGATTTCTTTTTTGGGTAGTTGTGGGTATGTTAATTCGACCATAAAATCGGCCATGGCTTGACCTTTGATCGTCGTTCGAGGTGCGTATGTGATGCCGAATTGGCCTAGCTCCACAGCCCACTTTAGTAACCTCCAGGCCGTATCCAACCAATGTAGAACTTGGCGTAGCGGGAAAGTGGTAAGAACTTTGACGGAGTGGTTGAAGAAATAAGGCTGTAGTTTGCGAACACTCATAACAAGAGCGTATGCTAGCTTCTCGAGAGGGGGGTAGCAAAGTTCAGCATCTTTCAATACTTGGCTGACATAATACACAGGCAAGTGGGTCATTCCCTCTGCCCGGACGAGCACAACACTGATCACGTGCTCGGAGGTGGCCATGTACAAATATAGCTGCTCGCCCGGTATGGGTTTGGACAAAATCTGAGTGTCTGCCAGGACAATTTTAAAGACTTGAAGGCACTTTGACAATGGTATGTCCATTGAAACTGTCCTTTCTTTAAAGCATCAAAGAAAGGCTTATACTTATATTCGGTCCGTGATATGAATCGATTCTGAGAAGCCAGACATCCCGTCAGTTTTTGAACTTGCTTCACATTTCTGGGAGCTTGCATGTCGAGCATAGCTTAAATCTTTGATGGATTCACCTCGATTCCCCATTGGTTGACCATATGTCCGAGGAATTTTCCCGAATGAACCCCGAAGCTGCATTTCTTCGGGTTTAACTTCATATTATATGCCCGGAGGATATCAAACATCTGTGTTAGGTGGGCGAGGTGGTCTTTTTTGTGCTCGCTTTTGACCACAATGTCATCGATGTACACCTCGACCGTCCGCCATATGTGTTCGTCGAACATCTTGTTCACCAGCCTTTAATATGTTGCTCCGGCATTCTTTAACCCGAAAGGCATGCACTTCCAGCAGTACATGTTTTTTCCGTTGCAAAATGAGGTGCTTTCCTGATCGTCGGGATGCATAGGGATTTGATGGTACCTGGCAAAGGCATCCATGAACGTCATAAGCTCATGCCCCGCAGTGCTGTCGACCAGATAATCGATGTGTGGTACGGGAAAATTGTCTTTGGGGCACGCCTTGTTTAAATCGGTGAAGTCTATGCATAACCTCCATGTTCCGTTTGGTTTTCGGACGAGCACAGGGTTTGCTAGCCATTCTGGGCATTTGACTTCCCGGATGAGTTTATTGTCGAGCAGCTTTTTAACTTCGGCATCTAGAGCTGCGTACTTCTCCGGACCGAACTTTCTTCGTTTCTGAATTATTGGGATTTGTGTTGGGTTGATATTGAGGTGGTGGCATACATGCTTATGATCGATGTCGACCATCACCTCATGTGACCAAGCGAACACATCCAAATTTGTTCGGAGATACGAGATCATTTCGGTCTGGAGCGGTTCCGGGAGTTCTGAGCCGATAAAAATCTCCAAGTCTGGCCTGGCCGGGTCGGCCATGACGGACTCTAGCTGCTCAACATGTATTGCTCGTCTTTTCTTTTGTTTCCACCGGGGATCTATGTTTGACCCCCGGTGCTCATCTTCGACCTCCATAGGGTCGAAACCTATACGAGGTTCTAAGTCCGGTAACTCGCGATCAGATTGTCCATTTGACAGATCTATACCCATAGGATCTGGGACCTGACTGGCCGCCCCAGGTTCTATGCTCGCCCGGGGAGTTATGTTTGCTCAGAACGGTGTGTTTGCCCGTTAGCTTGAATCTCCGACTTCCCATATTGGTTCTACCATGCTGACAGTATTTTGTCTTTCTGGTACACAAAATAGTAAGCAATCTCGAGCTTTTTTCTAATCGCCCTTTATGCTGCCCGTTCCATTAAGAGTAGGAAATTTAAGACAATAGTAGTAAGTCGAACAAGTTGCCTTAAATTCCTGGATGAACGGGCGACCTAAGAACCCATTATAGGTAGATGGAGCATCGACGATTACAAAGTCTAGAATTCTAGTTCGTCGGATCTCCGGATTTAAAGTTGACTCTAGATCGACTCCTAACCTGATCAGACCATAGGGCCGGGTTATAGATTCCCCGAAACCCATGATGGTGTGATCACATGGTTCTATATACATACTTAGATCCCCAACTTGCTTCTCCATTTAGTGCGAGTGTTAACGAGCAGAATGTTCGTGATATGCTCGGTGTCGACGACGGGATGCACCTTCAAACCAAGAAGACGGCTGATGGTTAGAGAGTCATTGTGGGGGGTGATTATGCGTCGAGATCATCTTCCGAGAACATGATTTGGTGAGAGGGTGGCGTCTTTAGGCGATGTGCTCGCCACATTCACCGATGGATGTCTGCGCATGGCGCGCATCGCCATCTTCTTGCGTCTGTTTGATAGGGAAGGCACTTGATAGCAACCCCCCACAGGGCCGTGGTTCGGACGGATCATGTTAATTTTTTGCCCCTCCCTATCTTTGTTCGAGGTTGGGGCCCCTTTCTTCGGTAAGTCCAGCTGTCGGCGGAATTCCTCTTGATCATTATTCGGACACCTCTTTCCACCTTTTTTTCTCTTCGATCGCCCGACCTCTCGCGCTGGGTTTTTCTAGTTTGCCGACTTCTTTATATATTGGGTAAGGCGATTTTCCTCATACAACTTCCAGAGCTGTCGATGAGGTCACGACACTCGTCTGTATTGTGCCCGATAAACTCATGGAACGAGCAGAACTTGAAAGGATTTAGATAAGTTTTATCCCTGAGAATGCACCGGGGTTTTTCCAACATGTCTCGGTCCTTGATCTGGTTATATGCTGTCTCGATCGAGACCCCGAGAATACTCTGAAGCGGATGTGCTTCGGCCCCTGCTTCAAATGGTTTGAAGGATCCTGGGGGTTTGTACCCCCCGCCGCTCTTTGGTTTCTTTCGGCGATCACCTTCCGTCGCCACCTCTTCGCTTGCTTGGCGATCGGGGCGGCAGAGTCTTGCATCGTTATAATCTTGGCTGCTCGCTCGCGGAATTCGGCATATGTGTTTGGCCATTCTTGATGCATGGTCTTCCACATGTCCGTATTCAGGGCCAGACCTCCGACCACCATGAGGATCTTGGCATCATCTTCGATGGGAGCCCCATCATATAGACATTTATCAAACCTTTCCACGTACGCCCGATCTGACTCTCCCTTGAGTTGGAAAAAATGTGATAACCGTTACTTCGGGGCCTGGCGAGCACACATAGATGAGAAATGGGACAGGAATTTCTGTCCCAACTGGGCGAAGGATGTGATGGACGCGGCGGGCAGAGTAGAAAACCACCTATGTGCTTGATCACCCAAAGTCATGGGGAATGATCGGCACTGCGTTGCGTCGGTGGCGCCCATGGCGATCATAAAATCCGAGTATTTGCTGAGGTGAACATGTGGGTCAGACTCAGCATCGAACATAGGGATTGGTGGTCAGTTATTTGCCACTTTGTCTTGTACTTCGGCTGCCATGATCGCCGGTGTTAGTGGCGAGCACGACATCGTGCCCGCCCGCTGGAGTCCTTTCGTTGTGGCCAGGTCGGCCTGTAAACCCTCGATTACTTTCTGCATTTCTACAAATTTCATGGAACTGACAGACTTGGATCGGGGTTGTGTCCCATCATGAGGACCCGGGGGGTCAGGCTCATGATGGGGCAGTCCCCCTTTTGGTGTCCGTCCTTGACTACCCAATCGATGATGGATAGACAATTTAGTTCCAGCCGATTTCTCCGGTTCTTGCCGCCTTTCATGGTATGGACGATCATGAGGAGCTGAAAGGCCCGACATGTTCGCTGGTTGTTCCCTCACGGGATCCTGACGCCTATGATCGCCGATTCGGTCTTTAACAGAGATCCTCAAACGTCCAAATGCCAATTGTCTGGACCCTTGAGGCTGCTCGTTGTTTGACATATCATCAGCCTTTTTGTTGGCCTGCTTTGTATGTATATGTGTTCTTCTCATGGCTAATTCAGCAACTCAGCTCATATCTATTATGATATTCCCCTGTTCTTTCTTTTTGATTTGTGATGGTTTTGGGGATTTTGATTTCTGACGAAGGATATGTGTTTATTTGGTTTGGTTTTGCTGAGTGTAGGGATCGGCTTTAAAGATTGTTTTTTGGGTGTATTCTTGAGATTTTTTTTTTTTTGGAATTTTGGGATTCGAAAATTCGAAGTTGTTCTTGACGAATTTTTCAATTTTTCCTCCTTCTAGCGCCAATTGTTGATAGTCAAATATTTAACGATTCTGATGTGGCTTGTTGAATTTAACCACCAAACAAATAATTAATCGAACAAGAACACTGCGGGAAGAACCGTAGTTCTTCCCTGAAATATGGTTGTTGGTATATAAGAGGAATGAGGGAAACATTCCAGAGTTTTCTCTTTACAATGAAGGGTGAGGTCCTTTATATAAAGAGGACCAGCACAACAAATCAATTACATAAAGCACGAGAAATCATGTGCATAAAGCATGACAAAACATATGCGTAAAGCACGAAAAATCATTAAACATGACAAATCATCAAGCATGACAAATCATCTGCTTAAAGCACGACAGATCACGTGGTCTCGGTGGGACCTGCTGACGTGTAATAATTCTGGTGACAACACTAATGTATGGAACCATTTTATATGATTTTTTGTCAAATCCTCCCAAAAACTAGAATTACTTTTTTTTTAAAACCGACCTTTCACATTTTTTTAATTTTTTTGAAGTGTTTCTAAATTTGACTAAAGTTTGAGGATAGTGCACCCTTTGTCCGGCCTACCTTAAGCTCTTTAATTACCAAGGCCTTCAATGAACAGCTAGGTCTCATGTAAAGATTATTACAAAGGTACATTAAGAGCTAGTTTGGTAGTATAGTATAAGGCCCCGATTTGTAGTCATGATAGAGTTTGCTATAATATTAATGTATATACTAATTTAAGATAAATTCCTATAAAATTGATTGGTAGTATACATTAAAAAGTGTGTCTAAAATACAATAAGTTGATTGGTAAACACTTAAAATTGTTGTGTAATGTTTATATATTGATTGGTAGGTACCATAAATCATGTATAACTAATTGAAATGACCAATTTATCCTTTCCCACATCTTATTAACCTAACCTCTATTCGCACAAATCGCCACTGTTGAAGAAAGACGAAGACGATTCCGAGAACCCTGGTGCTGCGATTCTCTTCTTTGTCCAGGTGCACACTTCTTCCTTTCTAAAATATTAATATATGAGTTAGGGTTCCGATTTCTGATGTGGAAAATAAATTATAGCAACATGTGGAAAATTATAAATAGGTAAGAACACAAATTATCTGTATACACAAATCCAATACATCACAACAAAAAAATAGACCTTAATAGCTAAATTGTACATTCTCAAACTTAGCATAAAATTACATATTCTTACACATAAACTACTCACTAATGTCTCCAAATATCATACATAGTCTGTGCCAACTCATCTCGGAATAGATTTGACTCAGGTGATGACTCAACCGTATCAATAATTTTAGGCGGTTGAGAGTCAAGTTCCGGAGGATCATTTTCGTCAAGTAGTTGTTCAATTGGGTCATCAGACATTTCATTGAGAATGAAGTTGTGGAGTAGGAAACAAACCATTATTAGCCTAATTTGAGTCTTTATGGGGAAATATGATGGAAAACTGAGGATTGGGAATCATTTTTTTAAAACACCAAACTCACGTTCTATGACATTACATGCTCTAGTGTGTCACATATTGAAATATTCTTGTGGATTCGTCGGACGATCCATCAATGGTCCCCACTCTTTCAAGTGATATCTGTAACCTCTATAAGGTACGAGAAATCCCTCAGAATTGGCATACCCATTGTCGCAAAGATAGTAGTTCCCTAACATAAATTACCATAAGTTAAGCAATGAAAAAAAATAAATAATTAAGTTGTATCTACACAAAGAAGTTGAGGATACCCTTTGGGACTTGCAGCCCATTGGGTCTAGAAACGACATCTCACAATACTCTAGCATCAGCTGCTGATCCTTCCTAACCAGGTAAAAAGTACACATATCTCATTTCTGAATCACATACTCCTAGCACATTAGTGGAGATTTTACCCTTCCGAGTTCTAAAACGGGGCCTATCCTTTGGGCTCACATGGACATCAACATATGTCCCATTTAGAGCACCTAGACAACCCTATTAAATTCAAAACAAATTTATCAAGATTACAACTTTATGAATGTCAGTTTATGAAAATTTATCAGTTGTTACCTTGAACCATTTCCATCTTGGATCAGTTGAGTCATCAGGTACAGGTGTGGGAGGACAAGGTTCACATAGTGTGACACAGTTTGACCAGATATATGGTGATCAAATTTAATTACTCTTTGCTTTTTGCAATGACCTAAAACTGACAAGAACATTGATACTTGTTCATGAACTGTCATATACCTTTGGTGCCTTAATCCTCCTAATTCACTTAATAAAAAACACAATTTTGCAAAAGTGTTTTTAGTAATTCGGAGATTATCAAAACAGGAATTTGTTCCAGATTCAAAATACAACCTATTAAGCCGGTCGTTTTGATTATGCATTCTACTTAGCATTGAATAAGGTCGTGGAGCACGGAGGCGAAGTTGATTTTTGTTCCTATTGTTGGGTTTCACAAGGTGTACTAAAATAAGGATCAGAATTTTGTTGCGAAGTATTATCCGTTCTAGGAGTAAAAAAATAACAAGTTTTCTCATGGCTGAGGACAACATTGTACATAATCTGCATTGGTAGATTGAAAATTCTATCAAAATTCTATATATACACACACACACACACAAACATATATATATATATATATATATTATCCTAGCAATATGATTATATATTACTCAAAGGCAATACTAATTACTGTGGCAATGTATAGTAGTAATATATATGTCAATTGATGCTTCTAATGCATAGTGTAAACACAACCACACAAGGAGACAAACTCAGAGTGTCACATAACTCCATGTAAAAATTAAAATTATTGAACCCACCAACTGGTGAACCCACCAATAATTATCAATCCAAAGAAAACAACCTATTGACCCACCAAAGAATTGAGTGAAATTTTATTTAACGGAGCAATAACCCAATTATGAACTCACAACATAGAGTAACAAATCAACTTATAGTTGAATTACAAACTCACAATTGCAAAAAAAAATAGTTTATAGACCAAGAATTGGTTTGCATTTTGTTTAGCATGTCAAGATGGAGTTGAATTTTTATGTTTAACAAAGCAATAAACTATTACAAACTCACAATACCAGTAAGAACACCTTAAATACCAGTAAATCCACTTAAAAACCAACATCAGAAAAACAAAATGAGGATCAAATCCCTATTATGAAGATTATGAGTTGTAAACATATCGAATGACCTCACATGAAATTATTGTAAACACATATAGCTTCTCAAGTTGTTCAAATACACACTCAAGTTGTTCTAATAGCTTCTCAGGTACCTCGTAATGGAATCACCAGTAAAAACATGTAATTTATACCTTTTTCTGGGGGAGGCTATCCGCGGTTATAATTTGCAGATGGATCGATATTTGGGAGTCATTCATATACAAAACATAAACAAACCCATTAATCTTGCGGAATTAGCAAACACTAAATCAAAACAAATAAAAACCAAGTGTAGACTCACTGAAAATCGGAGCGCTTACACGAGAAACCCTCAAATACATGAATAATGCCACCGAAGACGACGAAACCTGATGCGAAATCGTAACCTAAACCACAAATCCAAAATAAATAGTCAAAATCGAATGGGTATCGAGAAAATATATATCTGATCGTACAAATAGACTCACTGATAACTGGGATAGAGGAGACGACTACGAAATCCGACTCTCGTGATACAGAACCACACGATTTACGATTCTCTTCTGCAGATGAACAGCCACGATGAAGAATCGTATTATTTTCGTCTAGGGTTTGGAGAACGGATTAGGGAAGAATGAAAAGAAGAAAGGAGTAATGTTTTGTCCTTTTGTTTTATATATGGAGTGGAGTGGGGGTATTATTGTCATTTCACGAACACTGTAGAAGTCACTCAAAAATAATACCACCAAGTTGGTGGTATTATTTACATAGGTGTGAACAGTGAATGGCCACATTAATTGTATCGGGTTAGCCGATATCGCCCGGGTCGGCCGGGTTCTTATATTGCCTACCAATCAGTGGGCTAAAATAGTGGTCCAGCTCTTTTAGCCCCTATAAGGTCCTACCAATCGAAGTCTAAATGTGATAAGTTAGGATACTTTAAATAGTGATTCCTTTTACTAATTTTATACATATATCTTTTGTTTGGTATACAATAACTATACAAGTGATATATTCTATATTTTATTAGTAGCTATTTTAAATTTAATGATAATTGTAAAATAGTCATGATTACCATCCATATTTTAACATATTTAATATTTTTACCATCATTAACTATTGACATCCGTGGTCTCTCCTACTCGCAAGGAAAGAAGGGCGAGAAAGTTCAGTTCAGATTTGACTTGTACCTCTTCTTCATGGATCGATGGCTTGGTTATTGATTAGTATGAAAAGAAGATATAATTACGCTACTGATTGTGATGAAGTGGTTTTGCTTGGTATGAAAAGAAGACACAATTAATCTACATGAATTATATATGTAAGTATGCCCGTTCATTGAGATTTAGTCTTCATAAATAAACAAGAAGATCTTTTGCGGGTGAGATACATATTGAGTAAGCAAAATTATTTGAGCTCTGGTGTGAGAATGAGAAGGCAAAAGAATGATAGGTCAAGTACTAAACATATAAGAATATATTCAAAATCATTGAGGTCAGTCAAAAAAAGTATATTCAATCGCAATATACATTTAGGAATGTGTGGCTTGGACAATATAGAAATTGAGGATTGCAAAAATTTTCTGGAAAGAAGAGGCGCCACAAAGCAAGATAGTGGAGGAACTCAAGGCAATAATATGGAGCTGACTAGTGGCGAAAGACGTAAGTTGTAATTTTGTTTATGGTGACTGGGTTATTAACCCCAGATTGGTGCTTGTTGTTAAAGGTAGTAACATATCAACTGTTGTAATCTTGTTGTACTCCACCTCATGAAGGTTGTTGTATGGTTTTGTCGGGTCTTATCCATACCCGTTTGGTTAATAGTAGACATTATAATCCTTCAGTCAATTAGATTTATAAAGTTGTGAAGTATATATAATCATCAATTAATTAGATTTGAATGGAATCAATTCACTATTCCGAAATATATATTAAAAGTGATAAAAGACAAAGCAATAGAAGACATGTTATCTTCAAGAACGAGAGCAACAAAATCATTTTCATGTATTGTTGGTGAAGAATAAAATGCCCGCTCATACTTTATAAACCATTGCAATAATATACAAAAATGAAATTGCCAAATTAAATGACTTGCAATAATAAACAAATATAAAAGTCCATTCCATCATCATGAAACAAACATGTACAACCTAAAGTAGCAACTAATACCTATCAAATTAAAAAAAAAAAAAAAATCAGAACTAAAAACTTTGCATTAGTACGGAACTGGCACAGATGATTTACCAATTTGCTCAACAATATCAAGAACCTCTGCCCTACTTCTCACCATCTTATGAAACACCTCCCTAACCTGTTGTTGCAACGGCCTCAACCCCTCCTCCATCTTCTCACAAACATCCTTCAGCTCCGCCACCATCGCCGCCACTTCCGCCGCCTTCTCCTCCTCCATCGGAAAAACAAACGAGTCCGAGAAATCGACCAACGACTGCGCCACCTTCTCCATCCTCTGAACCTCATCCATCAACCCAGCATTCCCTTTCTTCTCCCTCTTCTTCCAGTCCTCCCCTATCTTCTCGACCAGCCCACTAATGGGCTGGGCCCAGCCCAATTGCTTCGGAATGGGCAAGTGGTTCGAAAGCCCATTCCTCTCTTGGCACGGAATCGCCGCGACCAGGGCCCACATTGAGAACACCAGTATTGTGCTCATTATGTAAATAGGCAAGGCTAGGCCTGACGCGTCGGCGCCACGTGGCGCCACGAGGTTGGCTGACATTGTTTGGGATTTGTTTCGCCGCCGACCAGGATTTGGCCGACGGCCATGATAGTGGCCGGAATTGGCCGCCCTGCCTTGATTTATTGTTCGCTGCGCCGCGGCGGCCCAATGACCATGAACGCTCCGTTGTTTTGCCGTGGGTGTTGCTGGGGTTTTCTTTATCGTCGTACACCATTGATGTCAAGATGGTGGTAAGCGATTTTCTGGCCCTACGGATCTGCATCGGCGGAGCCAGGGTAAAAAATAGGACTGGTTAAAATAAATTCAGTAAAATAAATTAAAAATAAATATTTTTATTTTATCGCTAAAAATATAAATTTAGAGTATGTCTAGTGTGAAAATTTTCCTGAATGAAAATATATAAAATTGTCCTAAATCAACCATCTACACCCTAAATACTAAATAATTAACCCTAAACTATGACCTATTCAGGCCGGGTGAACCATGAATCACTTGGAGCGAGTGAACCATGAACCACTCAATTTTGTCTTACCTTCACCAATTACAGAATTTGATTGTAAATTAAAGTTTTTTCATGCATGAAAATTTTCATATTAGACTTTGTCATAAATTTATTACGATAAAAAAACGCTCAACTCAAAAGAGTTTTGTTTTAAAAATAAGAGTTAATAACAAATTACACCATCACTAAAAGAAAATAATGCATTGTCTAGATTTTTTTTTTATATTTTTCTAATATATCTACGAAATTTTCAATGAAAATAATTTCGTTCTTAAATAGTAAAGTCTGCCTTCGATTTTCCTACAAAATTTTCTAATAATATAGCCTATTTTTAAACTACAAATATAATTGCCTAGAAAATTATTTATGTAGGTAAGTTTGTCTACTAAAATTACATAAATTGTTCGTAAGTAATTTGTTTGATTAGAGAATTGTTTGTGTATGTATTTCTTTTAAAGATTATTTTAAAAATTCGTAGACAATCCTTCATTTTTAAGGACCAAATTATTTTTGTAGGATAATTTTTGGGATGAGTTTATAAATAGCTTAACATAAAAATAAAAGTTTTTTTTGTCATAAAATTTATAATCATTCTTTTTTAGCCAAGATAATATATTTTTTCCAACTTTACCCTTTTTTTATGTTTTCATTATTTTAGTTCGTACTACCATATATACACACTATACCAATATTATTTTAGCCCATACCACCTTCAATTAACCCCGTACCACTATCACTTCAGTCTGTAAATATCGTTTCAATCTGTACCACCAGTTTATCAACCCCGTACCACTATCACTACCGTACCACCATCATTTTAGCCCGTACCATAATTTAATTCAACTTGTACCATCATTTTTAAATTTGTACCACAATTTAATTAATTTCGTACAACACTATATTAATCCCGTACCACCTTTTTTTTTATTTTTTGTTAACTTCTTTAAGGGTATAATTGCCCAAAATTTAATTCTCTTGGCTAAAATTTTTTTGAAATAAATAACCTTGATAAAAAAGATCTTTTTAAATGAGAAGATGCTAAAAATTGGGGTTTTCTCAAAAGAATTTCTTAGCCATTTGAAATTTTTTTGTAAGTAATTTTTCATTTTCTTGTAGTGTCTCTACTATTATAATTTTTGCACATTATATTATATATATATATATATATATATATATATAGATTTGATATGGAGTCTACTAGTGGGCTCCTTATGGAGCCTAATAGCTTATGTGACATTCTTAAACTAAACCCTAAACTATGAACCGTAAATCCTAAACCATTAACTAATCGGGTCGGGTGAACCATGAACCACTTGGGTTGAGTTGGGTTCGGACCGGGTAAAAAAATTATCAAGCTCCATAAGGAGCCCACTAGAAGACTCCATACCAAATCTATATATATATATATATATATATATATATATATATATATATAAATAAAATGCAATTTGTACTAATAAAAAGTGATCGATTCTAACCCGAGACTTAATTTTTTGAAACTTTTTGAATAAATATAACCTAGAAATGATATATTGTATATAACATAATGCTAAAAAGTAATATTTTAACAAACATAAAATTGAAGAAACTCGATTGAAAGATTTCAAAAATAATGATTCAAAATTGAAATCTATCTATTTTTATTAATATAAATTATATTTTGTTTCAAAAAATAGTACATGATACAATTTTGTAATATAATTTGTTATTAACTCTACAAATAATTTAAAGAAAATGGATGTGGTAACGAACCTGGCCATCGCCAAGGGGATGTTGTTCCAACGCCGTCACCGCGATCTCGGCGAGCTTCTGCCAGTGTAGGACGAGCTCGACGCCGTGAGTGATGGCGTTAAAGACGTCGAGCGCCTTCACGATGCGCTCAAGGAGATCGGGGATCTGCCGATCCAACGGCGGTTTGGAGAACTGCGAGGGGTCGCGCCCCGAGACGAGAATGGCCTTGAATTCGGCCTCACAACAAAGGAAGTTATCAAGAAGGTTACGCAGCCACGAGATGGACAGGAACGGCGGCAGCGGCGGAGGGACGTAAGCGTCCTGTGCGGAGGTCGGGGATCCCTCCGCCGCCGGAGGAGAGGAGGTCGGAGAAGCGGATGGCGACGTGTTTTTGGAAAAGTTCGAGGTCTTCGAGTTCTTGATCGTTGTCCATGCCGACTTGGTTACGGCGGATGCTGATTAGGTTGAGGAATGAGCCTTGATTATCGGCGGTCGGCATTTCTGGTTTTTTCTTTTTTTTTTTGAGATTGGGTGATTGTTTATTATGGGAAGGTAAAAGAAAAGGGGAAGAAGTAAGAATGGGTAGCGGTTGATAATATGTTGTGCGGGAAATGGGTGGTTATGCTTTTGTCGGAAGCGTGACCGTTTTGGAGATTGACTAGGTTGTTATTTCTGGTTTTTCAGCCCTTGCTTTTTTTTTTTTTTTGGAACAACTTCACTCATGATTCATGGCTCATTATATTGCTAACACTTGTATTAGATGTGGTAATTTTCACCCTAATAAATTAATAAAGAATTGACCACAAATTTTTTTAAAGGGTACAGAATTTTTTTAACATAAAATAATTCAATCTTTAGATAGTGAAAATTGCTTACGAATTACTTATGAATTTTTAGAATTTCAGATCACGAACAAATTATCTGCGAACAAACTGCTTGTAATTTTCATAGAGAAATAAATTAGCTACAAAAATAATTCCATAGACAACACATGAATTTAGATCATGTGTTGTACATCAACGTGTTGTGCAATAAACCTATATGAGTCTTTAGTGCATGTATTTTGGATTTAGCGCAACACAACAATGTGTTATTCGGCAAAAAGAATCACTATAAATCCATATGTGTTTACTGCACAACACGCTGATGTACATCACATGATCCAAATCTTTTATATATTTTCGTAGATAAATAGTTTTGTATATAATTTGAGGAATGAAAATGCATATATATATGATTAGAAAATTTTGTAGACAAGTTATTGACAATCCTTACCATTTAAAGATAAAATTACTTTCGTCGAGAATTCCGTAGACAATTCTCTATTTTCTTGTGGTGTTTTGTAACTGTTTCATCATAATTGGTTTAAATAAAAAGAAGATTCTGAACTGTTAAAAAAGGAAAAAACTTCTAAACATGAGTTGTTGCACTACAAAAAAAACGTATTTTAGAGACGGTTTTAAAGACGGAAAAACCGTCTCAAACCTCTAGTTGAGAGGGATTTGTAATGATTTTTTTTTCCGTTCCTAAATCAGGCGTCTCAAATTTAGAGACGTTTTTTGAAGATTCCGTCTCAAATCTGGGACGGTTTAACCCGTCTTAAATCCGTTGAAAATTTGAGACGGTTTGAACCGTCAAAAATTGACCCGGATTCATCCCATTTCGGGTCAAATTTTCGTCACTATTCCGACTTAAATCCATCACATATTTCCGTCTCAAAATTTCGTAGTTTTGAGACAGAATAACCGTCACAAATATTGTCAGAAATTACGACCAAAAAACCGTCCCTAAACCATTGATATTTGAGACGGAAAAAACCGTCGAAATTTGGGACGGAAAAAACCGTCTCAAAATTAATATTTAATAAAAGAACTCAGAGGATATTTAAAACGGCAAAAACCTTCTCAAATTCGTAATTTTTTTTTAAATGGCTCTGGTGATTTGAACCTGCGCCGCTAGGTAGCCTGAGCAGGTGTCGAACCACCCGAGCCGCGAGCCGCAAACCACTAACCTTCGAACCACATAGTATATAAGCCTTCCCAGGCTTGTAAATTAAATTCGCGAATTCCGCTCCCATCAGGGATCGAACCCGCGTTGGTTGAGCGACAGGGTGGACGCTCAACCATTCGAACATTTGATTTCATTCGTTTAGTTTACAACTTTAATTGTATATGTGCACAAATTAAATAAAAAAAAAAAAAATTGTATCAATTTTCTATATATATGTGCATTAATTCCATACCTTTTAAAATTATAATTATTTTTTATTATTTATATATTTTAATTAAATTATGTTATATTAATTTAAAATATGTATTTCTAATTATCTTATCTCAAAATTTCAAATTCTCCTCCAATTTAAATTTAAATTTTCTTTATTTATATAACCTTTATATATTATAGATGCTAATTGATTTATTTTTTTATATTAATTTCTACTTTAGTTATATTATATTAGTTAAAATCTAGTTATAGCTAAAACTAAATTTATTTAATAAAAAAATTAAATATGCAAATAATTATCAATATTAAAATGATAGTCAATATTTTTACAAATTAAAAAATAATTATTCTTCGTCTTCTTCCTCATAATTAAATATGCAAATAATTGTAGTGTGGCTTTTCAATAAGTGTAGGTAAGTTTCATGAAAGGGGATTTCAAAAGTGGGTGGGGATTCGTCTCATAACCCCTCTCGTGGATGTATTAAATTTGAGTGCAAAACAGATGGTGATTTAGACCATGAGATTTCCCTTAAAAAAAAACTGTCATTTAATGAGAACGTTGATAAGGGCTATAAAAGCCCTTGTTAATAATAAGAGTTTTAATGAGGGTTTTGATAACCCTCGACAATAATGATGAATTTAAGACTTGTTACTAACGAGAATATTAACGAGCAATAAATTTACCCTCGTTAATAACGAGAGCTTTAATAAGTATTTAATAGCCCTCACTAATAGCAAGGGTATACTCTCCTTATTAAAAATACAAAAAAATATATGATATATATTTATTAGAAGTAAATTTTTTTATGGTATTACTTTATAATTTTTAATATTTAAAAATAAAAATGCAAAATATATATTTATTAGAATTGATAATTTAAATAATAAACCCCTTAGCCCAGTGGTGACGCCGAAACGTTGTGGGTTTGGCTTCTCAAATTTTACTTATATTTTACAATTTTTTAAACTTGAGAATAAATAATATAAAAATATATGATAGATATGTATTAAAAGTGAAAACTTAATGAATTGCTCACTTAGCCCAACAACAATGGTGGTGTAGATGAAAGTGGGAGCTCTCGGGATCAAGGCTTGGGTCTCGCAAAATTTTGTTTATATTTTATTATTTATAATTTTGGTTTAGCGAGGGCAGTTTCCCTCGCTAACACCGAGGACAATTTTGCCCTCACTAATACTGAGGGCACATTTGCCCTCGGTAACACGGAGGGTCTGTGACTACCCTCGTTAAACGTCAGCGAGAAGAAAATTGTCAAGGGTTATTAGCCCCCGCTAACACCGATGACAGTTTTTTTTGTATTGTTTGTTCTTGCACATGTTCTACAACAAGCAATAACCAACAAATATTCATCAACATCGATCCCCCCACTCCAACGTAATTAATATATTCTTTACACCACAATTAATACTAAATACGCTAAATTAAGCTAATACTAAATTAACCTAAATAATACCAATTAATATGCACGTGCTAAATAATACAAAATAATACTAATTAAACATACACACATATCAAACTATATACTAAATTAAGCTAGAAATTAAACAAGAAATACGACTAACCAACTAATACTAAATCAACTAATACTAAACCAACTAATAGTAAACCAACTAATACTAAATAATAAACCAACTAATACTAAATAATCACTTTTGTATATTCTTTTTACTATTTACTAACATGTGTACATATATACACTTATATTGATCGCTTTTATTAAAATATTTTTAATAAAATTGCCAAATAATCACTTTTTTTTTTTTTTTTCACTATTTACTAACATGTGTACATATATACACTTATATTGAATTTAACCAAGTCGGAACGCACATGTTCTACAACAAGCAATAACCAACAAATATTCATCAACATCGATCCCTCCACTCCAACGTAATTAATATATTCTTTACACCACAACTACACTAAATAAGCTAAATTAAGCTAATACTAAATTAACCTAAATAGTACTAATTAATATACACGTGTTAGCTAAATAATACAAAATTAATACTACACAATAAAACAAGTAATACTAAACAACAAAGCAACTAATATTTATAATTAAAATAATTAATCAACTAATACTACAAAATTAATCAACTAATACTACACAATGAAACAATTAATCAACTATAATACTACACAATAAAACCAACTAATACTACACAATTAATCAACTAATACTACATAATAAAACAATTAATCAAGTAATACTACACAATAAAACCAACTAATACTACACAATAAAATAAGTAATACTACACAAATTAATCAACTAATACTACAAAATAAAATAATTAATCAACTAATACTACACGATTAATCAACTAATACTACACAATATATAAAACAATTAATCAACTAATACTACACAATAAAAATAACTAATACCAATAAAACAAGTAATACTATACTATAGGCCAACTAATACTTACAATTAATAAAACGAAAAACTTACCTTAACCGGAGAGGGTGTTAAAGAGGGCCGAAAACCCTCTCGAAATTGGAGAGGGCCTTAAAGAGGGAAAAAAACATTCGTCTTCTTCCTCGGGCAGAGCGCGTTTGACCGCTGCAGTTCACGAGATTAGGCGAAGGTTATAAACCCTCTTTAATCTGGCGTGGCATTTGACGAGGGTTTTTTTTACCCTCTTTAAATCGCACGTCAAATTTGATGAGGGTTTTAAACCCTCTGCAAATTAACCCTCTTAAAATCCCTCGTGCATCCCTCGTGAATAGGATTCCTCTTTAAAACCCTCTTTAATTAACAAGTGTTTTCTTTCCCTCTTTAAAAACCCTCTTTAAATTAGGCATTTTTTGTAGTGATGTATTTTTTAATAAGAAAGATAAACATTTATTAAGAGTATAGTAACAAACTAATACGGATTTGATCATATGCCCGCAGGTGGGCACAAACTTATATGCCCACAGCTTATGTGGCGCGCCACACATGCAAGGTCCCGACCATCATTTAATTAGTTTCTTTAATTAATTCAATCTTCTCAATAATTATATAACCCTAAACCCTAAACCCATGAACCATTCGGGCCGGGTGAACCATGAACCACTCGGACCGGGTTCGGATCGGGACGAGTTGGGTTCGGGTCGGGTAAAAAAACTTTAATCTAAGTAATAAAATTGGGTAAAATATGAAATATATATAAATGAGAAGATTGAATTAATTAAAGAAACTAATTAAATGATGGTGGAGACTCACTATAAAAAATGCGCGTTTTACCGACGGAAATTAGCGACGGTTACAAAAACCGTCGCAAATAGCGATGGTTTTTACGACGGTTACGGTCAAATGGTCAAAGTCAATAATTTTAGCGAAGGTCTAGAGAACCGTCGCAAATAGCGACGGTTTTAGCTACGGTTTAGCGACCTTTTGGACTAATCCCTTTAGCGACGGTATTAGCGACGATTTTTGCGACGGATTGAGCGACGGTTTTAGCTACGGATTAGCGACGATATTTTTTTTTTAATTTTTTTTTTAATTTTTTTTTAAAATATTAATTTTTTTTTTATGTTTCAGGATTATACAAGATTTTTTAATTGTTGTTAATGCACCTTACCGTATATTCAATTTATAGTCACTTGGAGAAGAGTTCCACCTGACCGTAGTCAGATCTATTTCGAGGAGTTTACGGTATAAAATTTAATTCATAGTATATTTTATATATATATATATATTGACTAAAAGTAGTACTTGTTTAAATAGAAAATAATACTTATTTAAATGAAAGTATTACTTGTTAAATGAAAAAAATATTACTTAAGTTTAAATAGAAAAGTAGTACTTGTTTAAATAGAAAATTAGTACTTGTTTAAATGAAAAGTAGTACTTGTTTAAATAGAAAAATATTACTTGTTTAAATAGAAAAGTAGTACTTGTATAAATAGAAAAGTAGTACTTGGTTAAATGAAAAGTATTACTTGTTTAAATTAAAAGTATTGTTTAAATAATAGAAAGTATTACTTGTTTAAATGAAAGGTATTACTTGTTTAAATGAAAAGTATTACTTGTTAAATGAAAAGTATTACTTGTTTAAATACAAAGGTAGTAGTTGTTTAAATAGAAAAGTAGTACTTGTTTAAATGAAAAGTAGTACTTGTTTAAATGAAAAGTATTACTTGTTTAAATAGAAAAGTATTACTTGTTTAAATAGAAAAGTATACTTGTTTAAATGAAAAGTAGTACTTGTTTAAATGAAAAGTATTATTTTTTAAATGAAAGGTATTACTTGTTTAAATGAAAAGTAGTACTTGTTAAAATGAAAACTAGTACTTGTTTAAATGAAAAGTAATACTTGTTTAAATGAAAAGTAATACTTGTTTAAATGCAAAGTATTACTTGTTTAAATAGAAAAGTAGTACTTGTTTAAATAGAAAAGTATTACTTGTTTAAATTAAAAGTATTACTTATTTAAATAATAGAAAGTATTACTTGTTTAAATGAAAGTTATTACTTGTTTAAATGAAAAATATTACTAGTTAAATGAAAAGTAGTACTTGTTTAAATGAAAAGTATTACTTTTTTAAATAGAAAAGTATTACTTGTTTAAATAGAAAAGTATTACTTGTTTAAATAGAAAAGTAGTACTTGGTTAAATGAAAAGTAGTACTTGGTTAAATTAAAAGTATTGTTTAAATAATAGAAAGTATTACTTGTTTAAATGAAAGGTATTACTTGTTTTAATGAAAAGTATTACTTGTTAAATAAAAAGTATTACTTGTTTAAATAGAAAAGTAGTAGTTGTTTAAATAGAAAAGTAGTACTTGTTTAAATAGAAAAGTATTACTTGTTTAAATAGAAAAGTAGTACTTGTTTAAATAGAAAAGTATTACTTGTTTAAATGAAAAGTAGTACTTGTTTAAATAGAAAGTAATACTTTTTTAAATAGAAAAGTAGTACTTGTTTAAATGAAAAGTATTACTTGTTAAATTAAAAGTATTACTTGTTTAAATAAAAATGTAGTACTTGTTTAAATAGAAAAGTAGTACTTGTTTAAATGAAAAGTAATACTTGTTTAAATAGAAAAGTAGTACTTGTTTAAATGAAAAGTATTACTTGTTAAATTAAAAGTATTACTTGTTTAAATAGAAAAGTAGTACTTGTTTAAATAGAAAAGTATTACTTGTTTAAATAGAAAGTAATACTTTTTTAAATAGAAAAGTAGTACTTGTTTAAATGAAAAGTATTACTTGTTAAATTAAAAATATTACTCCCTCCGTCCTGATTTTGATTATCAGTTTTCCATAAATAGCCGTCCTAATTTTGTTTATCCATTTCCAAATAAGGCAATAAAGCAACATTCAATACTATTTAATACTATTATTTCTCTCCACCAAACCCACTTTACACCATTTAATACTATTATTTCCCTCCACCAAACCCACTTTACCTACTTTACACCATTTAATACTATTATCTCCTACTTTTTCTTAATCTCTGTGTCTACAGTAAATGGATAATAAAAAATAGGACGGAGGGAGTACTTGTTTAAATAGAAAAGTAGTACTTGTTTAAATAGAAAAGTAGTACTTGTTTAAATGAAAAGTAATATTTGTTTAAATGAAAGGTATTATATATTTAAATGAAAGGTATTACTTGTTTAAATGAGAAGTAGTACTTGTTAAAATGAAAAGTAATACTTGTTTAAATGAAAAGTAGTACTTGTTTAAATAGAAAGTATCACTTGTTTAAATGAAAAGTAGTAGTTGTTTAAATAGAAAAGTAGTACTTGTTTAAATGAAAAGTAGTATTTGTTTAAATAGAAAAGTAATACTTGTTTAAATAGAAAAGTAGTACTTGTTTAAATAGAAAAGTAGTACTTGGTTAAATGAAAAACATTATTTGTTTAAATTAAAAGTATTACTTGTTTAAATAGAAAGTATTGCTTGTTTAAATGAAAAGTAGTACTTGTTTAAATAGAAAGTATTACTTGTTTAAATAGAAAGTATTACTTGTTTAAATAGAAAGTAGTACTTTTTTAAATAGATAATAGTATTTGTTTAAAAAAAATGAATTTTTAGGACATATACAATTTTAAAAGAATATAATCATTTATTTATAATTTATAATATAAAAAATATATATAATTAGTATTCGAGAAAACCTCCATTTTTAGTCTCTTCTCATTTAAAAAGTTCTTTTTTATCAAGGTTATTTTTTTCATTCTTTTTTAGCCAAGAGAATTTATTTTTGGGCAATTATACCCTTAAAGAAGTTAACAATTTTTTTTTTAAAAAAACGGTGGTACGAGATTAATATAGTGTAGTACGAAATTAATTAAATTGTGGTACAAATTTAAAAATGATGGTACAAGTTGAATTAAATTATGGTACGGACTGAAATGATGGTGGTACGGTGTTAAAATAAGGTGGTACGGGGTTGAAATAAGTGTGGTCGGTAGTTTTCGTGGTACGGGGTTGAAATAAGTGTGGTACGGTAGTGTTAGTGGTAAGGGGTTGATAAAATGGTGGCACCGACTTAAACGATATTTACAGTATAAGTGATAATGGTACGAGGTTAATTGAAGGGTGGTACGGGCTGAAATAATGTTGGTACGGAGTGTATATATGGTAGTACGAACTAAAATAATGAAAGCATAAAAAAAGGGTAAAATTGGAAAAAATATATTATCTTGGCTAAAAAAGAATGATTATAAATTTTATGACAAAAAAGAACTTTAATTTTATGTTAGACTATGGAACAACACACCATGTATTTGTCCTTTCTAATGCATCTAGTTCACTTTTCATGGCAATAACCCAATTCTCATTTGTGCATGCTTGTTTATAAGTTTTGGGCTCCACAATTTGTGTAATGGATGCAGTGAATGCTTTATGAGATTGTTACAAATGTACAGTGGTGATGAAATCACTAATGGGATAGGGAGTGCTGAAAGACAAAGTGCGATTTGCTGCACTTGCATCAATATGTATTAAAGAACCAGGTAGTGATGTTTTATAAACATCAAGATATGCAGGTGTAAATTTGGTTCTAGTGGATCTTCTAAGCTCCTGATCAGAATGAGTATGATCTGAATTAGCAGTAGTATGAGAAATGATCTCATCAGTAAGATCTTGATGGGGAGAAATACCCATATCAGTATCCATATCAGGATTATCAGAAGAATGAGAAGATTCTGTATTACCAGAATGAGGGATGGGAATATCAGAAGGAACTGTACCATTGGAATCATGATCTGTGTGAGGTTGATCATGAGATGGAATTGCAGAATGTTGTAAATCAACAAGAAGATCTTCTGTATGAATATCAGAAAGTGAAGGGATAACATGTTTTGAAAAACTTTCATGAAAGGGATAAACATGCTCATGAAAAACTATATTTCTGGAAACAAATATTTTCCCTGTGGATATGTCAAGAAGTCTACAACCCTTCATTTCAAATGGATAACCAATAAAGCAACATTTAATAGCTCTAGGATCAAATTTAGATCTGTGAGTAGTAAGAGTACTAGCAAAACATAAACAACCAAAGTTCCTAAGATAAGATAATCAGGCAACCTGTTATTTAAAAGCTCAAAAGGAGTTATGTTCTGTAAAACAGAAGAAGGAAGTCTATTAATAATGTGAGCAGCAGTCTGCACACAGAAATTCCAATATTTCAGAGGAAGATTTGATTGAAAAAGTAAAGACCTAGCAACTTGAAGCAAGTGTTGGTGCTTTCTCTCAACCAAACCATTTTGTTGAGGGGTCTCAACACAAGAAGTTTGATGAATAATGCCCAAAGTGTGATAAAAATCAGACAAAATAAACTCAGTACCATTATCACTTCTCAAAACCTTTATCTTAGCATTGAATTGAGTTTGGACCATATTTGAAAATTTTTCTAAAGCATGTTTCACTTCACTCTTTGCTTTCAACAAATATAACCAAGTTACTCTACTAAAATCATCAACTATAGTGAGAAAATATCTGTGTTTAGAAACAGACTCAAATAAAGCACCAGAAACAGATGTACTTAAAGGAAAAGGCAACCGCTTCTGCTTAGCTAATGGACATATTTCACACACTTTATTAGTCACAGATGTAGCATTTACATTCAGTTGGTTATTTGAAATAGTTTCTTAGAAGAAACATGACCTAGTCTTATTCTGCTATAAGGTCTCAAATTCTGCTACAGTCCTCTACATTGACTTTGTCAAAGGTGTTTACTATGTTACATCAAGAAGAGTCTCAAAGGGCTTTAAAGTCTGATTCTGTTAGTCAGCAATCTGAGTCTATTGCTATGTTGGCTAGAAACAGTAAATTCTACAAGGATAAAAAGAAGTTGGTTAAGTGTGGCCATTGTGGTGGGCCTGGACATACTATAGCTAGGTGTTTTAGCTCATTGGGTATCCTCCTGGATGGAAGGTCCTAGGGGTCCTAGGAAGGCTGAGAGCCAGGATACTAATGTCAACAATGCATCTACCTCTGAGGGTCAAATGGCTTCCTATTTTAAAGATTATTAGATAGTTAAATTAAATAAATTAAAAAAAATAAAAAAAAGTGTAAAAAAAATGAATTAAAAATAAATAAATTAATATATTTTAATATAATACAATTTAATTTAAATTTATAAATAAATAAAAAATAAAAATTATTATATTAAAATGTGGTTAAATCATTAAATTAGATAATTAAAATAAATGATTTTAAAAAAAAATTGAAAAAAAATGATTTTTAGGACATATAGAATTAATTTCATTAAGTAAATGCAAGAAAGCAAGTGCCCAAACGGTTTGATCCCCGCTCAGGCGCCCACAGGTCCCGTGTTCGGCCCCCATTGGGAGCGAAAATTTGTCTCATTTCATTGGGAGGCTTGGTGGCTTACATATGATATGTTTGGTGGTTGGGTTCGACATGGTCCGTGGTTCGGGTGGTTCGGTGCCCACCCGGACGCCCCCTGGGCTCGGGTTCGAACCACCGTGAGCCATTTTTTTTTGTAAATTCACGCTTTAGCGACGGTTTTAGTGACGGATTTAATAATATTTTTTTGTTATTTAAAAAAAATTATTAAAAAAAAAAACCGTCGCTAATCAGCGACGGTCACAAAAAACCGTCGCTAATAAGCGACGGTCACAAAAAAACCTTCCGCCAAAACCGTCATTAATGTAAATAGTAAGAACGGTTTTTTTCGCCGCTAAAACCGTCGTTAAACCCCGTCTTTTTTTGTAGTGTATTTGCATATGTGGCGCGCCACATAAGCGTGGACATATAAATGCGGCATATGATCAAACTCGCAAACCAATAATTATTTTCTTAGTATATGTGCATTAATCTAATGTGATATAGTATATTTTGAATATGAGGGAGTAATGAATTTTTGTAACATCCTTAAAATTAATGAAAAGAAAGGGCAAAATAATTATTTTATAATCAATCCATAATTAATATGATCATGTAAATTTATCTAATTTTTAATTCATTACACAGAGTTAGCATCATTAATGATTGTCATGTAATTTAGGTTGTGTCCAATTTTAATCATGTATTTTATCATATATATATATATATATATATATATTTTTAGTCATTTTAATGTCAATTTTGATTATTTTGGATTAGAATTGAAAAAAAGTAAAAACATACAAGATTAAAATTAGACACAAGAACATACAAAGTTGAAAAATTAAAACACACAGGACCAAAATTTTAATCATGTATGTTTATACTTTCTTCACTTTTAGTCCAAAAGAACCAAGTTTGACACCGAAATTACTAAAATTTGACACGACAAGATGGCCCGGACGCCCCCTGGGCTCGGGTTCGAACCACCGTGAGCCATTTTTTTTCGTAAATTCACGCTTTAGCGACGGTTTTAGTGACGGATTTAATAATATTTTTTTGTTATTTAAAAAAAATTATTAAAAAAAAAACCGCCGCTAATCGCCGACGGTTGTTAAAAACCGCCGCTAATAATGACGGTCACAAAAAATTATGCCACGGTTAGCGACCCTCGATTCAACGTCGGATTTTTTTCCGTCGCCAAAACCGTCACTAATGTCGTTAGCAACGGTTTTTTTCGTCGCTAAAACCGTCGTTAAACCCCGTCTTTTTTGTAGTGTATTTGCATATGTGGCGCGCCACATAAGCGGTGGACATATAAGTTTGTGCCCACATGCGGGCATATGATCAAACTCGCAAACCAATAATTATTTTCTTAGTATATGTGCATTAATCTAATGTGATATAGTATATTTTGAATATGAGGGAGTAATGAATTTTTGTAACATCCTTAAAATTAATGAAAAGAAAGGGCAAAATAATTATTTTATAATCAATCCATAATTAATATGATCATGTAAATTTATCTAATTTTTAATTCATTACACAGAGTTAGCATCATTAATGATTGTCATGTAATTTAGGTTGTGTCCAATTTTAATCATGTATTTTATCATATATATATATATATATATATATATATTTTTAGTCATTTTAATGTCAATTTTGATTATTTTGGATTAGAATTGAAAAAAAGTAAAAACATACAAGATTAAAATTAGACACAAGAACATACAAAGTTGAAAAATTAAAACACACAGGACCAAAATTTTAATCATGTATGTTTATACTTTCTTCACTTTTAGTCCAAAAGAACCAAGTTTGACACCGAAATTACTAAAATTTGACACGACAAGATGGTTTTTTTATATTAAAGCTAAATGTGCAACGATATCAGTATAAAAAATATATGTATATGTATATATTTAGTTTATTCATCTGTTTCATTAAGATTCTCTATTTTCTAGCTATTTTCATTTGTCCCACAAGGATAAGTCAATTATATTTTCATTTCATCGTTATTGTCCATGTTTAATGTATCTTATTACTAGTAACTGTGTTGAGAAACTAGTGTAATTGTGTTGAGAAACAGGTTTGAACCAAAATTGGGAGTGTTGGATTCGTGTAAATGGAGTCCATCCAAAAGCGGAAGATACACTACCAAAGAAGCCTATGATATTCTCATGGCTAGTCACGAAATGGAGCAGCTATCGGAATACTTGGAGTCTGGTTTCAGCATCATTTGGAAAAGTTCGCCCTTCCAAAGTTGCTGGCCATGCGTGGAGGCTATTGTGGAACCGCCTTCCGACGAAAACCAAACTGCTATGGGAAAATTGATCTTTTTGTCCTGTAACTTTGATTCATTTTGATCTTGGTCCCTATTAATTTACAATTTTTGATCTTGGTCCTGTAACTTTACAAAATTTGACTTTTTAGTCCTAAGTTACAGGCCTGTCACCTGCTATTGCAAGTAACTAGCCAGTTACGGGACAAAAATTTCAAATTTTGTAAAGTTACAAGACCAAGATAAAAAGTGAGTTAAAGTTACAGGACAAAAAAATGTATTCTCCCATGGTTTAAGATGTGTATTTTGCTCGTCCGAGGAAGAATCTGCAAAACATGTGTTCTTTGAGTGCCCTCGTTCTTACTCGATTTGGATGGAGATTTATCATTGGCTTGGCATCTCGACTGCTCTGGACTCGATTTCTACTCCAAACCTCTTGTTCTTTGTCAAAGCATTCAAAAGGAAAAGAGGTAAAAAAATCGCTACGAGTTTATGACTAGAAGTTGTTTGGCTAATTTGGAATTGGAGAAATGATATTATCTTTAAAAGTGTGGAGTTTTCTAGCACTAAGTTGATTGAAGACCTCAAATTTAGGATATGGAGCTAAGTGTGTAAGATAAGGTGATCTCTACATTCTCTTTTAGTGATTGAGTTTCAAATCCTAGAATGGTTATTGAAAGCTCTATGTAAATAACCTTGTATATCTCGGGTACCTCTTTTACCCATTATTTTATAATATTCTTTTGCCTGATAAAAAAAAAAAAGAAACTAGTGTACGAGAAATTAAAAAAATAAAACAAAAATTTAATATTTTAATTATAATAATTATTTTTTGCAAGTTTATCTTCATGGGATGGGGTAAGTATTATTATTAATTAACTAGGCTGCATAGACACGGGTACCACTACAAGAAAATAGTGCATTGCCTACAAATTTTTTCAATATTTTTTCAACATGCCTATGAAATTCCCAACGTAAATAATTTCGTCCTTAAATAGTAAGACTTGCCTACGATTTGCCTACAAAATTTTCTAACTACAAATATAATTGCCTAGGAAATTATTTGTATAGATAAGTTTGCTTTCGGAAATTGCAAATGTGTTGGTAGATTGCTCGTAGGTAATTTGTTTGCCTAGGAAATTATTTGTGTAGGTATTTTTTTCAAAGATTATTCTAAAAATTGGTAGGCAAATCGTAGGCAATCCTCACTTTTTAAGGACCAAATTATTTTTGTAGAAAAATTTCGTAGCTATTTGAAAATTTCGTAAATTCTTCATTTTCTTGTAGTTATACGCAATAGGGGTACGACACGATAGAGGTATGGAGACACATGTTTTAAAAAAATTTGGGTAAGATACGACAGAGATACGATTTTTTTTATTATTTTATATTATCCCTGTAAATATAAGTATTTTTATATTTTTTTAAAAATACGTGCAAAACAAGTATTTTGTACATGTATGTAAATATTTTTAACACATAAATAAATATAAAATCAAAACAAGAGGAACATTCCAATAAAAAATGTAAATGATCACCAACATCATAAAGTCAGTAGTCAATATACAAAAAGTATGAATAAAATAGTTAAACCGCAAATATGCAAAATTTTAGATAGAATATAAAATCACAACTCAATTATAAAGTAATCTAACTATGCCTGTGGAACTTCGACAAACAATGGTGTGTCGACCGTGATAGATTTCTATTGCTTGTAAATGTGGGTTAATATTAATGCAATATATGACAAATTTAAAGTAAAAAATATTAATTTTTCAAGTTTAACCCCGCGCGTGTATTATGTCCGTGTCTGACACGTTAATCAGTCGTCCGACATGGTACTCAAAATTATAATTATTATTTTTAATTGGGATACACTTTGATCACCCGTGTACATCACGTGATGTATCGGGTGCATATTTTACACATGTCGGCGTATCCAAATATCCGCAGTGTATATGACACTGCATTATTAAAAAATTCCAAAATATCTGTGCATCCTAATTACTCTCTCCGTCCCATTTGAAGTTGCACACTTTGACCGGCATACATATTAAGAAAAAATTAATTTTTGTGTGTTTTGTTGACTTTTTAAAGGGGATGGAGGGTGGAGATTGTGAGATGAAGATTGTAAAATTATTTTCTATATTTGGGATGTACAACTTTAAATGAGACGAATAGAAATGAAAATTGTGCAACTTGAAATGGGATGGAGGGAGTAGAGAGGAGAATGATCCCATGTACTCCACCCAATGAAATAATGAGAACACTGAAAACAAGTTAGATTTGACAAATGATGGTATAAATTAGAATAGTGGGGCTAATGATTTGCAGTGGGGTCCAAAAATTGGGCCACAATTTATGGACGCAATTGACAAATTATGTAAAGTAAAAATCAAAAGTAGCAATGACAGCAAAAGAGGCGACTCAAAGTGAGGGCCACAGTTAATTAATTAACAAGGGATTAAGGTGGAACCTTCCATTCAATGAGTAAGTAAGCTAACCAAACATTTCTTTAATTAAGAGGTTAACCAAACTTTTCTTTAATTATAGACTCTATTGTGAAACTTATCATGATATGATAAAGAAACTACTATTACACTTACAAATTGATATCACTATTCTTATAAATTAATATTAATAACATTTAATACTATAATATTAGTTATAAGTGTAATGACATCAATTGATAAATGTAATGATATTAATTTGTAAGTATAAGTGTGTAAGTTTCATACTATGAACAAGTTTCACCGGAGATCTGGTCTTCTTCAATTAATTTAATTAAAAGGCTAAATCCGAGAAAAAATAAATTTGGTTCCATAACTTATCTATTGTCCATTTCTCATCTAAAAAATTTTAACTATCCAATTTTTGTCCCATACCTAAATTGATTGTTCAATTTTGCTCCAATTTTCGCCGAAAAATCGCGAACAACGTTGTTTCAGTCACATGCAAGTCACGTGCTGGTAAAATTTGGAGGTTTTCGATACCTCTCTGACGTGGATGCTGACTATTTTTTTCTTTTACTCGTTTTACGTTTTTTAATCAAGTAAATTACATATGTGTAAATAACTCAATAAATTATATTAAAACTAAAATTTTAAAATCTACAAATTTAAAAACGATTAAATTTTACGTGCATGTGACTTGTATGTACAAAAAAGGGTATATTTTTATAATTTTTCGATGAAAATTGGATCAAAATTGAGCAATCACTTTTCTTATGGGACTAAAATTAAATATTTATTTTTTTCGAAATGAAAAATGAACAGTAGATAAGTTAAGAGAGAAAACCCTATTTTCTCGCTAAATCCCATTTGGTTTGCACTCTAATTGTTTTTTTTTTTTAGGAGCTCAAAACAAGATTACAGGATGTGTGGGTCTTGAGCAAGAGACATAATGTGTCTTGGAATATCATCGTCCACCCAAGCTGGTTTGCACTCTAATTAATTGACTCCTAAATACTGTTAAGCGGGATACATGTGGGCCCCCTCATGTCAATTGCCCCACCTTAAAGCTAAGCTTAATCATTTCTTCTCCTTTTCATTGTCCTTTTTTCCGAAATGATTTGCATTTTACTTCCAAAATCAGCTTCTTCCCAATTCAAGCAAAACTCCCACATTTTCAAAATCAGTATGGTGGATGATTAGCATCAAATTTCAGCATCTTTTTCACTACCTCTTTCTATCGATCTCAACATAAATATATTAGGTCTACGTTTGTAAAACGTGATTATTTTGATTTCTATATTAGGGTTTCTACATTATGATTGAACGTATAAGTTAAGTTCAAATATTTAATTAGTTAATTAATTTATACAAGTCAGTAGCTTTCTCTTCTTCGATCTGTTCTTCACACTGCCGACACTATTAATTTTCACAAAAAAATGTAGTATGCCAAATTTATAACTAGTTTATGTGCATAAATGAACCACAATCGTTATCAATGAATATGTGCATAAATTTCGTCCTCATGTCATAGTTTATAAGTTATTCGTGAGAAAGTAAATCAAAGTTAAAAATGGAAAGGTATATATAGTTATATACCACGTAGATTTTCCATATGCTATATTGAAGGTGCCAATGAGTCAAGATTTGAGATGATGGTAAAATGAGGAAGAAGTTGGGTCCATGATTTTAATTAAAATAAAATCATAAATTATAATTAAAATCTATTTCACATTAACCGTACTAATTCTTATATGCACAAACTCTTTTGTGAAACTTGTTCATAATATAAAACTGATATCATTATTACACTTATAAATTGCATACCACTACTTTTATAAACTAATACCAATAATATTTAATATGATTTTAGTTTATAAGTATAATAATATTAGTTTATAAGTGTAGTGATATTAATTTATAAGTGTAATAAATAAATTTCATACTAGGAACAAAGTTCACAAAAGACTTAATATCATTCAAATGAAGGATTATTAATTACTGAAAAATTATGAATAGTACCTAGGGTTCTTTATACAATTTCTCGAGCTTTAGAAAAACAATTTCAAGCCATGAAAGTGTGGCACATATCCCTATTTTACTTTTGTATTTCATCTCACGTTTCACTACTTTGAATACTATGGTCGTTCCTAATTATCTGGTTGTACTATCTAAATGATGTTCGGTGTTCCTAATTATTTGTCACTTTTGCTAATATCAACAAAAGTTATTCTTTTTTTCCACCAATACCCTTAACAATCACTTGTAATTATAAATTTATTAATAGGGTTAATGGCATTTCCACTCCCATAGGATTTTGGCCTTATGAAAATGGTTTTTTTTTAACCGTTTTGGTCCTATGGAAATTTTCCGTCCAAAATAAACGGATGTTGATGGATGAAATACACACGCCGTTAGAAATTTTAAGAAATTGATCTATTTTGGTCGACCGATAGAAATTTCAAAATTCTGATCAACTAACAAATTTCGTCAATTATTGACGGTTGGGACCAAAATTGCCGAAAAATACAATTTTCGATACCAAAACTGTTTCCAAAAAAAATCTAGTGGGACCAATATTGCAATTTACCCTTTATTAATATCATCAATTAGTAATAAATTAATGAGGCTGCAGTATCTTTTGGTATCTAATTAATAAAAAAATGGTTTATGTAAATTAATAAAATCGGAAGGAATATTTTAATTCTTTAATGACCGTGACGATTTAAGGATCATATGTTTATATTTTCGCAAAAGTAAGACATTAACTTTTTGGCAGGATTAATGTAGGCCTTTTAGCTTTTATTTTTGGCAAATGTAGACCATTTAATGGACCATTATGAAATTAATTTTTTACTGTCCTATATGTGCAAATTCTTTTTTTACCGTCCTACATTTGCGCCAAAAGAAATTTATGTCCTATATTTGTCAAAATCACTATTTTAAAACGTCATTCCCAAATTATGCTTCATCCCACATGCAAGACTTACTCTTTTAAATTACACGGCTTAATAAGGAATAACACATACTAAAGTAAAATCACCATTAATTAATTTTCAAATATGTGACTTGAAACACAATAAAAATAAATTAATAGCGATGTGATGGGAGTTAGAGGCTGCTACATATCATATATAGTCTATAAACCAACCGGCAGCAGCAACGTTTATTACGTTATACACGAATTAATATTTCTACGTACAAAAACTTGTAAACAATACAGTTGATAAAATGTCATTTCATGGTTATATGATGGGCCCCTCCCCCAAATATGTCCCAACATATTTATATGAACAACAACTGAGAATTTTCTTGTTTGATTCATATCCTCTTTACTAATAACAATTAATTTGTTATAAAACTGATTTAACTTATAAAAAAAAAAAAGGAAAAATGGGGCACCATTCTTGCTGCAATCAACAGAAAGTGAAGAGGGGGCTTTGGTCACCTGAGGAAGATGAGAAGCTCATCAGATACATTACGACTCACGGCTACGGGTGCTGGAGCGAAGTTCCCGAGAAAGCAGGTTCGTCGTCTACTTTAATTATTTGGGAATAATGTTTGTTTAGGACAGTAACTGGGGTAACAATTGAAGGACAAAATGTTTTCAGTTTGACAAATGCAGGCCGTTTATATATTTATACTCTCTTGTACAATTTTCGTGTTTTTGGAAAGAAATTAGGTTTAGTGATCATTAATATATACTACAGGAAATAATGTGAAATTAGCTGGGAAAGAAATCGTAAGTGGATATCAAGAATTTTCTTATAACTTATGTTCAATTTCAGTCTTGTGCTTTATTAATTTTTTTTAATTATGGTCCTTTTGGTATCGATTTTTTGGCCCTTTTGGACTAAAATTGGAAAAAATGTAAAAACGTATAAGACTATAATTAGACATAAAAATGGATCAAAACTGAAAAAGTAAAACGCACGTATATAACCAAAACTGTAGTCTTGCATGTTTTTACTTTCTTCAATTTTAGTAAGGATCAAAGTAGACACTAAAAGGGCCAAAATTAAAAGTAAAAACATAGAGTACATGATTAAAATTAGACACAACCTAAATTATAAGACGACGATTCTTGATATTAACTCCGTCGCTAATTCTGATATGCTGATTGTCGGTCGTAATTAGGGTTGCAAAGATGTGGGAAGAGTTGTCGTTTGAGATGGATAAATTATTTGAGACCTGATATTAGAAGAGGGAGATTTACCCCTGAAGAGGAAAAGCTCATCATCAGCCTTCATGGGGATGTTGGCAACAGGTTCCTTATTTCTTCATCTTCCAAATTCTATAATTTTTTTTTGATATTTAATTTGTACGCCCATGGGGGTTGAATTCAAAATAGTCCTATAATTTTTCTTCTTTTTCAAAATGGCCAAGATCAAAAGTTTGATGTATATGAAATTGGTCCTAATTTTACGCGAATCGTACCATTTTCATCTCAAATTCGCTGTAATTGACGAAACGACGTTTTTCGCCTTACATGTCAACATTCAATTTGGAGATTTACGGCTGAAATGCATGACCAGAAACGACGTCGTTTTATCAATTACAGTGAATCTGAGACGAAAATGGTACAATTCGTGAAAAAATTGGGATCAATTTCGTACATCAAGCTTTTCTGGGATTATTTTGAAAAATGTAAAAAATTATGGTACATATGTCGTCGTTGCATAACTCATTGCAGTAGATACTATTTTCCAGCCTTTAATTTTATTTTCTTGACTGTGATATACGTACACTGTTTCTGTTCAACCTACAATCGATGAATTCATGAATTCATGAATTCAACTATGGATGTGTATGTATATTAGTGAATGTGTACGTATTTTGACTGCGAAATTGTAAGTTATATAGTAGCTATCAGTATAACTGACATTAATTTGTGGGACGTTAAGAAGCCAATATCGTAAGTGTTGGTTTATTAGTTCAATCAAGGTTGTCATTTCAATAACCAAAAAGGCAAAAACAACACTCTCAACATTAAGTATGAATTAATTATTTTCAAAATGCCTTCATTTGCACATTTCTCAATTGATCACTTCAAACTTAAGCTTCTTCAAATATGCTAAGCTTTATATATATATTCGGATCAAGAAAGAAGTTGTTTAATGACACATTAATATATATTATAGTTTCGTGTGAATTTGATTCACGTGAACTCTTTTCTTCAAAATAATATTATCTAGTATACAAAGTAATATTGTTTAGTATACGAAGTATCACATTTTAAAAAAAATACTTGATTTTATGTACGCAAAAATTTATGTCAACTCGAATTCACGTGAACTCTTTTACTTCAAGTATCACTGTTGTGCATAAACACTATTACACTATCCCTGTTGTGCATATACGAAGTGCCAATATGGAATGTTTAAAAATCAATCGTTTTTCTAAATAATTATAGTGCACATTTATCACCAACACTCGAAAAAGAGACCAGTTTACGTGAACCCAAATTCACATAAGACCTACTCTTTTTTGTATTATTCTTCTCAAAATCACTGAACCATAATAAGCAGTATATATACTAAACAGTATTACCGAACTCACTATTTTTTTTGTCAATTTCAAAACGGTAATTAATTTATAAAATTTGGTTGTAGGTGGGCTCATATAGCAAGCCATTTACCCGGAAGAACGGACAACGAGATCAAGAACTACTGGAACTCATGGATCAAGAAGAAAATAAGAAAACCCTCATCAACTTTAACCAACACCACACAATCATCCGAACAAATTAATTCCCATTTCAAATACACACAATTAATGCAAAATCATCACCATATAGATTTCTCAAATCAAGATTTAACCACAAAATTACCACATCTAATTCACCAAGACACCACCACCACCTTATTCCCTTTACCAACTCCCAACTCATTCATGTTTGACATCGAAGGCTCGAACATGAACAACACGTGTCGTTTAGATCACAACATTTTCCAAGAAAACACGGCATTCTATAATGATCAAGTTCAAACATCCGATCAAATGGCGCAGTATACGACGGCTATAACACCATTGATGATGGATCATAACATGGAGAATGTAATGTTGCCCATTGAAGTGCAAAACTCATGTGGGATGAATGAATGGTGTGATCAGGCACAGCAGATTATTCCAAGCTATTTGTTTTGGGATGAAGGAGAAGGCCAAATTGGAGGGCAGGAAATTATGTCTTCTTTTCCTGCGTCTCTCTAATTGGAAAATTAAATAAAATATGCAGAGTATATATATATAACTGATCATGATCTAATTTGGCTTGTAATATATGATGTGAGTGATTTTCTTGTATTTATATTTGGTTTTTTTTTTTTTTTGAATTATTTTGGGCGGATTTGACTTTTATGTATGCTGAAAAAGAGAGGTATATATTTGGAAGTGACTGTGAATGAATGTTGTTTTGTTTTTCTTGAATTTTGTGAAGAAAGCTTAGCTAGTTTGGAGAAGAAATAAAGGATGATTGATGAAGTGCTCAAAAATATTTTCAATTGTATCTATTTTAAATTGGTATTCCACTGTCTTATTCATATATACTTGTTATAGAAAAAGGGTTAAATTTGCATAAAAATTCCATATCTATTGTGTATTTATCAATTATACAATATATTGTTTTGAAACTTACAATTCAATATATAAATTAATTATTTGTAATTTGATGTATGGGTCTAATTTCCAGCATTATGTAACAATCGAAGCCACCTTCAAATTGTGGATAATGTTGTTATTTGAACAAAAAACGTGAATTTAAATCATAGAAATTGGTATATAATATAATTATAACTTACATATTACTAATTAAAACAAATATATCAATATTGTTGAACGGAATTTCCAACATGTGAAGAAGCCTAATATGAACATATATACTAATGGAGGCCAAGTAGGCCTGACCACACTTGGTGTTATTTTGCCCTAGCAAATATTAAGGTCCTGTTTAGTTCACGGTATATTTCAGGATAGATCGGGATTAGCATTTTAATCCTCACATAACCAGCTGTTTGGTTTGTGGGATGAGGGCTCAAGATACATTTTTAGTTCTAGTATAAAAATGTGTTTAATCTCTATATGGAGTGTGAGATTGACCGGGATTAGTATGATCAAGAGTTGCAATTCTACAATTCAAACACATACCTTGATTCAAACAAACCAATTCAATCAATCCAATCTTACTCGATCTTACTCAATCCTATCATAACTAATCAAATCCAATTCTGGGAACCAAACGAGCTCTGAGGGTATAAAGAGAGAAAAGAAGATTATTCATAGAATTCCAACTACGTACAAGAAATCTTGCAAAGCATTAACTAAAGTTTCAACTGGCAGATCGAAATGAGATTTTGACAACACGTTCAAGAATCTTGGAGGTACATTTTTAGTTGTTGGATAAAGCTGTATTCAGGACAGCAAGTTTAGAACACATTGGATTTAATGTAGATGATATCGGTTTCTTTCTTACGTTAAAGTTTACATATAAACATACATCAACTCATCCCATCTCATTTAACAGCTTCAGTGCACAGCTTCTGCTCCATATTCTGATACAAACTGTAGCTAAATCAACTCAACAGCCAATCGAATCCCATCCCTCGTGTGATCATGCAACCGAGCTACCACGTCGTAAATCATTGCACTCTCCGTATGCTTCGTGTCACCTGCCATGAACCTAAACTCACATCCTTCGATATCAACGCTACTCCACCCTGTCTCCTTTTTCAACTTCTTCGATCCTCTCAACTCCGCTCGTATCTCCCCCACTTCGTCCCATCTCCCCACTGCAGCATACGCATTCGATAAGGTAACTCTCCAAATGCTATTACCTGGTTCCAAAGCTGCAATCTCTTTTGCTGCTTTCTCAGCCACACTCACATTCCCAACGAGCACGCATGCACTTAACAACGGGCCCCAGACATCAGACCCCGGTTTTAAAGGCATCTTGTGGATGAAATCCAATGCTTCTTCGACTCTCCCTGCTCGTCCCAACATATCTACCATGCATGCAAAGTGTTCCATTTCTGCCTTTATTCCGTAAAGTATTTCCATTGAATAAAATATGTCAAGACCTTCTTTTACTAATCCGGCATGAGCACATGCTGTAAGAACATTCATGAATGTGATTGCGTTCGGGTTTTCAAGATTGGTGAAAGAATTCAAAGCAGAGCTCCCCTGTCCATTGACCCCGTACGCTGCGATAATTGAGTTCCAAGATCCAACGTCTCGTTCATCCATTTCGTTAAAGATATTCTCCGCATAACCTAGCTTTCCCGATTTTGCATACATATCTACCAGAGCATTTTGGACGAAAATATCACCAAGAAATCCTGTTTTCATTACATAACCATGGATGACTTGGCCCTGTATAAGCAGAGCCAAGTCGGAACAAGCTTCAAGAGACGCAAGGAACGTGACAAAATCCGGAGAAACATTATTTTCTCTACGAATTTCACCAAGAAGTTCCAATGCACCAATGGAATGATCGTTCTTTACAAAGCATTTAATCATAGTATTCCAAGAGATCACGTCTCTGTTAGCCATCGTTCTAAAAACGAGGAATGCAGAATCTTTGTCTCCGTTTTTCGCATACATATTCATAAGAGAATTATCAGCAATACTACAAGGGAGAAACCCATGTTTGATCAAGTATCCATGAATCATTACCCCACATTTTCCACAGCCTCGTAGCAAGTTCGCCATAGTTTCCGGAGAAGGATATAAGCCCTTGTTATAAAAACAGAAACGACAAAAGATCAAAATAGCCTCGATAAAGTATCCATTGACGGAGTACATCTCTATCAACGAATTCAAAACAAGACTACTCGTACACCAATTGCCTTTCAACACCATTCCATGAATCCCCTGCATAATCTTACAGTTTCTAATCTCCGAACACGCTTGCAAGACGGTCACCATTGTTAAGTCATTAGGAAAAACACCATCTTCTAGTATACTGCGAAACAGAGCTAAAGCTCCCTCAGCATTTCCATGGCTGACACAACCTGAAATAACACAAGTCCAAGAAACAACATCCCTGCAATTCAGCCTATGTAGAAGCTTTTCTGCATCTTCTAACTTCCCTGATTTAGCATACGCATCTATCAAACAATTCTGCAAGAATATATCCGAAATAAACGAACTTTTAAACGCGTAACAATGAATAGCTCCAACCAAATCTTGATCAACTTTCAGAAGGACCGAAAGCGTAAACTCATTCGGTTGTACACACTCCAGCATTTCAGAGGATAGCGCTATCGCTTCATCTTGAATCCCGTTCCGCTGATAAGCCGATACCATGGATGTCCAAGACACGACAGTTCTGTGCGGCATTTCATCGAACACCTTTTCCGCATCTTTTATTTGGTCACATTTTGAGTACATGTGCAACAGAGAGTTGGCGATGAACACATCGCTTTCAATTCCAGACTTAACAATTTGGGCGTGAAAACAAGAACCCATTTTTGGGTCTTCGATTTCAGAGCATGTGCGCAGTGAAAGAAGCGCGCCTGAGAAAGTGTCTTTTTCAGGCGGCGAAGAACGGCGGAGGAGTGAGCGGTTGATTTTGGGTTCAGAAACGGGTGAAATGGGACTGTGAATACTTGAGCAAGAGGGTAATACAGAAGATTGCACAAGTAAAGATTGCATTTTTTAGCAGTCGTTTATTTTTGGCAGTGTTGTTTGGAAACTTGAAGGAACCCACCACCTGTTTGAAGAAAGACATATATCACAACCTTAATTTTACGGAAAATATTGGGTGATGTATTAATATCGTAATTTTTTTTTAAATAATGGAAATTATGTTAAATTTTAAAAATTAATATAATTTTTTATAGATTATCATAACATATTATTATACATATAATTTATTTAGTATCACAATAAAATGACATGTTTAAGCAAATATATTAATAATAGATAATACAAATATTGTCTGTGATGAGGAATATTTGTGTCGTCCAATGGGAAAGAGACACGTGGAAGTTTGACCACATATTAGAAGAATTAAAGAATAATTGCATGGGCCAAAGCAATGAAGAAATGAGTTGGGCTTGGCTGGGAAGCCTAAGACCCTGGTATTCGAGCAGACTGGAGAGACACCGAACTAAGGGGACTGGAGAAAAGCGAGGCCCAATGAAGGGAAGCAAGCTGAGAAGATGGGCCCAGGAGGATAACCTGGGCCCTAGAGATTAAGGATTCGAGGAGCTGGGTCACTGGGCTCATAAATCTAAGAAGATTGGGCCCAGGGAAGTCGGCCCCAAGACCGTGTACCTTGGTCCGAGAGATGCCTTAACGGGCTTAATGAGTAATGACCCATGGAATGAGATATTAATCAGGACCGTTGAAAGAGAGGATATCAACGGTGAGAGAGTCTTGATCCACGTGAACCAAGAAGTGGACTGAAGGAGTTAGTTCCGATATTTAGGGGAGTCGAAAGCAGGATATTGGAGGTTGCGAGAAAAGCGGACCTCTAGATTATGATCAAGGGCTCATACCCATGATCCCTGAAAAGAAGGAGGAGAACATGGGAGACGTGAGTCAGCCCTGGATAGAGGGGGGAGTAATGGCGAGACACGATTTGAACATGGATTGAGTGGAGGAAGAAGAGAAACCTCCGGCTGGAGGAATTTAAATATCCCATCCAGGTATCACGAAACACACACAATGACACAATCGCCTGCTTTTACTTACTTACACTTGAATACTTTGAGTTGAGCTATTGAATACAATTTTATTTGAGATTAAGAGTGATAACTGACTTGAGCGTCGGAGAGCCCACGCCGGAGCCTCCTCCGGCGTGTTTTTCAGGTACCTACGTGAAAATTGGTAAGGTTCCTGCAGTCAAAGCTTGAAGGATTTTCAATATTCAACGTACGAATCCCCGTTGAATTCCAAGTCATCTCTTGACCATTTTTTGCACATCAAATTGGCGCCGTCTGTGGGAAAATTGAGCTAAGGCGTGAGTTTCCTTTGGTTCTATTTTTCCAGAATTTTTGAGAGGATTTTCCAGAGAATTTATAAAACAATATCCTCAATATACGCATTTTTTGTGCTTCTGTGCTTAATTATTGAATTGTGAGTTTCTCGTGATAATGAATTGTGAATTGGTGTATGATTGATATCACACCACCTGCTTGATAAAATACTTAAGTGAATTACGATTCATTTGAAGATTAAAGCTAATTATTAGCAAGTTTTAATTACAACTTACTTGAGCTATGTGGTTGTGGCTGATTGCATTGTTTAATTGAAGTCATTTTGACTACCAACATGATATTGAAAGTTGAAGCTACGAGAACTGCTTCTCATTTGAATTTCAGTAGTGATAAGAGTTGAGATGATTGCATGAAATTTTTGGATAATTTTGTGAAATCTTTGATTTTTCTCAATGAATTTTGAGTTTAATTAAATCTGAATGTATTATTGTATGTTGAGTGTCCAAAAAATAGGGGGACCACGAGGTTCCCCTGGAGAAAGCAGTTGATAATCCCCACTTTTAGTGGAGAACTGAGTCAACAAACGAGATATGGTTTCCTATTTTTCAGGGATATAAACAGGGAGCTAGAAAGTGGTTCTTGATTTAAAGGGAATATGATCAGTTAAAGACCCCCAACTTTAGGGGAAGACTAAGTCAAGAATAAAGTGGTTCCCAGATTTTTCAGAACTGGGGCAACCAGCTGGCAGGGAGGATATAGTTTTTTAATCATCTCGAGATGAGACAGGGGGATCACCCAGTGCAGATTGGAGGTACGTCCACCCAACGAGGTGAGCAGTGCAGACTGGAGGTCCATCCGCCCATCGAGGTGGGCAGCGTAACCTGGAGGTACAATTCAAGGGTAGCACAAAAACTCTCTTGTTGATTCAATTAATTATAAAGATCACGAGGTCTGCAACAGATGGAAACCATGAGGTAGCAGATGAATTGGGTAAGTGATGTTAAACCCGTGGCTAGTTGTCATGTATTTGATAATATATTGAGTGATGAATTTGTAGGTCCCGAACGGGTTAAGTGACCATTAAGTCTAGAGGGATGGGTGAATAGACTTACGAAAAATTTGAACACTGGCAGATCGGTGTGAGAGCGATAGCCCGATCGAGGCGCGAGTGAATCGGTTGGTTCGATAACCAACTTATGTAAAGCGGTCGATTCGTAACTATCGATTAATCGATGTGTGCGGAAGCTTAAGTTTTACCCGTGAAAATGGTTTGTATAAATCGATTCCAAGTTTTATCTTTTTAATCGATGACGTAAATATCGGTCCGATCGATCGTAAGCTTGTGTCATTCGATCTTAACTTAGAATGTATGCGTTTTAAGATTGTGCGATGTGAGAGCGATTAATCAAAGCAAAAAAGGCACACAAGATTTATAGTGGTTCGGACAAACCAGCCCCACGCCCACTCTTCCCTTCGGAAGGGCACCAACTTAACCGACTTAACCGATCGACTTAGTTTAGTGTGTTAGTCCAACACAAAGACACCAACAGATGTTTTAAGAGTTCTCACTCAACCGATCCCGTAAATCAAGACTAGAAACCCTAGATCGAAAATTGCTAAACAACTTATCCTAACTTGGGGTTTGGGTAAGATTGTTGAGGTTCCAACTATGAAATCTTTCCTTGCTTAAGCGACTGATAGCTAGATGAAAAGATTTTTGCTAAGAACTTATGGGATGAACACAATATAAAATAAGCTTGTTGTTGTGTTCTTCGATGGAAATCGACTATAGTTTGAGCTTTCGATTATGTTGTTTGTCCAAGCATTTCCGAGGTATCACTCAAGTGTGATCCCATATTTATAGACCTTGAGATCAAAGAGCCGCTGGAGAGCAATTTGAATCTCGTGCTATTTTAGGTAGAGTTTAGAGGCTTGATGTGACGCGTGCTTCAGAACGGCATGGGCCGAAAAGCGTGAATGTGTATTTTATAGCCGTTTGAGAGAGCAACATCGAATCCCATGAGTATCGACTCTGTTCATACGTGTTTCTTCCTTATGGATGGAAGCCTTGCTTGCGTTGTTGTTCCTCCAACTAAGGTTGGTATTCTTCTTGTTTAGATCGCAGACGTATGATAAGATGAAACATCGGGTTTTCATCTTATGAGCCGATCCGATCGGTCTCAATCGATCAATGATGATCTTTAAATTGACTTAGCTTCAACCGGCCGACTTACCGATGTAGGTCTTCCGGTGCGATCTTCCGAAGTCATCGATCTTCGAAGTATTCGAGGTTTGAGCTTCATGACTTTGAAGTTATCCGACTAGATCGATTCGATCCGATCTTCCGATTCGGGTTTAAGATTTTGTCGTTCGGATATCGAACTTTCTTCCGATTCTTCAGATTCGACCTTTACATATTGAGTTCCCCTCAATATGTGACCTATCTATTACATCGCTTTTTCTATACAATCATTATCAACCGGGTCTCCTATCGAGATAAATGTAAACATCGACCAGGATAATGTGTCCGATTGGTCCTATTACATGTGTTTTTGAACTTTCATCAAAACTATAAATTTCCCAACAATTTCCCTTTTTGATGAAACCAAAACACCGAGAAACCAAACAGTTGATAAGTATAAAACGATTAAAGAGCAAGTAATCGGAAGACAAAAGAGATTTTGTCTTGGGATCGAAAAAATAAACTTTTCATTAGATATGTTGATTACATGTTACATCGGAAAAGTTTTGAATTTAAAAGCGGTGATCCCTAGACGCGTCTCCTCGAATCTTTCACTCTTGGGCTTGTATCCTTCCGCATTTCTCTTTGGTCTTGTGGAACGTTGAAAATCTGATAGAGTTTCCATTTGACATCGGGTTATCTGCACTTGATCGCTTATTTTGCGATTTGCTCAAGATGTCAAAGTAGAATCTCTCAAATGTCATCTGTCAAATGAGCCATCCGCCTTCTTTGAGTATATTAACGAGATCATACTCTTGGCGAGATATCTTTACATTTATAAGCTTGGAGAGATACTTCTAAAGTCCGATATTTATTCAGAACCATTGAGGAACTCATCATCCGGTGATTCTTCTTTTGGAACAAGATCAAGGACAAAAGCATCTAGAAGCCATTCACTTCGATCTTATTCCATTCCTCAAACCTCTTAGCGTGTGCGCCGGTTTTGGTATGATCTCGCCGACTTTTCCGGGCAACCGAGGTTCCAAGTGCGATTTTCCGCTTAATCCTTTCTTAGCCCTTGATTTGAACTGTTTCAACCCTTACGCTTGTGCCCTTTTTTTGTCCTTCTTTCTTCTTGATTACCATACTCTTTTGGACAATTTCTGACTAGCTCATTATCACCAGATTCGGGGAGAGGACGGTGACTTTCCGGTGCGAGTAATCGGGTCCAGATTTTGATGTCAAAGACCACCATGACCTTTCTTTCTTGCAATTGAGCTTTGTCCATGGGCCTTATCTTCCGATGTGAAGGTTGGTTTCTCAGATCCTTCCCTTTTTGGTTTGATCAAAAAAGCGATTGAGGTGGGAAGTCGAGACCCAAAGTTGATTGACAATGCTCGATTTAGATCATTAGATAAACCGAAGTTTGAGTTGTTAGATTCGAGCAGTTATGTAATTTTCTTTCTTGGCAGTTTCCATTGTAAAGAGAGAGTGTCCAAATCATTTTGTCAAATTCTCTTCTCGATACCTCGAGCCTTTTTCTCATTGAGTGTCGAAAAGAAGATTGATTTTGATCCACTGTTTTCAGCTTGTCATCAATCGATTTTGTAAGCGCTGGCCAGACATGGTGGTCATGGATTGGGAGAATCGATCTCTCGATTGCTTGATTTGTTTGAGATCGATTTGTCTTCGATCGCTTAGACTCCCTCAACTTCTTTCGGGAGATCTTTGAGACAAATCGATCTCCGAAGTTGATCCTGGTGATTTGAGATGTAGGAATGGATCCATCACTTGATCAAAGTTCGGGCGTTGAATGCCTCCGGTGGTTGGTCGTGAACGCAAAATTCCACTTTCATTTCCTAGCATTCACCATTTGAGGATTGTTTACGGAGCGACTTGATCGGCGGATTTTTCTTCTTGGCAATTCCAACTTCTTGGATGAGCCACTTTGGGATATTAGCTCATTTGGTGATCCCACTTTTGATGACTTCCTCATATCGAAGTCAAAATCTGCGAACTCATCCGCACCACCCATCTTGTTCAACAAGTAAGATAAGAGGAGAAGCTTTTTAATTGGAGATCTCTCCGGTGAGGATCTCCGCTTTCGATTTTAATGGATACATCTCATCAATCTAAGATTCTTGGTCCGACCATTTTTCCGGTGATGGTCTTTGTTGATATGAATCAGAATTATCTTTGGCCCGCATACGTTGGATTGAGATGCTCGTTGTGCTTGAATGAGGGGGGAAGTTGTCCGATTGGTTGACATGAAGGATGATATCTTGGATCAGTTCATGAGCGGAGAATATATAGAGTGACATGCTTGTGCAAAATCGGTGAATCACTTTGAGGTTGAGAAGGAGATTTATCGGTTTGTGCTTCCACAGATCGTTTGGAAGCCCTGAAAAGTTGAGAAAGCTTACTGGAGTTTTTGTTGCGCAATGCATCGCTTCGGGCGCTTTTTTTTTCTTACGACTCATCTTTCTTTTATGGTTTTGTAAACCTTTCTTTGCCTCTTTTCTTGGGATACCGTTTTCGTTTTTTTTACGTGGAGCAACCGGGTGGATGGATACTTTTTCTTTTGCTCTTTTCCTTTTTTTGGTTTTGTTGAGTGGGCTTTCACCTCATGATGTTGGAGATAATATATATAACTAGAAGTTGATGAGAGGAAGGCATTGTAGGACTTAGATCCATTCTCGATTCCGGCCGGAGCTTGGCGGTTTGTCCTTCAATATAATTGCAACCTTGTTGAGATCGACTCTCTTTTTTTAAAGATCGCCTGGATTCATTAACTCCAAATTTTTCGTGTTCTTGGAGCAAGATGGCTTTCAGAAACCTTGCAATTGATGTTCTGAGCCCCATCAAGGTGGTCATCTTATGCACATTTTGACCGATGTGAGAGCATCTGGGCTAAATGAGATTCCCATGATCGTTCTTGAATGTCAAACAACAATCTGACTTTTCTTTTGAGCATTGGCCCGATGAATCCGCTTTCGATGTTTGTTTTCCTCTCTTAAGAGCTCCTTTCGATTTCTTCATCCTCATTCTCCTGTCTGTGAGAGATTCGCCCTTTGCAGGATCTTGAGCATTTGAAAGTGATTGCATTTAACCGATTTCTTTCTCCGCTGATCGGTTACATCGGTTTCCGGTTTTTTTTCAGATCCACACTCAAATTTGCGCAAGAATTGAAGTACTTCGAATCGCATCACCGATTGCAAAGGAGAGCGAGCAATATGTTTCGATCAAATTTTAGGAGAATTTGTTCCACCTCCATGGATTGAGATCCTCGGTGGTTCCAATGAAACGAACTTATCCTCAAAGATCTTCGTTGGAATAGTTGCACATGATCTTTCCTAGTCCATGAGTGGCCATGGTGAGTGAGATAGACTCATTAAATTTGTGCATAATCAATATCAATATCATACCGCTGAAAACAAAAAGGCAATGAAGCATAAATTAGAAAAACAACTTTTGAAAACAATGTTTTTATCGGAAAGAAAGATTCATCATTAAGTTTAAAAGAAAATATTACGATTCAAATTTTCGAGAGAAGATTTTGAACTCTAAGAAATCGCTTTTGAAACGTGAGAAAATTTGAAGTTTTTCAAAGGAGAGTAATGCAAGTTTGTGAAGCGTAAAAACTCGGTAAGGTTTGATGAATCTTATATAGAGGCGGAGGGTACAATAAGACAAGATTTTGAAGATCAATCGTTTTGAAAAGATTATACGCTCCAGATTTAGCGGTTTTGATCGTAGGTCGAAAACGACGACACAAAACTTTTGGATTTAAAAGCACGATCAAAGCAAAGAATTAATACATGTACCCCACGCCCGCATTAAATTAAATGATTTGGCAGAGTACACGCCACAAGGATAGTGGGTACAAAAAGGCAAATAATATCGATACGATCCGATAAATAAGTAAAGAACAAGAGAAAAGAGATGCTGATTGGGTTGATCGATGTCAGAATTAGTCAATATTACTTGTCAAGGTTGATTCCACTTGTTGATCTTAATCATTTCGCCTAAGCCTTAAGAAATTTCCTAACCCGATCCTTTTAACCGATCTTCTCAACAGATTCGATTTGATGAAACTTCGAGCTTAGCCGATCTTTCCTTGAGTACGCGTCGATTTCCCTTTTGATCCTCCTTGATCGAGTTGAAGTTCCCCTTCAACCGATATTTCGATATAGACCGATATATCCGATTTATTGGAGTTTCAAGCTCACCGATCTCTCTCATAGGATCATGCTTGTAAGTAATCGATTTTGGTTGACCTCATCCGATTCTTTTTTCAGATTAAGCCAATTCTTGGGATAAGTGTTACCGCCAAAACTTAGTCTAGAGTAGTAGCTTCTATTCCCTAAGTAGGCGTGATTGACATGCGTAAATATCGTCTGAATCTCTCGATATGTCAATCAACCGTAAATTTATCCAATTATCCCCGGTCGTGATTTCTACACTGGTCCTTTTGATGCAAATTTTCTGATAGGCTTCTTTGAAATGAAAATTGCATTTGCATCCTTGCTTGGCCTCTATAAATTGGACCAATGTTTTACACAACATCACCCATTCACCATACTTATCTTCTTTGTAAGAATCATGTATCTTGGTGAACCCTTGTTTCCGGTGAGACTTCCGGCAAACACTTTTACACCCTTTTATATGATTTCACCATCTCAAATCAACCCTTTGCATCCCTTATTGCTGTTTTCTTCATCATCTTCGATTTCACATACGATTTGCAAAGCTTTCTACCACTGATGGATCTGCTGTTAACCGAGAAGACACTTCTCCTAACCGTATGCACTTTTGGTGTCTATCGGATGATGTAACCGTAACCATCGGACTTAGTACGGTATAAAATACGCAAAGACATGTGCCCATGAGATCCGATGACCAACTCTTTGGCACACGTGCTCCATTTAAGGTTGGAGAGCCCTATTACTCCTCCTTTTTAGGGCTCGGGCTTAAGAATCCTATCAAGGCCTCTGTCGCTCCGGTTTTCTTGATCTTGACTTTTATGACATTTTGGGATTCTGTTTTTAAAGCTCTCTCTCACCCCTTGTTAAGTGGGGAAAAATGAGAGTTTAAAATCTCTCTTTCCTTCACTTCGGGGTTAGGATGAGGGTTTAGGGTTATAGGTTTAGGATTTTGGTTAACATTTATGTATCGACCTCGGGTCTTCTTGTACTTTGTAACTCAGAATGTAACCTCACCTTCGGGTTTTTATCAATGAAAAGTTCGTTATTTCATCGTTGTGTAAATTCGCTTTCTTATGCGATTGTTAGCTCTTAATCTCGAATCTTGCTTGTTGAATATCGCCTAAAAAAACTAATCACAAAGAAATACTATAACCAAATTGATTTAATCGAGATAATCCTTTAAACCGAAAGCATTTTCCTTTAATCGATAAACCTTGAATCGAGTTCCTTTAAAACCGATAGACTTTAAATCGATAAACTAAAATCGATCGATTCCTTTGGATCCGTAGCGTGTAAGTCCGATCGATTTTTGCTTATCATCTCTTGAGATCGATTAAGATACCAAACTTCAATCGATTTCTCTCGATCCGTTAGTCTCTTAACCCGACTAGTTCGAGAACATTCCATCAAACATTTTCGTGACATTTCTCCAAGATCTAGAAGTCCTAGCTTCATTGCATAAATCTCTGAATCTGATCTCGGCTAGTGGCTTGGTTAGAATATTAAACTTTTACGATATCAAGATGAATCTTTTCCATTTCGATATTCTTCTTTTCAACGTGATCTCTTATGAAGTGGTGTCCGACATCCACATGCTTGCATCTTGTATGTAGAACCGGATTTCGAGTGATTGCAATAAAGACTATTATCACACGTAATATAGGTACGCTTCTAGCTACAATGTTGTAATCCTCACCGCCGATCGTATTGAGAAACTTGGGGAACAATGACCTTTCCCGCAGACCATATATCGCTTTTTTGTTGATGTGAATCGATGTCCGCTTTTTGAAAACCACGAGACTTTTTTACTTCTAAGAATCGAACATGTTTCGAGGTTGATTTTTCGTCGATCTTGCAACCTCCATAATCTAATCTTATACCCACTAAGTTTAGATTATCATCGATGGGTAGAATAAACCAAGATTTATTGTTCCTTCAGATACTTAAGAATTGGCTTTAGGCTTTCTAGGTGGTGATCATTGGATTTGCTTGAAATCTTGCACATACACCTTCCATGCAAAAAGTGATATCCGGTCTTTGGCATTGTATAATAGAGATCCAATGAGAGCCCTATATTCTTTCTCGATTTGTTTTCGACCGGCCTCATCTGGATCCATCTTGAATCCAACCATCATAGGAATTTTGGCACTTTTTACTATTTTGAATTCCAAACTTAGCCAAAAGATTCCTAGTGTACTTTGCTTAAGCGATGAATATCCCTTCAGACTTTGTTTAACTTGGAGACCTAGAAAGTAATTCATAAACCCATCATGGACATCTCGAATTTCCTCTTGCATCGGTTTTGTCAATCTTTCACATAGGTTCTTGTTAGAGATCCCAAGATGATGTCGCCCACGTAAATCGAAACCATCGTAATATCTTCTCCATCTTCTATTTCGAATAAGGTTTCTCCATTGCTCTTTAGTGAACCCACTTTCGATCAAGAATCGGAAAGTGTATCATACCGAAAGCTCGCGGAACTGTTTGTGCCATAAAGAGCTTTTTCTTAAACGATACACTTGGTTGCCCTTTTTCAAAGCACGGAGGTTGTTCGACATAAACTTCCTTTAGTACCCCGTTTAAGAAAGCACTTTTACGTCCCATCCGATACACAATGAACCCTTGGGAAGATATGCCGTAAACAAACCCGAATGGCTTGCGAGCGATCGTGCAAAGGTCTCATCGTAATCAATTCCTTCGATTGTGAATACCCCTTAGCAACAAGTCTTGCCTTATTTTCGTGATAACATTTTTTCATATCTCTTGTTCTTGAAGATCCATTTCGTACAATTACGTCTTGATGACTGGTCTCGTCTACTAGTTCCCATACTTCATTTCTCTCGAATCGTTCCGGCTCTCGCATGGCTAGAATCCGTTTAAGCGTCTTGTAATGCTTCCTCGATTGTAGTTGGTTCCTTCATAGACAGATAACAAAGAATACATGGCACTTTCACCAATCGATGTCTAGTTTTAATTTTATCGACGGGTCTCCGATTATCGATCGGTTGGATGGGGTTATCCGTGTCCTTCGATACGATTCGACATGCGGTTTTGAGAACATCGTCCGTTTCGATAAAATCTTATTACTAGTGATTGGGAGTGGTGCGTGTTTATGGTCCACTTGATAAGAACAAGTCTCGGTGATGTTGGAATCATCATGTGTCATGTGTGAGAAGTGAGAACTTCAGAGTTCCCCCGAACCGGATGGTTCGATTCTTTCTACCGCCTCAAATTTAATCTTATTTTTTCATCGACAGCTTGTTCGTACCTAGGATCCGATTGATGGTGAATCGTTTTAGATCCGGAATGTAAATTGATCTGATTTCGATCCTTTTTTCCTTGATCGTTAGTGATCCATTTTCCAATATATTCGTTAGATGTACTTTTGTTCTCGATAGGCAGATTTCTCTTGATCAAGATGCTTCATCAAAGGTTACATGGGGTGTTTCTTCCACAACTAGGGTTCGCTTTTGTTGTAGAATGAAGAGAAATAGATGAGGAATACCCTAGAAATATACCCTCAATGGGACTTGGCCTCAAAAGTCTTCAACGGGACTTTTCCCATTGTTGTGTATGAATGACTTGTCTTCAAAAACATGGAAGTAAGAAACACGAGGTTTTCGCGCCTTCCATAGTTCATAGGGTGTTTTGTAGTGAGCCTTAGTCGAGACATCATCGGATGGCATGCAAAGGTTGATTGCTTCGCCTTTAAACGGTTTGGTATCGCATGTTCGGGCCTAACATTGTTCGAAAGCACTTCTTTGAGAGTTCTGTTTCTCCGTTCATTACTCCATTCATTTAAAAAAAATGTTGATGTTTCATGTCAGATACCAAACTTAGAGCAAAAAATCGAAATAAAAGAGTTCGTAAATTGTACTTTATCGATCGATTTTTACTACGACGACACCCTTCTCATTTTGTAATCTTCTTAGTTTCGGGTATCTTGGTTGTCGCCTCATTCTTCTTATGTAAGAATATAACCCTGTAAACTTGGAATAGTCATCCACGATTACCGAGTGTATTTTCGTCCGTTGAGATCGATGTAACGGGTCCAAACAGATCCATATGAAGAACATTGAAGATTGGATCGATGCGGGGTCCGAAATTCCTTTGAATGAAGCTTTGAATTTTTCCTTCCGACATGCAAAGACATGTCCGATCCTTTTGAGAACACTTCATTGGAAGTCCTTCCACTAGAGACATCCTAGCTATCTTATTAAGAGTTTTAAAGTTCGAGATGGCTCATTCTTTTGTGCGAGCCAACCGCTACTTTTGGAACTCTTAACAATCAAAAGCACGATTTCTTGGACAACCTGCTCCAATCACCTGGTAGATCGCCCTTTTCTTGAACCGCTTAGCAAAATCGTTGAGTGACTCGATTTTTGATAGTGCATTGATCACGAGAACTCAACACCGAATCGATGGTCGCAGAATTGTGAAACCGATAATAGGTTGTGCTTCGACCTTCGGAAAACGAGGAAAAATTATTTGTACATCATCATTCTCTTGTTCCAACCCTTTGGTATAACCAAAGTTATCATCACCGAAGAGTAAGGATCGTTCTATGTAGGAACCGAGGAGATGTTTGCTTCAAATCATGTGCCTTGAGCATCCACTATCGATGTACCGGATAGTTGCTTGCACACCTCCTTTGTTGGCCGGACCCACGCTAACCTCGCAATCGGGTTTTAGGTACCCCTTTTCGGATTGGGGAGGGGTTAGGTTCGATTTGGGGATCCATACAAAAGAGCACTTCTATTGTGATCGCCGATCGTAAGGCCCGATTTGTCTCCCATACTGCCAACATAATCATACTTATCCTCATATGCTTTCGAAGATGATTACTTGTGTGAACCTTGGATGACTTAGAAGACTTATGATTTAACTTTTCAGTTTGTCTTCTTTTTATCCAGATGGTTCAAAAAGTGCTGTTCTAAATTTTCGATTATAGGGGTAGGTTGATCGCTACCATCAAAAGATTCATATCCTTTTCGAGATAGATGGTTTGCAGTTTACTCAAGCATGCTTATTAGGCAATGAATTTTGATCGGGTCTCAGATTAGACTTCCCTTTTGTAGGTTGTCTTTTTTCGATTCTCGACATTGATCTATGTTGAGGTCTCTTCAAGAATGGGTTCTTCCGATTTGATTCCTCGGGTCGATGCTTTACCGGTTGGGGTCCATTTATTTCTTTCTCGTTTAGGCACTTGCCTTTACCCGCTCAACCGGTCTCTTACCCCTATTAGATACAAGTTTAGCTTTTTGGTGTATCTTTTTTGAAATTGATCGATTACACCTTTTCGAGATGAATGGATCGGGCTTTTGAGGATGTGGAGGGTTTCTCATAGCCAAGTCCTCCTTATCAATCTTTACTCAAAAAATAGGCGTTCATGTCTTTAACGGTTTGAGATGATTTTGAAAAAACATCTATTTTCTTACGCAGATTATCCTCGAGGATTTGGACTTTCATGCATTCTAATAGCTCATCGAATTTTGCTTGCAAGATTTTGAAGTCATCACTTCTTTTCTGTTAATTTCCATCGATCTTTGATCTGCTTTTCCCGATCGAAGCTTTAACTTCGAGAATTTTAAATTCCTCGCCACCTTCTAAAGCGGTTTCAACCGATCTAAGTTCAGAGCTTTTTCTCGAGATCATGATTATTTCTAGTCCTCGACTTATCATTCTCAAACTTCCAATAGCATAAGTTTTCTACCGTGATTGGAGAGATCTTCAAGCAATTGTTCTTAAAGTAGAGTGCAAGTCAATCTCCCCGGTGTGCTAATGATAAAGGTGTTTTAACGAAGGGTTTGGAGGTTACCCTGATGGTCCTCCCCGCCATCAGCGTAGAGTTCATCATCGTCGACGAGAATATCGATCTTCATTTTCATAGAAGTCGACGCAGATTTGCCGATCGCGAAGTCTTCTACGTGAGGAGTATCCGGAGTCCCTGAGTAAAGGATAGGAATCGTCAATTCCGACGACCAGTAGGCAACCATGGCTCTTCGTCTCTCTATACCGCTGCTTCTTTTGTTCCTCTTTTTCTTCCCTCTCGGCGTCCGTCCGCAACAGACTATAGTGACTGCTTCTCACAGCTTGAAGCACGCCTCCTCGATCCACCGCCTTTCCTTCCGTGAATCACTCCGTCTGATGACCTATCGTGATTTCCCTTTTCGATATTAGTCCGAGTTTCTTCTATCGATTGGTTATCTCTTCCTTCCTTCGCCTCGAGGATCCCTCCGATCATCAGATTCCGGTTTTTCTCGGAGATCTATCGTTCGATCTCCTATCTAAATCCCCTCGCTATGTTGATAGTCCTTATAAAATCTTCGATACTTACCAAGTTGTATATCTAACTTCTCAAGCTTCCCGTAAGCAACGCGACTGCTCGCCGACTTAATATATTTCCAATGGGTTCATTGGCCTTTGTTCTCGCCATTGGTTGCCTTGAAAGCAATCGATTTTGAAGTCGAGGTTTCAAAGAGGACCTCGCCTTCATCGCCTTGACCTCTTTCAATCAGTCGAACTCGTGAGCTTTTAAGACTCAAGAACAAGCTACTAGGTTTCATTTTTGAAATGTCCCCGCAATCTTTGATTATGGACCTTCATGTCCCACTTCTTGGTGAGAGACCTTAGGATCTTATAGTTGATATCTTTATCGACATCTCTACCAAGTTCTCGCTTGTTTATAGACATTGTAATTCTTCCATCGAAGTTCGTTGATGGTTTTGTTGGCAAGATCTTCGGTTTCCGAACTTCACCGGGTCTCGCTTGAAGACGGCCGTCTTTTTTATCTATTCATTTCTCGCAGATGAGTATCCCACATTGCTTTCGCAGATTTGAGATACTTAATCTTCTTTGGTGACCTTATCCATTGTCTTCATGATGATATGTCTTGCAATGGTGTCCAGAGTATGCGCTTTTTTTCTTCCGGTCCATCGTATTGGGCTTTTTTCGATAAGATCGGGAAAGTCGGATCTCCTCCGACCGCAGATTGTCGAGTAAATGATGATGGGTCCTCTCGATGACTTCCATCATTCCGCCATCGATCGAGCCTCCAGATGGTTGGACATATATAGCCTAATCGCATACTCATCAATTGAGAACTTCGCAGATCATGATACATACCGGACGTGTTATCCATGCCGAGTGATTTTGGAAAAATGAATGAGTTTTTAAAAACGGTTTTTCAAGAATTAGCTTGACCACAATGACACAGAGTCAAGGGTTTGAAGAACCAACCGCTTCGATACCACTTGTAGGTCCCGAACGGGTTAAGTGAGGGCAGAAGTCTAGAGGGGAGGGGTGAATAGACTTCTGAAAAACTTTTTCGCAATCAGATCGTGTGAGAGCGATAGCCCCGATCAGAGTGCGAGTGAATCGGGTTTGGTCTCGATAACCAACTTATCGAACGCCGAAAAGTTAAATGGCCGTAACTATCGATTAATCGATGTGTGCGGAAGCTTAAGTTTTACCCGTGAAAAAACCAGTTTGTATAAATCAGATTCCAAGTTTTATCTTTTTAATCGATGACGTAAATATTCCGGATCCAGCTTGGCCTATTTCGATCTTAACTTAGAATGTATGCGCTTTTAAGATTTGCGATGTGAGAGCGCTTAATCAAAGCAAGAAAGGTAACATAAGATTTATAGTGGTTCGGGACAAACGGGCCCTACGTCCACTCTTCCCTTTCACAAGTGGGCACCAACTTAACCGATTTAACCGATGGACTTAGTTTAGTGTGTTAGTCCAACACAAGACACCAAACAGATGTTTTAAGAGTTCTCACTCAACCGATCCCAAAAAATCAAGATTAGAAACCCTAGATCGAATCTTGCTAAACAACTTATCCTAACTTGGGGTTTGGGGTAAGATTGTTGAGGTTCCAACTATGAAATCTTTCTCATACAAAAGATCGATAGCTAGATGAAAAGATTTCTTGCTAAGAACTTATGGGATGAACACAATATAAAATAAGCTTGTTGTTGTGTTCTTCGTATGGAAATGACTATAGTTTGAGCTTCTTGATTATGTTGTTTGTCCAAGCATTTCCCAGTATGTCAAGTGATCCCATATTTATAGACCTTGAGATCAAAGAGCCGTTGGAGAGCAATTTGAATCTCGCTATTTTAGGTAGAGTTGCAGTGCTTGATGTGACGGCTTCAGAACGGCATGGCCGAAAAAGCGTGAATGTGTATTTTATAGCCGCTTTGAGAGAGCAACATCGAATCCCGCGAGTATCACTCTCGCTCATACGTGTTTCTTCCTTATTGGATGGAAGCCTTGCTTCATAAGTGTTGTTCCTCCAACTAAGGTTGGTATTCTTCTTGTTTAGATCGCAGACGATGATAAGATGAAACATTTTTCATCTTATGAGTCGATCCGATCTGAATCGATCGGTTAACGATGGAGTTTCACGTTGACTTAGCTTCAACCGGGCCTTACCGAAGAATTTCCGTCCGATCTTCGAAGTCATCCGATCTTCGAAGTATTCGAGGTTTGAGCTTCATGACTAATCCGAAGTTATCGACTAGATCGATCGATCCGATCTTCCGCTCGGGTTTAAGATTCCCTCCTGTCGGATATCAAAATTCGATTCTTTTTTACATATTGAGTTCCCTCAATATGTGACCTATCTATTAGGAGGATTTTTCTATACAATCATTATCAATCGGGTTCCTATCGCAAGAATGTAAACATGTACCATTAAAGTCCGACGGTCCTATTACATGTGTTTTTGGAACTTTCATCAAAACTACAAATTTCCCAACAGAATTGCCCTTTGGTTTTAAACCATTAACTTTTAAGTATGATAGAACTACTGACCCGTATGAACACTTGGGTCGATTTGAGAATGTGGCCCTGTTGAACCGATATGGTAAGGGCGTGAAATGTAGGGTATTCCTAACTACCTTGTCGAAAGCTGCTCAACAATGGTTTTTTTTTTGGCCCTAATAGTATACACTCGTTTTTGCGTGTTTCAACCAGAGGTTCCTCAAATTTGCTAAAGTGCCAGAGGCATCGAGGGCAACCCTGACTCTTTTCAACATGAGGCAGGGGGGGAATGAAAATTTGAGATAATTTCTGAAGCGTTTCAATCAGGCTACTCTAGAGGTTCCTACAGCCACTCCAGAGGTGAAGATCAATGCCCTGACTAATGGATTGCTGGATAGGGACTTATTTTCATCCCTCGTCAAGAAACCTGTGATGTCCTTCGATGACCTACTAAATAGGGCTGAGAAGTACGTCACTCTGGAGGAAATCAGGAAGGCCAAGAAGGCTGAGACTAAATAGACACACCATGATAAAAAAAGATAGAATCAGATTCTAGGAGAAGCAGGAATGAGAGTAAGACTGAGTCCAGGACGGAGATCAGGGCGGAGTCTACACGAACATATGGAGACGGACCTTGACCTAGGTTTGAGAAATACACCCCATTTGAGGATCCAGCCAGCAGAGGTTCTGGAGGTGGCAGGAGACCTCCCAGAAATTAAATTTCCATGGTCTAGAGCGAGAGGACCATTGAAGCCGAAATTTGACAGGTTTTGTCATTTTCATAACGATTATGGCCATGATACTAACCAATGTTTTCATTTGAAGGATGAGATTGAAAGGTTGATCCAGGCAGATCACCTGAAGGAGTTTGTTTATAGAGACAGACAGAGCTCCCGAGGGAGTAAGTGGAGGGAGCAAGAGAAAAAGACGGATGATCGAGATAAGAGGAGGAAAGAGGATGCTAAAAAACCTCTTGCACAGAAAAGAGACTTGATCCAGATAATAGTTGGAGACCCAACTGTTGGTGATTCTTTTTGAGCTCAGAAGAAAAGCGTTCGTGAATTGAAAACAGGTCACGGGAAAGAAATGAAGGAAATAGGAAAAGTGGAGGCAGCTCCACGAATCTCATTTGGCCCCGAAGATGGAGGGGGATTAAGAGAACCCCATACTGATGCCTTGATAATTACAACTGACATTGCAGGATATGATGTAGCCAGGATCTTTGTGGATACAGGATGCTCGTCTGATATCATGATGTGGAGAGAATGGAGCTGAATGCGAAGTTACAACCTGTAGAGACATCTCTTTACGGTTTTACAGGAGGTGCTATCCAGCACCTTGGCCAGGTTACCCTGCGGGTGGGACTGGGGGAGCATCCTAAAAGAAGAGTCCTGATGGTGAATTTTCTCATTGGGCAAGCACATGCATCGTACAATGTGATCTTTGGGAGGCCAATGCTGAATGCCTTTCAGGCTGTGTTGTCCACTTACCACATGAAGATGAAATTTCCAGTAGGAGAGGAGGAATGAAAGTCTGCAAAGATGTAGGCTGATGAGGAGCTGATGGCAATTGAGCTGTACCCAGGGAAGGTAGGATACACTACCAGAATTGGGATACAGATGATCGAGGAATTGACCAGGAAGTTGATTGAGGTCCTGAGGATGAATGCATATATTCTCGTCTTCTCACCTGAGGACATGACAGGGATTCCCCCGGATGTGGCTATGCATTACCTCAATGTAAAGCCAGGGGCAAAACCAGTGAAACAGAGATTGAGACATTTTGGACAAGAGAAAAATGAGATTATCAAGGAGGAGATCAGGAAGCTATTGAGAGCTGGATATATCGGACTGATTGAGTTGCGTGATTACCTTCAGAGACTTGAACAAATTAGGGTCCTGGGCCCCAAATCAGCCAGCTGTCGGAGAATTCAAAGGATTGAATTGCCGAGCAGGAGAGATGATGACCAGGGGTGACACCAAATACAGCTGTTTCCTAGAAACAAACTTGAGGAGATACCTATCAGCAGATGGTTGGTAAAATCTTTTATGACCCTTTGGGTCGAGGTACGGAAGTGCATGTTGATGATGTGCCTGTTGAGAGTGTGAAAACAGATCTGGAGGAAGCCCTTAGAGCACCATGGAAGGAGAAAATGATTGGAGAATTGAGATTTGAAAAGCTTCAACAAATGAGGATCCTCCTCGTAGGAGGAACCAGAGAATTGGAGGTCATGAGTTTACCTGACCGGAAGATACTGGTATAAAGTTAATTCACGCACTTTGATTGAGATGCTCGTCCGTGAATGAGGGGAAGTATGAGTAGAGAGAGATACATGAAGGATGATATGCAGATCATACTGAGGAATATACGTGGAGGACGTTGTGCAAATCATGCAGGTTTCCGATCCACAATGCTGGAAATGTGAAGGAATTTGAAATAACACAACCTAAGTAGAGCGTGTGTGGTACACTTTCTTTTACTTTTTGTGTTTATTTTGATATCCCGGGACATGATGTCCCTCTGAATGTTGATAACTATTTCACCTTGATGTTTGAGGATAATAAATTAACTAGATAAATCATGAAGAAAATCAGGGATATAGGCCAGTCCCGGAGATCGGTCCTAGCTGGAAATTATTCGATTGAGAAACCGAGATAGAGATTTGGAGATTACTCGATTGAGAAATCGAGATGGAGATTGAGATTTACTGGAGGATACTGAGAGTTGGAATATGCGAAACCTTCAGAAAGGTGGAGATGAGAGAGCTCAGAGAACGAGCTCAAGCGGAAGAAACTTGGAGATTACTCGATTGAGAGATCGAGATTGAGATTTGGAGATTACTCGATTAAGAAATCGAGATGGAGATTGAGATTTACTGGAGGATACTGAGAGTTGGAATATGTGAAACCTTTAGAAAGGTAGAGATGAGAGAGCTCAGAGAACGAGCTCAAGCGGAAGAAACTTGAAGATTACTCGATTGAGAGATCGAGATTGAGATTTGGAGATTACTCGATTAAGAAATCAAGATGGAGATTGAGATTGATTGGAGGAGGCTGGAAGCTGGTGTTGGGATTATACTGGAAAGTATGCTTTTACTTTGTATAATCAAAACTGAATTTCGGACTTATTTACTGAAATAAATTGTTTATCACCGATGCTTTAAATATCATTGAATGTTACATATATTTACTGCATAAATGTTCAATAAATCGTACGTGTTACATTGTAGTTAATTTAGTGATACCAGATCACAGAAGATTAAATTAACGGTCCCTTGTAACTAAAAGTACGCCATTCACGACCTAGATGGAAATGAACAATCCATCGTGAAAGGTTGAAGTGTAAAGGCTCTTGATTGGCTTGTCTTGACCAAGAGATTACGCTTAGTGCATGACCGATGACCGAATAGGACCTACAAGAGGACAAATTCTGAAGAATCGAACAAGGAAGAATTAGACCTCAGTGGTTCGTTATTTCTTAATCTTCGTTCCTTAAATAGGATCACGTGTGATAGGTAACTATTGCTTTGACTTATCATGGGTAGAGAATCAACGAGATTCAATACTTTTTATCTTGGGCAATATTATTGGTCACATGTGATTGCTAAGATTTAATAAGAAGAATGGGTGCAAGAAATCATTTGTTCGTCTTTATTTTTGGGAGGTTCATAAGCTTTATCATACCAAATCTTGCAAGTGGAATTAGTTTCCGTATGGATAATAATGTTGAATTATCTTCCTTGACCAAGGACAAAAGATATTAATTAGTGGAAAGCTATTTCATGGCTTGAATTAATTAATGGGCTAGATAATCTTAAACACGGAAATAATAACCGGAGCCATATTGGTTGTAAAATGGGTTAAGATGGATAGTGCAATATTAATTATGTAGTGGGATTAATTAATATTTATGGGCTTGAATAATATTGTGGCTCAATAATGATAATTCAAGATCCATTGGAAGATCCAATCTTAATTCTCCTAAAGGCCCCCTGAGTAGCCCAACATATAGTCTGTTGGGAGATGAATTTAATAAAGAAGATTTTGATTAGATCCCAAAACCCCCGAGTATGACATGTTCGGGATAATCTTGATAGTTGAGTCGATTCGGGCTTTTTAGAGTGTTCGTGATGTTATCTCGCACAATGTATAGTCAGCAGATATAAATCAAAGTTAGATTCTCAAGATTCTCAAGACTCAAGAAGTTTCAAGAAACTGGTTTCAAGATGAAATCAAGTTTCTGAAGTTTTAGTATGAAACTGAGAAACTTAAGACTCAGTGAGAAACTGAGAAATCAAGACTCGAAGAAGAAACCGAGAAATCAAGACTCAAAGATGAAGATCAAAGATATCACCAAGATATCCGTGAAGACTCGTAAGACATCAAGACTCGTAAGACTCAAGACTAAAAAAGACTCAAGACTCGTAAGACATCAAGACTCGACGACACGTAGATGTAAGATCAAGATCGAGACAAAGGATATCAAGGCACAAGAATTATCAAGACTCAAGAATGTAATCAATGCTCAAGATAAACTCCGAATGTTCCGAGGTAATCCAAAAATATCTATCCAAGGATACAACATCGAGAAAAACGCGATTACTTAGAAAAATAGATATTGCCCAAGACATTCAGATGCAGACAAAGGAACTAAAACAAAGTGTTGTTAAGGTTATATCACTCAGAGATATTGACCAAAAAGAGCCGTTATGTTTGTCTACACTTTGCTGAAGACAACCAATCAGAAGAAGACAAAGAATGTACTTTTTATCGACATCGAAAAGCGACAGTCATCAAGCATGTCAAGAGTACTATGTTCGCAACGACAAAAAGTGGTGATCGGGCTGCATGAAAAAAACACTTTGCCTAAAACATGCTAGGGAGTGTCAAACCCTAAATATAGCCGTTCATCACACACCATAAGAGGAAACTCATGAAGCTATCTCTTCCAATGGATAGTTTTTCAAGAGTGACCTTGGTGTATGCCTATAAATACTTGTGACCATCTACATTGAAGGTTACGGGAAATTTGTAAGCAACTCAAGAGCTCAAACTTATTATTGCAAGTTGAAGCACTCGAAAACCCAAGAATTTCCCAAGTGCTTTATATTGAAGAGAGCTCATTCACTAAGCCTAGCTTGATAAGATATATCCAAAGCTTAGTAGAGATATCCTAGCCTTTGCATTGTACTCAATTGTAAAGGATATCTCATCCTAGTTGGAAACCAACCAAGAAACCCCAAACCCTTTGTAAGGTAGTTTGAGTGTGATTGTTGGTGAGTTGGAGTTGTAAAGAGTTAGTAAACTACATTGAGGTAGTCAGAAAGCTCTAGAGAAGAAGTGAGTAAACTATCTTGGATAGTCAGAAAGCTTGTGTGTGTTTTGAGTAAGTAAACTACAGAGGTAGTCAGAAAACCTTAGGAAGTGGAAAGGTTAGTAAACTACAGAGGTAGTCAGAAAACTTTAGGAAGTGATTAAGGAATTTCTCTGAAGAGTCAGAGAGAGTGGACGTAGGAGCTTGAGTCTCTGAACCACTATAACTTGCTGTGTTATTTGCTTTCTGTACTGCATTGATTAACTGTTGCATATCTTTAACTGAAAACATATTTTCACTGATATTCAGTTGGACTCAATCCACTGAAGTTGCATCTAATTGAATCACAACCATAATCACTATTCCATTAAAAGGAAGGTTTTCAGCAAAGCATAAAAACGAGTATAAACTTAGGGCCAACCATTCCGCACATCTGAGTAGCTTTTCAAGCAAGCTCAGTAACTCTGAAAACTCAGGACCAGTTGGGATTATCTGAGGTTTTTGAAAGCAGCTCAGGATCACTGTCTCATGTAGACTTTGACTCAGGGCGATCTGTGCTTCTCAGGGCCAAATCATCAGGACAGCCTGACCCATCTGACCTCAGTGAAGAAAAAGTTTTAAAATCACTGAACACGTGTATTCCTCCCCCATACACGTGTAAGACTCGTTTGCACCGGGACCAACAAGTGGTATCAGAGTAGTGGTTCAACTTGACCACCTGCTTTGTTGACCCTAGTCTTATTTGCTAAAAGATTCTGTGGTCTATCTGAACAGATCTTATTTGCTGAAATCTTAAAAAACTCAGACATAATGTCTTCTAAGAAACTTCCCATGTTCTCAGTAGAGAACTATGATTTGTGGAGACTGAGAATACAGACTCACCTATATTCTAAGCATGAACGTATGTGGAGAGTGGTCTCTGAAGGACCATTCCAATTCACTGTGGTGAATCCCAGAGTTACAGAGAATGAGAGAAATGATCCCAGGACTGAATTTCCTAAGTCTGATGATCAACTTACTCATGAGGAGAGGAAGTTAGTCAATCTAGACTATATTGCAAAAGACACACTATATAGCACTATTAATGATGGTGTGATGGGAATGATTTCTCATTGTAATACTGTCAAAGAAATATGGGATACACTAGATGTAATGTGCCAAGGCACAGATCATATCAAGGAAAACAAACTTTCAGTTGCCATTGGAAAGTTTGACAGTTTTGAAATGGAAGATGGTGAATCTATTGACAAATTGGAAGTCAGATTCACTAGTATAATGAATGATCTGAATGCACTTGGAAAGAGATATCCACAAAGAGAAGTTGCATTGAAAATTCTTAGAGGTCTATCTAAGAAATGGGATATTCATGCAGTGGTGATTGAAAACACCAAGAACATTGATTCAATGCCGTACCAACAAGTCTTATCTGAGATGAAAGCTTATGAGTTTGTTATTGATAAGAAATCAAAGAAAGCTGACAGCAAAGATGATTCTTCATCTAGTAAAAATGTGGCTTTCAAAGCCAAGGAAAAATCCTGTAAAACTAGAGAGTCTGGGAACTCACTTGCCAAAAATCAGGATGAGCTTGAGGATAAGCTAGCACTGATGGCAAGAAGGTTTGAAAGGCTTAATAGTAGATATGGAAAATATAAAAACTATTACAGGAATCACAGGTACCAGAAAGATCCATTGAGAAGAGAAAAGACCTGAAAGCTGAAGGATCTTCATCTAAAAAGAAGGACTCCAAGTCTAAAGAAGAAAGTGATCAGGATGATGATGCCAACAAATGCTATAACTACCAAAAGAAAGGTCATTTTCAGTATGAATGTCCAGACCTAAGTGCTAAGGAGAGAAACGAAAGACAAGCAAAAAGAGACAAGAAGTTCTCCAGCAAGAAAGCCATGGTTGCAGAGGAAGAACACTCTGAAGAAGTTTCCAGCTCTTCAGATGAAATTTTCTCAGAAAGTGACAGTGATGACATCTGTCTAATGGCTGTGGAGGAGGTAAATTCTTCTATCTCTGTTGCTGCTCCTACACTAGCACAAGAGTTGTCAAGTTCCACTGTAAACAATCAATTTGACCAGATGGATTCTTTTGAGAGTCTGATGAAGGACTATGCTATTTTACAAGAACTGCTGAATGAAACTCAAGAGCAGAACAAAGAACTGATGGCTGAAAATCTTAAGTGGAAAGACTCTAGTAATGCTGAGATCACTTCTCAATTAATGGGAACTACTGATGAACTAGATGTTTCAAAGTACAACTCTCAGAGAAAGAGAAGTTGATAGAGACCCTAAATGGAAAACTAGAGAAATCCACTGGAGGAGATTCATGGTGATCAAAACTAAGTTCAATGACCTCTCAGAGAAGCATGAAACTCTACAAAAATGTGAGGATAGTGCGCAAGAAGCTAGCTCTATTGAATACTGCATCTAAAGTAATAGATGAAATTCAGAGTTATCAGAGACCTGCCACTATAAAATCTTGATTGGGATACATTCCAGGGGAACCTCACAAGGTCATCTCGAACGCCGCTTTAATAGCAAGAAGAAGACATCTTTTGTTAAACAAGTGGCACCTACTCTTCGGATCAAGAATTGCCCAAGGTTTTAAACAAGGGAAAAGGACCTATGGTTCCCGAAAAACTGAATGTTCAGGTAAGAAAGCCCAAACCTCAGGTAAAGGCTAGAAAACCTGACCACTCAGTAGGAAATTTTTCGTGCAAGTACTTCAAGTCTCGTGCTAAGAATGCAAAACCGAAAAGATCTCAAGACCGAACCAGGGAGAGAATTTTCGGAAGAGAAACACTCAACAGAGACATTCTCAACTAAAAAGACCAAGTCCTCGACATTGAAAGACCCTAATTTCAAGACAGCAACCTAAGCCCCACTTGTTTAAGGGTAAAGGTTACTGAACCCAAGTCAACAGAGACTCGCATCAACCTGACAAAAAGCCAAAGCAATGGAACAAAATGCCTGTACCCAAGAAAAATTATAAGGCTCATGTTCATGCCAAGGCTAGCACTCATACACAGGATACTGCTAAGGCACCTAGAGTGGTAAATGTGTATGTAGATGTTTATGGAAGACTGATCGGCCACTCTAAAGTAATTAGAGTTGTCAGGCAGATTTGGATTCCAAAAGGTACAGCTAATCTGGTAGGACCCTACACCAAATGGGTACCACAGATCTAATCTGTTTTTCAGGTAAATAGAAAAGGGCACTGAGCTGAATGAAGACATCATAGCCCTGATGAAAGAAGATCTAAGATGTCATTGTTGGATGATATGAATTTCCTTCTTGGACTTCAAGAGAAACAAGCTAAGGAAGGAATCTTCATCAGAGATCATATTGAAAAAGACATCAGGATGGAGAAGATTCATACTGATAAGCAGAGAGCTAATATCTTGACTAAACCTTTGGCTGAATCAAGATTTCAGGAACTATCAGTTGAATTAGGGATGTTGGATCCAGGTGTATAGAGTAAATCTAAAAAATTGAAGGTTTTCGGATGCATGAAGTTTTTCGTAATTATATCGAGAAACTCGAGGATAAAATTGAAATCTTGAATCGAAGTCTCGGAAACTCGTGTATCTTTGAAGGTTAGTACTCAAGATTATCTTCGATCCGCTCAAGATTTCAAGATCATCATCGAACCTGTTCAAGACTCAAGATTATATAATCGACATTTTATCAAGGTCAATACTCAGTAAGACTGATAGAGGAAAATTAGTCTGAAGAAGTAATGACTCATGCAACTCATTTATTGCTTAACTGAAGCTCAGTAATCATTTGCAATAAATACTAAACACCTGAAGAGAATGTTTTGGGCGGGATCTTTGAAATGCCGAAGAAGGTCAACAGTCATTAATTGCTCTGATTCAATTAATCACCAATAAGGTTAAAATGGCGGCATATTTTTCGTGAGATCGTCCTTTCGCATAACCGATTAGTCGGTGATCAATCTTAACCGTTGATTTTCATCAACCAATACGATTTCCCACGATTTGATCTATATATGCATTTGACAAGCCATTCAAGCCTATTTCATTAAACCTTCGTCTCCAAACACTCTGCAACTAAAAACCCCTTTGCCCAGAAATCTTCATCGTTCCAAAAAACCCTTCACTTCAAAATCCTCAAAAGGACTTTCTCAATTTTCGATAAACTGGCTGTTTCCAACAAGCTATGGTATGAGTATGTAGTATCACATGAAAGCTCATCCAACACGACCCATGAAGAAGAAGCGCTACACATGATCAGAATCGCAAAACTTACAAATCTCGTCGCAAGTCAACCGGAGGCCGAATACTCTAAAGAGGTAATAGAGTTTATCTCAAATCTGAAAATAGATGAGGAAGATCGTATCGAGTCTGAGATTGTTGTTTCCTATCTAGAACATAACTCGAAGTACGTAAATTTTGTATGGGAGTTGTAATTAGTCCCTAAAAATTTAAACGATGTTTTTGAGTTGTGTGATAGAGGAGAGGATCCCACAACTTATATGTTGGGTCGGGAGCAGGAATACCTTGATAGGATAACAGAGCATCCTATTAAGTTCGAGGCTACATTGCATAAATGACATTTGAAGCCGAAATACAGAGTCTTGCTAGATATTGTTAGCAAGTGTATAATGAGTAGATCAGGGAGTTTTGAGCAGATAATTACTTCCAAGCTCAGATTGATGGCTGCTATAGAAGATTCACCCACCAAAGATTTCAACTGGTTGAAGTATCTGATCAGAGTGGTGAGTGACCAGGCCAAGCTAATCAAGAAGGAGGATGGATCGATCTCGATCAAAGGCAAGATTCTCCATGCAACCAAAATAGCTTTTATTTTGGAGATGTGCCGCGAAGAGGAGGATATTTTTACCGACTCCACTCGTTTCCCAAAGTCTAAAGTCATGTTCAAACCGACAACAACCAGAAAGACTTTGAAAGGGAAGAAAGAGAAGAAAGTGGAATCAACTGCAGCTGCTGAAGAAACCCATCAAGCCAGGGGGAAGGCTTTGATGGAAGTCAAGAGGGAGAAGGGTGAAGCATTGAAGAAGAAGACCCTTGCTCCAAAGCGTAGAAGGATGGTGATTGCCACTGAGAAGGAGGAGAGTGAGCCTGAGGAGATGCAACCTGAGGGCCAAAAAGCTCAGAAATCGCCTTTACAAGTATTGGCTCAGGTTATATCTACGGCACAGGAGCAAACTGAGGAGCAAGTCTTCTCTGAGGTTCTTGAGACGTCACTGAGCTCAGACAAATTCTCTCAAGAAATCTTCTAAGGACCTCAGACCTCAGAGACAGCTCAGATTCCTACTGAGAAAGTGCCTGCTCAATCCTCAGAGCCAGTTCAGATTCAGACTGAGGAGTTGCCTGTCCAATCCTCAGATTTTGCTGAGCCTCAGGAGCTGCTGAAACTTGATGAGCTCCTGAGTGATCCATTTCTTGATCCTTCAGCAGATTTTCCCACTGAACCTGAGAGCCCGAAGTTGAAGAAGGGCGAAGCTGAAGAAACTGAGTGGCGAAGCAAGGGGGAACGGTTTATACTGGATCAGTACCCTGAGATAAGCACATATCCTGACCTCCAGGATCTATTTTTTAGACTGAGGTCAACAGTATACATTCTCAACCAGACCCTGCCTGAGATGCTCAACATTGCTTCATTCAGAGGCGAAGACTGGTGGAATGAGGAGACAACTGTTTTGACTCAATTCTCAGGATTCAGAAAAACCAAGCTCAGGATGAAAATTTCTGATTTTGATGAGCTGGTGAAGAGGAAGCTTGCTGAGAGGAAAGATGCTGAGGTTGGTGCCCCGAGCTCCAAAGACAAAAACCAAGATGGGGACCAACAAGGGAATGATGAGAGTCAATCTCAGATGGAGAAAGACAATACTGATGCTGGAGAGCCTGCTGTCAAACATCCTCAGACTGAAGTTAGCCTTCAGGTAACTTTTGGCACTAATAAAAATTATGCCAAGATTACTGAAGTTTCTATCTTTAATTCTGAAATGTCTGATATGCAGACTGAGGCTCAGGTGGACACCCAAGCTCAGGTGGAAACCCAGACTCAGATTGAGGCTGAAGCTCAGGCTGAGACTGAGACTCAGGCTGAACAACCGGCTCAGGAAAAACAACAGATCACATATGCTCCTGAGATTGATCTCACCCCAATTATGGAGAAGTTGGAGAAGGTTGGGCCAATCATGAACAAAGTTACTCAGATTGAGGAGGTATTGGCCAACCAAAATCAGAAGATGGAAAGTCTGAGTTCTTCTTCAGAACTGGTGCAACTTCAGAACACTCTGACTGAGAAACTGACTTCCATGGAAGGAAAGATAGAAGAAAAGATGGATGGAGTCAAAGCTGAAATAAGTGCAGAGCTGAAGCAGAAGCATCAGGAAAGGACTGGATATCTTTAAGCCAAATTGGTGGAGAAGAATGAGATGCTAGTGAAGAATGCTGTTGAGGAAATGAGTTCTATGCTCATGGCCAAGATGATAGACATGTTCAAAGAAGCTCTCTCCAATCAATTTGCCCAAATGTCTGAAGAGTTCTCAATGGCGAAGAACCACCTAAGGAGATTAGAAGACGAGCAAGATCAGTTGGCGGGAGAGGTGCGTAGTGTCAGCAAGGAACAGTACCATATGGACACAGCACTATCCAAACTTCTGCCAAGGTATGATGCCAAGAAGGGGGAAAGACCCGGAGCTGACCTGAGAGTATTATTGGCACACACCTTGGATAGAAAGGCTGACAAAGAAGCTGAGAAGAAAAGAATTGATGAAGCCTTGCAAGAAGTTGAAGCCACTAAGAAGTTGAAATTCAAAGAGGTGGAGAAGCCTGTCTACACTCAAGTTTCTGAGGAAACCATGCAAAAAGTAGCTGCTGAGAAGCTGAGTGCTAGAAGAAGAGTTGGAACAAGCCAAGCATGAGCTGAATTGCCTATACAAAGGAAGGTTGTTGCGTTTGTTGAGCCCGAAGGGAAAAGAGCTAAGGCTTCTAAGCCAACTCAGAGGAAGCTGATATTGGATATTGAAGAGTCTGAAGAGCCGCAAAAGGAAGTCTTCAATACGAGAAGAGCTCTGAGAACACTCCATGTCGAGCAAGCCAAGAAAACTGCTGCTTCAGTTTCTGGAGTACCCTTGATTAGAAAGAAGAAGGAAGAAGAGCAGAGGCGAAGAAGTGGTTTCAATAAGTTTGCGAGCAAGAGGAGAGGGACTGCAAAAGCACAGAAGTGGCCGCACATTGACTAGTGGATGACAATCCAGTTCAATGATGCGTGGGAAGAGATTAAAAGAACATTCTGGTTCTACTACGAAGTGCTAAGAGAATGGAGAGGGTAGAGCTCAGATTCTAATGAGGCTTTCATTGATTATCTGCTGACCTTCTATCCGAAGTACTTACAAAGCTGGATCAATCTAGCGGATGAAGGAAAAGTTCAGATCACAACCCCTGGTCCATACTCATACCCTCCTCCTAGGCTGGAAAATGGCTTGGTGAATGAAACAGCCATTTCTCAGGAGATTGCTCAGTACGCCATTCAGTTAGGCCTGACAGGGAACAATCCTGATATCATCAAGGAGAGAGATGCGCTGAAGAAGAGATATTATGGAATGTTTAACCTTGAAGTGCCTGCTGATGAGGTGGAAGAAGAGAACTGAAGAGCCAGAGCTGAAGAGCAAAAGAAGACTGAGATCAAGACTCAGAAGACTCTTGTAATTTCTTTATCTTTTTGTCTTTGTTTTCTGATAAGTTCATTGTAAGTTGTAACTGTCTACCATTCATCAATGAAACTTTATCATTTTTGCTCAAAGATAATACCTAATTATCTTACTTTACATGTCTTTACTTTTGATATGCCTGAATGTTGTTTGGTGATGAAATTGTTGGGAGATTCAATGCTGAAGAAATTGTTGGGAGATTGTTGTTGGGAGATATACCATTCATGTAATAGGAAAAACTGAAACCTGAGTATAGGTTAAGTGTTTTGTAACAAGATGGTTTTGGCATCATCAAGAAGGGGGAAATTGTTGGGAGATAAATTTAATAAAGAAGATTTTGATTAGATCCCAAAACCCCTGAGTATGACATGTTCAGGATAATCTTGATAGTTGAGTCAGGATTCAGTTTTAGAGTGTTCAGGATGTTATATGTACAATGTATAGTTAGCAGATATAGATCAGGTTAGATTTCAAGATTCTCAAGACTCAAGAAGTTTCAAGAAATCAAGTTTCAAGATGAAACCGAAGTTTTCAAGTTTCAAGATGAAATCGAGAAATCAAGACTCAAGAAGAAATCGAGAAATGAAGACTCAGTAAGAAAATGAGAAACTGGAGACTCAAAGATGAAGACTCAAAGATATCACCAAGATATATCTGTGAAGACTCAGAAGACACTGAAGACTCTGAAGACTTAGAAGACTCAAGACTAAGACATCAAGACTCAAGACAAAGAAGACAAGATGTAAGATCAAGATCGAAGACAAAGGATATCAAGGCACAATAATTATCAAGACTTCAAGAATGTAATCAATGCTCAAGATAAACTCGAATGTTCCGAGGCATCGAAAAATATCTATCCAAGGATACAACATCGAGAAAAACGCGATTACTTAGAAAAATAGATATTGCCCAAGACATTCAGATGCAGAAAAAATGAACTAAAACAAAGTGTTGTTAAGGTTATATCACTCAGAGATATTGACCAAAAAGAGCCGTTATGTTTGTCTACACTTTTGTCAAGACAACAAACCCAATCGTAAGAAGACAAAGATCGATTTTATCGACATCTTTGAAAGCTTTGTGTCATCAAGTATGTCAGTAGTACTATGTTCCAGACTGCAAAAAGTGGTGACTGACTGCATGAAAAGCACTTTGCCTAAAACATGCTAGGGAGTGTCAAACCCTAAATATAGCCATTCATCACACACCATAAGAGGAAACTCATGAAGCTATCTCTTCCAACGAACAGTTTTTCAAGAGTGACCTTGGTGTATGCCTATAAATACTTGTGACCATCTACATTGAAGGTTACGGGAAATTTGTAAGCAACTCAAGAGCTCAAACTTATTATTGCAAGTTGAAGCACTCGAAAACCCAAGAATTTCCCAAGTGCTTTATATTGAAGAGAGCTCATTCACTAAGCCTAGCTTGATAAGATATATCCAAAGTTTAGTAGAGATATCCTAGCCTTTTCATTGTACTCAATTGTAAAGGATGTCTCATCCTAGTTGGAAACCAACCAAGAAACCCCAAACCCTTTGTAAGGTAGTTTGAGTGTGATTGTTGGTGAGTTGGAGTTGTAAAGAGTTAGTAAACTACATTGAGGTAGTCAGAAAGATCTAGAGAAGAAGTGAGTAAACTAACTTGGATAGTTAGAAAGCTTGTGTGTGTTTTGAGTAAGTAAACTACAGAGGTAGTCAGAAAGCTCAAAATAGAAAGGTTAGTAAACTCCAGAGGTAGTCAGAAAACCTTACGAATTGGAAAGGTTAGTAAACTACAGAGGTAGTCAGAAAACCTTAGGAAGTGATTAAGGAATTTCTCTGAAGAGTTAGAGAGAGTGGACGTAGGAGCTTGAGTCTCAGAACCACTATAACTTGCTGTGTTATTTGCTTTCTGTACTGCATTGATTAACTGTTGCATATCTTTAATTGAAAGCATATTTTCACTGATATTCAGTTGGACTCAATCCACTGAAGTTGCATATAACTGAATCACAGCCTTAATCACTATTCCATTAAAAGGAAGGTTTTCAGCAAAGCATAAAAACGAGTATAAACTTAGGGCCAACCATTCAGCACATCTGAGTAGCTTTTCAAGCAAGCTCAGTAACTCTGAAAACTCAGGATCAGTTGGGATTATTTGAGGTTTCTGAAAGCAGCTCAGGATCACTGTCTCAGGTAGACTTTGACTCAGGACGATCTGTGCTTCTCAGGGCCAAATCATCAGGACAGCCTGACCCATCTGACCTCAGTGAAGAAAAAGTTTTAAAATCACTGAATACGTGTATTCCCCCCCCCATACACGTGTAAGAATCATTTGCACCGGGACCAACATAGTCCAATAACTAAAAAAGACGTTTAAAATAAAATAAAAATTGTTGCTTATTTTTCCTCATTAAATTCAAAATTTATGGATAAAAGGGGAGAAAGATTTTCTTTGAATTTTGTTATGGAATGAAGATATGTATTCTTGGAATACAAGATTATCTCATTAAATTCAAGAAGATCCAAATCTTGGATTCTTGCCTATTATTTTCGAAAATATCCCATAACAAAGAGTAGGTGGGATTTTGTGGAATATTATAATTATGGGAAAAAAATATAGGAGATATATTCAAGATTTCTTGGAGATCAAGAAAAGATTTTCCCACATTGTTTTTTGCCACAATTTTCGACCACCTATGCTCTATAAATAGGGGATGACTCTTTCATTCCCAAGTACAATTCCATGTGCTGGAAAAATTAGTAAATCCACAAAGGTGGTGCAACATAATTTATTTTACTTTTGTTAATTGTTCACAAGTGTCCTACCACCGGATAGTCGAACAAGGATTAAGGGAATACTTGGGAAGTTCTTTTGGTTAGTCTAATCAGCCAGATCACTGCTATCCCAAGAGGTATGTTCACGTAAACTCATAGAATTCCGCATGCGTAGGATTTACGTGAATTAATTATATGCATGATATGTTGTTGGATTTTTATTTAAATTAATATAGGATTAATTCATGCTAGTAATAATTATAAGAATTAAATTTGTATTTAAATATTCACCCCGAATAGATCTGTGCAAATTATTCCCCAACAGCTGGAATATACAAATCCTTTAGAGAGGTAAAGAGGCCTAGAGAGCGGGATCAGACAAAGGAGATTTGGAGATTGAGAAGGACTAGACAATGGATTTCGCAAGAGGAGGTCTCATGGAGCTGTCCAGTGGAGTACACAAAACCTTTAGAGAGGTGAATGGAGTCTGATTTGAGCTGATTACAGAGCCCCTTGGGTTCGGAGGTACTTACGCGCTTTTTTTATATTGATGGTTGTGTGTATGAAGAGAATAAATTCAGACATGTGTATAAGATTTGAATCCTGGTTATACATGTTTGAGGATATTGAGCTTTATAACTTTATGCATGCAATATTTGTTTAGCTTGAGGATTTTTGACTTTATGCATGCAATGGCTTCCGGTTCCCGATCTGCTCTCCCACCCCTCCGTTCCTGGTTTCTTCATCTTCCGACGACGATGATACTGCGATTGCCGAGTTATACCGGCGTAGCAACACCGAGACCGCCACCTCGGATCCGCGGACGCCCCAACCGCCCGGTGGTTTCACCGGCCGGGATGGTGATGGAGATGACGATCAATTTCTGAGGGAGTTGGACGACATAACACACATCCCTGCCCTGGAACCGAGTTCCCATCGCGTGATCGCTCCATCGAGGGAGGAGACGTCTGGGCCTTCCAACCCGGCCCAAAAATATGGGGCTTTCGAGAGGGCTTTCGATTATCACTCTTATGTGGCCCAGGCCCCATACACAAGACCGCCCCACCATCGGAGATCGGGTCGAAGTCGACTTCGCAAGATCGCAAGAAGAAAAATAGGTCGGTTCTCACCGATACTCGGTAATCCCTCCGCCGCCTTTTTTATAAGGTTCCCGATATGTACACTTCTACGGGCGACCTCGGCGGGGGGCGACCAACCGCCAAGTATGATCATGGTCAACGAACATATAATGGATGTCGGTATCCGGCTCCCGCTTCACCTGGCGATCTCCCACCTACTGGCGGCTTGGAATCAGAGCCTGACCCAGATCACCCCTAATGGATGGGGTTACATCCTTTCCACAATGATTGTGTTGGGACAGGCCGAGCTGTATCGGTTGTCGAACCCTGGGGAAATATCTTTCGTGATGACGCCCATTACCCGTGCCGGTGGAATTTATAATATCGTCTTTTTTAACTTCGCTGGGCGAGGAGCTCGTGAGTAGGATCCCTAACAAAATCGATGGTTGGCACAGGAAGTGGTGGTTCTTCGGAGGGGCGTGGGAGTTAAGACCCTTCAAGCACTCTGCCCATACACGTCCCGACCGATTATGCCCCCGCCCATGGTCGACCCATGATGAGTTTTGCCTTTTTTCGATTTAGACACTCGTACTGATCTAATTCTCCTCTTCTTTTGCAGTTTTCACACCCACCGCTGCCGACCTATATTGGGATTTCAAAGCGGCGTTCGACATCGTTCGCGACACTCCACCGAGTTGTCAGGACATGAATGCTTTGAACACCGAGCTTGATCGACTCAATGCCGGCCTGTATACTTATCCTTGCCATGTGAAAATCCCCTGTAAGTTCCCTTACTCTGTGCCCCTTGCATTTTTCGATGTCGACTTGACTGGTTGGCTTCCCACATTCTTGCAGTTCCTAACATCCCTGTTTACCGCCGTAAGCCTCTCGCGGACATCATGGCCTCACGTAGGAAATCTGTCTAGGGAAACATGAGGCGACTGGCGACCTCTGAAACCGCCCCTCCGAAACTGACTCCCACCGAAGTCGTCCCTCCAAGTTCGGTCCCCACTGGTCCCTCTGTTGTCGACAAAGGCAAGAGGAAGGCTACGGGATCGGCTCCGCCGACTTCTGGGCACGCTCGGAAAAAAGTGAGGGAGGAAATCTCGACGTACGAGTTCGAAATCAACAGAGGGCTGGGGAAGAAAGATAGGGTCCGCCCCCGATCTCAACCGGCGACTTTGACCCGAACTCGCCGCCCGCCACCTCGCAGCCTGCCTCGCCGGCTCGGAGGAGAGGTCGGCACGACGATGATGACTCCTTCTTAGGCTGGGAGGAGGAGCTGGTGAACGAGTAAGTCCTCATTATGGTTTGCCAGATCCTCTTTTTTTAACATTAATCTTCATAACTCTGATGATTCGACTCTCCTTTACAGCCCTGAACTCGGCCCCGCTGACTTTTGCCCCGAGGTGGTTAGCTTCCTCAGGAGTCCTCCCCTTGCTTCGACCGACCTCCCCAATAAGTGGCCGGGGTACATTTCCCGAAGCGTACGCAATATGCCCCGGGCGTGGATGCGTATTGATCATGACAACGCCCGTCGTCAGAAAATGATGGGCAATATGTACTCGACCATGGTCCACACTATCAAGGCAACCTTTTATTTGGAGAGGACCAGTGCCCAAGCTGAAACCGAGCTCCGACATCTCCGTGAGTCCCAGGTTCGTGTATCCGATCAGGCCGGAATGATCTTGGCGGCGGCCAAGACTCAGAAAGGGCTATAGAAAGTCAATGGGGAGCATCTTCTGCAGATCTTGACCCTCGAGGGTCGCCTTGCAGAGCTAGAGGGTGCGCTGGCCGAGGAGAAGCTGAAGTCGGCCCGGGCGGAGAGCGTACTGGCGGCCGAGAAGCTGGAGATGATCCAGACGGAAAAGAGGGCGGCCGAGGTGGACGCCGATTTGAGGGAGGAGCTGGCCAGGGCCAAAGGGGAGTTAGACACTAGGGAGGCCCAGTTCAAGGTTGCCGAAGAGATGAATGCTAATTTTACGTATGTGATGGCCTTTGCGGGCGCACCCTTTCGGCGACCTTACTGGGCTAGTCGCTGATCTCAAGGAGTACGTCCGGGACAACCTTCTGGCCCCCAATGTTTTGTTGGATATCCAAGATTTGGAGGATATGGGCATCGATCTCTCATTCTTTCCCGATCCCGAGCAAATCGTGTGCCCTCTCCCCAACTCCCCACTGGTTGACCTCCCGGATGCCACATCTTCTGAGCCTTTGGAGGAGAAGTTGACGAGCTCGAAGGTCGCTCCTCCCGCAGCTGCCACTCCTGCTGAGCCCATCGGGGAGGAGATACCGAGGTCGAACGTTGTTCCTCCAACTGTTGTCATGCCTGCCTAGCCTGTCGTGGAGAGGGTCTTAAACCCAGAAGCCGATCCACCAGTGGTTATGCAACAGGAGCCTCTTTTCGGGACGGTCATTACCCCGACCTCGACTGCCCCACCGAGAAGGATTGAGATTGCAGCTCTACTTCCCTTTTTTGCTCCACTTTTTTTTTGTTTTCCGTTGTACTAGCCTTCGGACTTTTGGTTTATGATGTACTTCTCCCGACCTTCGGGTTTTCTATTAATGGAAGTTATTTTATGTTTTGGTCTGGTGCTTATCTTACTATGTAAAATAAACTCCCATATTTCATCCCCCCAAGTCGAGGTCGTAAGCTCGTCTTGGGGCCTTGACTTGAACTCGTACAACTTATCAACTTCTGGCAGGTCAGACTCAGAAAATGTGCCTACGCCGACATCTCCTCCTCGAGAAGGCGAAACGTTGCCTCGATTTTCCGAATCGGTGTGACGGTTAACAGATCCGCAATGATGGCCTAAGTATTAGGTGGCGCCGAGCACCATAAATTGGCCCAACCAAAAGTCGTGTTCTGTCCACGCGCCCCACGTGCGCCGCCGGTTTCTTTGTGGGGCCCTCGAGAGTTGGAAATTACAACTTGACCCCCGCCCTCCATCTATAAATAGGGCGGGTATTTCACACTGAGAACTCGTATTATCCCTTTTTGATCTCCCCTTTCGCCTCCAAGCTCCGGCTATGGGCGATTCCGGCGATCTTCTTGTTTTAAAACCCTTTCAGGCAGTAAGCCTCTCTGGCTCTATGCTCGTTGTTTTCGGCACCCGGACCATCTTTACGGCTCCTCCATCTCGGATTCTGCTTTCACTTGAGGGTGACCATACAGCCATTGCCAAGTTTTGCTATTACCCGGGCGGCGGATCTGCCGCTGCCGTGACGGCTGGGCCCCTAACTCACGGCGTCCCGGGCGCCGATCGGGGGAACGGGATTAATGGTGATGGGCCCCTCTCGATACGCAATACGGATTTAATGCGAAGCCGATCATGCCAAAATGCCCTTCACAATCCCTTGAGTTTTTTGCGTCGTAAAGATGACACTCGTGCTTGCTCACACGAGAAGCCCCATTGCAGCATCTGACACTCCAAGGATGTTATAACATCCTTTTCTGATAGTTTTGCAGCATCTTCCTCAGCGACCTTCGCGTCCGAGAGATGCCACCCTGGTATCAATGTAGTATAGACCAAGTCGTTAGTTCAAGTGGCTCCGTGGTATAGACCAAGTAACTAGCTCGATTCTGAAAAATGTATTGTATTGGAATGCTCTCTTTACCGACCTTCGGGTCTATTGTAATGGGGTTTTCCCCTACCTCCAAGTCTTTATTAATTAAATTCTCCTTTTTAATTCCTTCATTGTGTTGACTTGATTTCCTTATGCGACTTTTACTTAGTCATTGTCGTCTTATTTTGTATGCGACTTGTTTCTTGGACATTTGCGTAGCCGTCTTATAAAGTCGGGGGATGACCGCACCGCTAGGGTGGCGATCTCACCTCCAGTATTTCTAAATTCGGACCTCGGGTTCGCAAATTATCAATCATGTCTTTCATGTGACCTGCATGTTATCGATCATGTCTTTCATGCGACCTGCATGCTATCAATCATGTCTTTCATGTGGTATGCATTTCATCGATCATATGTTTTTCATGCGACCCGCTTGGTTTACACAGGAATCTTACATTTCAAAAAGAATAGAGAACTGTTGTTACTACAAATACTTGTTTACATCGGCTTGATCGATATAAGGACATAAGTCTACTGGTAGTATTTTTTCAAATGAGTTGCATTCCACGGATTGATCCTTGGTCCCATCTGCTTTCTCGAGCTCATACGCTCCGTTCGGTAGGACCTTCGATATCTGGAATGGGCACTCCCAATTGGGGCCGAGGGCACCTTTTTGAGTCTCCGAGTATGTTCTTCAGTACTAGGTCCCCGACCTTGAAACGTCGAACCCGTACTTTAGAGTTTTAATATTTCTCAGACCTCTGCTTGTATTTGGCATTTCTCATATTAGCCTCTAATCGCTTTTCTTCGAGTAGGTCAAGGTTCCTCTTCAGGGCCTCATCGTTGTGATCGAAGGTGACTTGGCTAGTCCGGAAAGTCGGGATATCGACCTCCGCAGGCACCACTGCCACAGTTATGAAGGCTAGCGAATAAGGGGTTTCACCCGTTGAATTCCTACAGGTTATTCTGTATGCCCACAGCACATCTGGGAGCTCACTAGTCCATTTCCAGTTTCTCCCTTCGATCTTTGCCTTGAGCGTGTGCTTTATGATTTTATTCACGGCCTCGACCTGTCCGTTCGATTGGGGGTGGTATGTGGTAGAGAATAGCTTTGTGATCTTCCATTTCTTGAAGAAGGAGTCGACTTCGTACCATCGAACTGCTTCCCATTGTCTGATACTATCGCCTGAGGCAGTCCGAATCTGTAGATAATGTTGCGCCAAATGAATCTGATGACGTGATCTTGGTTGATGGTTGCCAGCGCCTCAGCCTCGGCCCACTTTGTGAAGTAATCCACCGCTACCAAGGCATACTTGACAGATCCTGCGGCCGTTGGGAGTGGCCCAATGATGTCTATCCCCACTTTGCAAAAGGCCAAGGACTGAGGATACTTGTGAGCTCTTCTGGTGCGACCTTGATGGAGGGAGCATAAATTTGACACTTGTGGCATTTGCGGGCGAAGGTGATAGCATCGCCGGTTAATAAAAAATATCCTTGCCTTGTGGTTTTGTGGGGGCCGACTTCAAAGGTGGTTTCCGCGATGCCCTTCGCGTGTATTTCTCGCAAGATGACTTGACCTTGTTGGTGTTATACATCAAGTAGGGGTATGCCAAGCCTCGCCAGTACAACTCCCCACCGATCATCAGGTAACGGGCGTTCAGAATAAAGAATCGTCGAGCCTGGATGCGATCAGAGGCCGCTTATCAAATACTCCATGATGGGTGTCATCCAGTTCGGCACCGGTTTTTCTAATGTTGTTACAGTTACTTGCGCGGTGGATGGGTGGGGAAGTGTCGTGATGGTGACATCCTTCATATCTGGTGATCCTTCGGAGGTCGCCAACCTGGCTAAAGCATCGGCTCATGAGTTCCGCTCTCTCGGTATCAGCTTGACATGGATCTGTGCGAACTTCATGCACAGTGTTTTCACAATTTCCTTATAGGCTGCCATCATGTCATCCCTAGCCTCGTATTCCCCCGAAACTTGGCAGTCCATGAGCTGGGAGTCGGTATGAACCTGCAATCTCTTGACCCCATGGTTGTTGCCATTTCCAGGCCGCTGATGAGGGCCTCATACTCGGCCTCATTATTTGTTGCGGGGAAATCGAAGGTAATGGCATTCTAGAATAAGATACCCTCAGGACTCATTAACACTATCCCGGCACCCGACTTGTGAGAGGTCGCCGACCCATCTACGAAAAGCTCCCACGGTAAGCTGCCTGAGCTTCCTGCTTCTGTCGGGAATGTAAGCTCTACTAAGAAGTCGGCTAGTGCCTGAGCCTTGATGGCCGGTCGTGGCGCCTAGGTTACACCGTACTGCCCGACCTCAATGACCCACTTGAGGCATCGGCCTGAAGTATCCGGACGATGGAGTACATTCCGTAGGGGTAGGGAAGTGAGGACCTAGACCTGATGGTCGAAAAAATACGGTCTCAGCTTTCTCGCGCTCATGACAAATGCGTATGCCAGCTTCTCTAGCGAGGGGTAGCGTTGCTCCATCTCGTTCAATATCTGGCTAACGAAGTAAATGGGCAGGTGGACCGGACCTTCTGCTCGGACTAGTATCGCGCTCAAGGTTGTCTCCAAGGCCGCGAGATACAAGAACAGCTTCTCTCCTGGAACAGGTTTGGATATTATGCTCACGTCTGCCAGGTAAGTTTTGATTTTTTTCAAAAGCGTCCTGGCTTTCAGGCGTCCACTCGAACTTTGCCTTTTTACAGATCGTGTCGAACATTGGTTTACACTTGTCCCCCATCCGAGAGATGAACCTGCTTAGGGCAGCCAGGCATCCCGTGAGTTTCTGAACTTCCTTCATATTTCAGGGTGTCCCCATGTATAGTACAGCCTTAACCTTCCCTGGGTTTGCCTCGATGCCCCGCTTACTGACCAAGTATCCCAAGAACTTCCCTGATTCCACTCCGAAGTTACACTTCTTGGGGTTGAGTATCATATTGAACTTTCTGAGGATGTCCAATGTCTGCGCGAGGTGAAACAGGTGGTCTTCTCTCTTTAGGCTTTTGACGACAATGTCGTCGACATAGAATTCTACCGACTTCCCTATTTGGTTGGTAAACATGTGATTGACCAGCCTTTGGTATGTTGCCCCTGCATTCTTCAAGCCAAACGACATTCTCTTCCAGCAATATAGGTTCTTTTCCGTCAGAAATGAGGTGTGATGTCGATCTGGTTCGTGCATGACTATTTGTTGATAGCCCGCGAAGGCATCCATGAATGCCATCATTTCGTGTCCGGCCGTATTATCTATCAGGTGATCGATATGTGGCATCAGGAAGAAGTCTTTAGGGCAGGCCTCGTTGAGGTCGGTGAAGTCGATACATAACCGCCAGGTTCCGTTGGACTTGTTTACCAATACTGCATTGTCTACCCACTAAGGTTGGTCGGCCTGCATGATTAGGTCGTTATCCAGAAGTTTCTTCACCTCTTCCGCCAAAGCGGCATACTTCTCAGGGCCAAATTTTTGCCTCTTCTGAGCAACCGGCTTCCGGGATGGATAATTGTGGAGTCGATGGCATGCGATCTCTGGGTCGATCCCCACCATGTCTTTGTGCGACCAGGCGAAGACATCTAAGTTCTTTTTGAGAAATTCAATGACTTTCTCCTTCAGGTCGTTCGGTATCTTGGAGCCGATAATGACCTCCAGATCCGGGCGAGTTAGATCGACCTTGACTTTCTCTAGCTCTTCCCCCGGGACGGCCCTGGAGCCATCTTGTCGGGGATCGTCAATTTGGCCTCGATCAGGAATTCATCAGGCTCGTGCCCTATTCTTGGGTCAAAGTCGTTGTAGGTTCTTTTTCTATTTATCCTCGTCTCACTTAATTCTTCATTCCGTTCATTGGTATCTATTACAAGTGTTTGTTTGACAGGTACTAGTGCAGAATTGAAAGGAGACGAAGAGTAAATCAGACAACCTCTCGCATCAACTTGGTCGCCCTTAACGGTGCCGACCACCCCACTCTTGGTGGGAAACTTTACACAAAAATAGAAAGTAGAGGACGCAGCCTCAAATTCATGTTCAAAAGGCCTCCCCAGGAAACCATTGTAGGTGCTGGGGAGGTCGACTACTAAAAAGTCTAACAACCTAGTTGCCCTAACCTCACTATTAAGTGTAGAAACCAGCTCAACGGCCAATCGGATCATCCCGGTAGGCCTCACAGTAGTTGTTGCACCCGGTTTGATTACCCGCGAACAAACAGCTAATTGTTTAAGAGACCCGATCAATATAATGGCAAAATCAGTGAAAAACACACGATTTGATTACCCAGTTCGTCTTTGGAATAGACTACGTCTGGGGGCACCAAGCCAGGATTTTTACTGTATAATATATGCCTAGAATACTAAGGTTTCGATCCTTTACAATGTGCATTATAAGTTATATTTATAGACACAAATCTAGGGCTACAGTCTTTGTGGGCTTTCTCTCGAGGGCTGATTAGGGCTTCTTTCCTTGCTCCGCAAGTCGCGCTCACGGATATATTTTCCCTGGTTACATCCCGAGTAACCCGTCTCACCATAACTGCCCGAATCTTGTCCATATTTATCTCTAACCGAAGTTGTGACTTCTTCGACCGCGATGTCCGATTCCTGCAAGTCGTTCCACGACTTCTTTGCTACGTCATGCCGCTAGCGACCTTCCGAGACTTCAAAGTTGCCTCCCGCCTTGCTCTAGCTGGATGAAGTCGGATAACAAGCTAGGCATGAGATTGCCCAATCCCAAGCCTCTATTAGGTCGGGTTATTTCCACGTACAACAATTGCCCCTCAAGATGAGGTCGTGAGCTCGCTTCGGGATCTTATCTTGAACCGTTGATATTTGTCGACCTACGGAAAGTCGATTTTGGGATCTATGTCCAAGTCAAGTCTCTATCCTTGGAGAGCCGTATGGTCGCCTAGGTTTCCCCAATCGGTGTGACAAGTGACAGGATGGTAATGATGGTGCGACTGGCTGATGACGTTTCAACCCGCGAGTTTGCCCAATCGGTGATCACGTGCTTCCTACGCATTGCCCACGTCGCCCTAATTTCCGTGGGAGTCCCCAAGAATTTCAAATTTATACTTTCGACCCTTCGCCTCTTTATAAATAGGTCTAGGGTTCCTCCTCAAAAGCCTTCCTCTCTCTCGTCTCTCGAAACTCCAGCTTGAACTTTCCGGCTATTCTTCAGGCACTCGGAAGCTTTTCAGGTAACCGTCTTTCCCCAATTTAACATCAATGGCTTCCGGTTCCCGATCCGCTCCCACGCCCCCTCCGTTCCTGGTTTCTTCATCTTTCGACGACGATGATACAGCAATTGTCGAGTTATACCATCGTAATAACATCAAAACCGCCACCACCGATCCAGCCATGCCCTCGACCGCCGGTGCCTCCGGCGCCGGTCGGGACGATGAAGGGGCTGACGATCAATTTTTGGGGGAGTAGGAAGACATTGTACATATCCGCTCTGGGCAAGGCTTGTTTCACCCCGTGAAAGCCAGATGAATTTGAAGGTGGATCCGGAACCTCCAACCCGCCCCGACAATATGGAGCTTATGAGCAGGTTTTCGATTACCGCTCCTATGAGGCCCGAGCCCCCTATGAGAGACCGGCTCGCGACTATCGAAAGTCGATCGAGTCAGACTTTGCTGTATCACAGAAGAAGAACAGGTCGGTTCTTACCGACTACTACGTCCGGTCCCTCCGCCGCCTTTATAAAGTCCCCCGGGATGTACACTTCTACGGGGCGACACCTGATGAGAGCGCCGACCAACCGCCACCCGAGATGATCATGGTCAACGAACATACAATGGAGGCCGAGATCTGGTTCCCGCTCCACCCGGCGATTTCTTACCTACTAGCGGCTTGGAATCAGAGTCTAACCCAGATCACTCCTAATGGATGGAGCTATATTCTTTCCACAATGATGTGCTGGGACAGGCCGAGCTATATCGGTTGCCAAACCCGGGAGAAATATCTTTCGTGATGACGCCTATTGCCCAAGCCGGGCGGCCATAACGCTTACATTTCCGGGCAAGGAGCTCGTGAGTGGGATCCCTAACAAAGTCGATAGTTGGCACAGGAAGTGGTGGTTCGTTGGAGGGGCGTGGGAGTCCTTGGACCCTTCAAGCACTCTGCCCATACATGTCCTGACAAATTATGTGAACCGAGTAGAACATGGTAAATCTCATATTCTTGATTCCGAAGTCGTACTGATCTAATTCTCGTTTTTCTTTTTGGTGTTCACGCCTCAAAATCCAACTCCTATTGGAACTTTTAGAGGCCTTCAAACCAAGTCCGCGATACCCTCCGAGCCGCCGTGACATTATTCCAACTCCTAGCTCGACCATCTCAAGGCCGCTTATACACGCATTCGCCATTTGAAGATCCTTGTAAGTTTACTTCTACTTCGCGGCTTATTACATGGTTTTTCAATATCGACCTAACCGGGTTGGCTTTTCACATTCCTCATTTTCCTAACACCGTTTCAGGCCTTGTGAAGCCTCAGGTCTAACATCATGGCCTCACGTAGGAAATTTGTTTGGGGAAACATGAGGCGATGGCGACCATAAAACCGCCCCTCCTCCACCTAGGTCGCCCCTCCGTGTTCGGGTCCCCACCGGTCACCCCCGGCGCCGACAAAAGGTAAGAGGATGGGAGCACGTGGTCGACTCCGCCGACTTCGGGCACGCCGAGAGAGAGAGCCATTGAGGAGGAGATCTCGAGGGTCAACGAGTCCGAAATCAATAGATGGCTAGGGAAGAAAGATAGGGTCCTGACCTTTCTGCCGATATTTTCGTCTTGGCGATTTCGACACCAAGCCTCGCTGCCCGGAGGAGAGGCCAAGATGATGATGACTCCTTTTAGGGAGGAGGAGGCGGGTGAACTAGTAAGTCCTCATTATGGTTTGGGCCTCGATCCTCTTTTTTTTTTTTCAACATGAATCCTCATAACTCGATGATTCGACTTTTTCTTTTCCATTTTCCAGTTCAAATCGCCCCGTCGTATTTTTGCCCCCGAGATGGTTAGCTTCCTCACGAGTCCTCCCCTTGTTCATGTCTTTCGACCTCCCCAATAAGTGGTACGGGGTACATTTCAAAAAAATAGCGTGCATTAACATGCCCCGGGCGTGGACGCCAGACGATCATGATAACGCCTGGTCGTCGAAAAATGACGGCAATATGTAGGATCTTCGGACATGGTCCACACTCTCAAGGCGGCCTTTATTTTGAGAGGACCAAAGGATCAAGTCCGAAACCGAAGCTCCAACATCTCCCGAAGTTGTGGATTCCGACTGTGCCGGACTTATTTGGCTTTGTCCCGAGCCTCCATCAGACTTTAAAGGGTTAGTGAAAGCCAATGGGGGAGCATCTTTTTGGGGATCTCGACCGAGGGTCGTGCCGAGCCAGATGGGGAAGCCGAGGAGATATCGCCCCAGCGGAGACCCTAAGGCATGGCGTCGAGAAGTGTGAAGATGATCCAAAGTGACTTGTTTCTTGGAGACCATTTGGGGAGGAGTGGTTATCAAAAAGAGTCGGACACAAGGATGACGCCTAAGGTTGTCAAGAGATGAACGCTTTTCATTCCTTATCAGAATGGGATAGGGACTTTCGGGCCCATCCTAATATGTCATTCTGCAAATCCTTTCCCGATCCCTAGCCCGGGCTAAAGGTCACGATCTCAAGGAGTATGTCTAGACAACCCTCGGCCCCGATGTTTCTATTGGATATCAAGATTTGGAGGATATGGGCATCGATCTCTCTTTCTTTCGATCCGGGAAAATGTATTTCTCCCGACTCATATGTTGGTTGACCTCCACGATGCCCACATCTTGAGCCCTTGGCGGAAGTTCTGAGCATTTAAAAAAATGCCACTCCCATTGAGCCCATCGGGGAGGAGATCCGAGGTCGAAGGTTGTTCTCAATTGTTGTCATGCTAAATGGGCCCATCGTGGAAGGGTCTTAAACCCAAGCCAATCCATCGGTGGTTACGAGCGGCGAGCCTTTCGGGAATTACCCGACCTCTGCATTCGGTGGATATTGAGATTGAACTTCCGCTCTATTTCCCTTTTTGCTTTCCCGCCAGTTGTCTAGCCAAGCGTTTGGTTTATGATGTCTTAAACGACCTTCGGGTCTTTTATTCTTTGGAAGTTATTTTATGTTTCGTGCGGTGCTCATCTTACTATGTAAAATAAACTCCCATATTTCATCCCCCAAGTCGAGATTCTAGGCTTCGTCTTGAGGCCTTGACTTGAACTCGCACAACTTATCAACTTTTTGGGGCAGGTCGGACTCAGAATGTGCCACGCCGACATCTCCTCCGGGGAGGTGAAATGTTGCCTCGATTTTTAAATCACAGATGATGGTTGATCCACAATGATGGCTCGGGTATTAGGTGGCGGGCGCCATAAATCGCCCAACCAAAAGTTTGTCGTTTCATTGCCCCTTAATGCCGGCGCCCACCGATTTCTTTGTGGGGCCCTAAAGAGTTGGAAATTACAACTTAACCCCCACCCTCCATCTATAAATAGGGCGGGTATTTCACACTGAAAACTCATATTGTCCCTCTCTGATATCTCCACTTTTCGCCTCCAAGCTTCGACTATGGGCGATTCTGACGATCCTCTCGTTTTAAAACCCTTTCTGGCGGTAAGTCTCTCTGGCTCTGTGCTCATTGTTTTTGGCACTTGGACCATCTTTGTGGCTCCTCCATCTCGGATTCTGCTTTCACCGAAGGGTGACCATACAGCCATTGCCAAGTTTTCTTTATTACCCGCCGGGCGGAAATTTCTTCTTGCCGTGCGGACGGCGGGGCCCTAACTCACGGTGTCTCGGAATGCCGTCGGGGAGAACGGGATTAATGGTGATGGGGCCCCCTTGATACGCGATCACGGTTTAATCGCGAATCCGATCATGCCAAAATGCCCTTCACAACCCCTCGGGTTTTTTGCGTCATAAATGTCGTGCTTGCTCACACGAAGCCCCATTCTGAGACTGACACTCCAAGGATGTTGTAACATCCTTTTCTCGATAGTTTTGCAAAAAAAGATCTTCTTAGTGACCTCTCGAAAACATCAATGAATGACTCATTTCATGTCCTTCATCCAGAGATGCTACCCTCATACTTGACCGATCCTCAACTTGACGGGCCGTTGGGGTGGCCCAATGATGTCTATCCCCACTTTGCAAAGGGCCAAGGACGAGGATACTCGTGAGCTCTTGGTGCGACCTTGATAGAGGGACATAGATCGACATTTGTGGCATTTCTTGGGCGAAGACAATAGCATCGCCCTTAAGGTTGGCCAAAAATAGCCCTTCCTTGTGGTTTTGTGGGCAAATTTTGACTCCCAAAATGTGGTTTTCAGATTCCCTTCGTGTATTTCTTGCGGGATGTCTTGACCTTGTTAAGGGTGTTATACATCAAGTAGGGGTATGTCGAAGCCTCACTTGTACAACTCCCCGCCTATTATTGTGTATCGGGCGGCCCATAATTGCTACTGCCGAGCTTGGACACGATCAGGCGGCAAGAGGCCACTTATCAAATACTCTATTATGGGTGTCATCCGATGTGTTAACTGGGGTTTTCTAATGTTGTTACGGTTATTTTGCGTGGTGGATGGGTGGGGAAGTGTCGTGATGGTGACATCCTTCATGTCCGGTGATCCTTGAATTTAAGGTTTATTAAAGCATCGGCTCGCGAGTTCCGCTCTCGATATCATCTTGATATGGATCATGTGAACTTCATGCACAAGTGTTTTCACAATTTCTATTCGATAGGGTCACATCATCTTGATCGTCCCCCAAAATTTCGTACTCCCCTGAAACTTGGCAGGCCACGAGCTGAGAATCGGTATGAACCTGCAATCTCTTGACCCCCATGATTGTTGCCATTTCCCAGCCGCTGATGAGAGCTTCATACTCAGCCTCATTATTCGTTGTGGGAAAATCAAAGGTAATGGCGTTCTGGAATGAGATACCCTCAGGACTCATTAAAACCACTCCCGCACCCGACTTGTGAGAGGTCGCCGACCCAACAATGAAAAGCTCCCATGGTAAGCTACCTGAACTTCCTGCTTCTGTCGGGAACGTAAGCTCTACTAAGAAGTCGGCTAGTGCCTGAGCCTTGATGGCAGGTCATGGCGCGTAGGTTACACTGTACTGCCCGACCTCAATGGCCCATTTGTGGCATCGGCCTGAAGTGTCCGGACGGTGGAGTACATTCCGAGGTGTGCTATCGATCTGGTTCGTGTATGGCTATTTGGTGATAGCCCGTAAAAGCATCCATGAATGACATCATTTCATGTCCAGCCGTATTATCTATCAGGTGATCGATATGTGGCATCGGGAATAAGTCTTTAGGGCAGGCCTCATTGAGGTCGGTGAAGTCGATACATAACCGCCAGGTCCCATTGGATTTCTTTACCAATCTTCGCATTGGCTACCTAACCATGTGGTTTAGTGCGCCCACATGATCGGTCGTTATCCGCCGGTTTCTTCACCTCTTCCTTCAAAATGCGGCATACTTCTCGGGGCGAATTTTTCGCCTCTCGAGCAACCGCCTATTTGGGGATGGGTCAATGTGGAGTCGATGGCATGCGATCTCTGGGTCGATCCCCACCATGTCTTTGTGCGACCAGGCGAAGACATCTAAGTTCTTTTTTAGAAAGTCAATAACTTCCCCCTTCAGGTCGCTCGGTATCTTGGAGCCGATAATGACCTCCAGATCCGGGCGAGTTGGATCGACCTTGACTTTATCTAGATCTTCCCCCGGGATGGCTCTAGGGCCATCTTGTCGGGGATCGTCGATTTCGGCCTCGATCAGGAATTCATCAGGTTCGTGCCCTATTCTTGGGTCGAGGTCGTTGTAGGTTCTTTTCCTGTTTATCCTTGCCTCACTTAATTCTTCATTTTGTTTATTGGTATCTATTACAAGTGCTTGTTTGATAGGTACTAGTGCAGAATTAAAAGGAGACTTAAGAGTAAATCAAACAACCTCTTCAGATCAACTTGGTCGCCCTTAACGGTGCCGACCACCCCACTCTTGGTGGGAAACTTTACACAAAAATAGAAAGTGGAGGACGCAGCCTCGAATTCATGTTCAAAAGGCCTCCCCAGGAAACCATTGTAGGTGTTGGGGAGGTCGACCACTAAAAAGTCTAACAGCCTAGTTGCCCTAACCTCACTATTAAGTGTAGAAACCAGCTCGACGGCCAATCGGATCATCCCGGTGGGCCTCACAGTAGCGTCGCCAAACCCTTTCACGAGGTGGTCGCAGGGGGTGACATACGCATTGTAATCCCCGAGCTGATCGAGGGTCTTCTTAAAAAGGATGTTGCAGAAAGCCCCCCCGTCGACCAGAAGTCGGCACCGTAGTCCCCATGATGTTGGCCCGGATCACCAAGGGATCGACATTGGGGTAGCCATGGTGGACCCCAGGAACCCTTGTCTTATTCCTAGAACTTCGATAGTCTTGGACTCTTCCCTAATTTGGGCGAGGGCGGGCAACACCATCTTCTGGCGTTCTCTAACTCCCCTTATTTCGGCTTTCATCCTTCGGGCTTGGAGGGGGAGCTGGTGGCTAGCGGAATGCCCGACGGTCCCTAAGGGAGAGAGTGTATCATCGCGATCCTCGCATTCTCGACCTCGCATGGGCGGAACGAGTCGTTCTCCCTGCCTTGCTTCCTGGTTGTCGTTCCTATGGGGGCGTTCTTCTTGTTAGCGGCCTCTCGGGCCTGGTCGTTGTTCTAAAAATAAAGGTCGATTTCATCCCCAAGTCAGGCGAACTCGTCTTGAGGCCTGCCGTCTTCGTATAATCTCAACTTTTGAGGCGGCAGATCTTTGCACTCCTCGTGGTATAGTGCCCGATTTGCTCGTGGAAATGGCGATTGGGATGGTTGGGGGTTACACGCCCTTGCGGTTTTTCTTTGGGGGGGAGGAGAAAGTAGTTCCCGCTCCCGAAAATAGGGTGAAAATGTTTCGGGGGTCATGCCGGGCGTCCGTCAATTTCACGTTTAAAAAAACCCTTTGGGAATTGAATGCTTTCTCCTCAAAAGGCTTGAAGTCTTCGAGGTCGGATTTTCTTTGCGAAGATGACAAGTTTTTTTGGAGCTTTTCTTGGGCTCGAGACCTCCTTAGTCTCGGATAGTAATGGGATTCCAAGTGCTAATCTGGTTTAATGTGAATCCGTGTATGTCAGTCACTAGCCCACCTCCAAAAAGTCGGAATAAATATTAGCTAGTCGAAGCCCCGTTTTTCGGTCGTCATGTTGTAACATCCTATCTTAAAGAGTTTGGTCCCCTTCTTCGGACCGGGAAAATGGAGACAGCCCCATCAATTTTGCTTCATCCCCAATGGGGTCTCCTTCCAAAATCAGCTTGTCGATCCTCTCAATGTAAGACCCTCGGGATTTAGTATCAATCATGTGGGTATTCATCGATCATGGGTCGCAGGTTATCGGCGCCTTTCGAAAATGCGCGAGCGATAAAATGTTAAGCTTGTTTTTTTCGAATCTCATTTAAAAAAGTGTCCACCGACAGTGGGCGGCAGAGAGGTGAACCATTGATGATAAGTTGCATCGGGTCGCTCAATGTCGAGATAACAACCGACATTTGGTCGAGGTACCTTTTGAAGATCAAGGTCCGGCGCCCATAGAAGCCATGTCTGGTGTATTTCACTACATGGACCTCGGGTCGGTGTTCCTTAGTGATCCAAGGTCACGACATTGATCTTCCTCTTGAGTAGCCGCCAGGTGACCAAAGTTCGAAAAATCGAGGAAAAGTTAGGACATTGAGTCCGGACCTTGGCGAAAGAATCCCCATTGAATGGAGCATTTTCCGCCCCTTTAGGTTGTCTTGCCCATTTTCTGGGGATGGCTCCATGCATTTCCCATTTCCCCCATCTTGGCCTTGAATTGCTTTATGATTTTGTTCCCGGCCTGGCGGTTCATCCACTTTTGGTATGGGGGTGAATCGAGGATACCTTAAACATCATGGCGTTCGTTGGTCGCAATTTTTGCCAGCCCTTCTCAGAATCTGCGGGTCGCCAAAAATGGTTTGATGACGATCTTGGGTGATGGTTGCGGTCGACCCCTTTTTTGTGAAGTAATCCAGGGTATGTTTAAGGCATCACTTTGTGGTGGAGGTCATCGGTTTGCAAAGGGCGAGGGCGCAGGTTGTGGAAGCTCCACTTGATAGAGGACAAAAATGACATTTGTGGCATCGATTGTGCCTCATCTTCTAAGGTTCCTCTGTGGTTTTTGGGCCGACCCGAGGTCGCATTCAAGTCGGTATTTCTTGAGGAACACATTGACCTGCCCGGCCTGTTTGAGTAGGGTTGGCGATTACTGACTCCGGGGCATGTGGCGCCCGAATTCTTACCAGCTTGGAACCGTCAGCGAATGCCCGAGAATTTGGGTTTGAGCGGGCTAATGTTATTTTTTTTGGAGGGTGGGTAGGGAAAACCTCTCGAATGAGATATTGATGGGCGTCCTTCATGTGCTTGATATGGTGAGGTGCGACGTTCTCCTCGTCAAATGCGAGACGTTTCTTGTTGAGGATGGCCATCATGGCCTTTGCGTCCTCAGGCGTCTGCACCAAATTCCACCAGTCAGGGGTCATTATCGGGTCTTGTTGGCGATCGCGATGGGAGCCGGAGCGATGAGAGCTCATAGAGGCCTCACGCCCATCGCGGGCGTCCAGATCTTGCCCGTTCAGGTTGGCTTGATTGCTTGCCATTGGTATTGATCAGAGGTAAGATGGGTCTTCCTTCGAACAAAGTGATTTTGCAGGAATTGTCTTTTCCCACAGACGGTGCCAATTGTTGCACCCGGTTTGATTACCGGCGAACAAACAGTTAATTGTTTAAGAGATCCGATCAATATAAAGGCAAAAGCAGTGAAAGACACAAGATTTGATTACCCAGTTCGTCTTTGGAATAGACTACGTCTGGGGGCACCAAGTCAGGATTTTTACTGTATAATATATTCCTAGAATACTAAGATTTCGATCCTTTACAATGTGCATTACAAGTTATATTTATAGACACAAATCTAGGGCTACAGTCTTCGTGGGCTTTCTCTTGTGGGCTGATTAGGGCTTCCTTCCTTGCTCCGCAAGTCGTGCTCACTATATGCTTTCCCTGGTTACATCCCGAGAAATCCGACTCACCATAACTGCCCGAATCTTGTCCATATTTATCTCTAACCGAAGTCGCGACTTATTTGACCATGATGTCCGATTCTTGCAAGTCGCTCCACAACTTCTTTGCTACGTCAAGCCGCTAGCGACCTTCCGAGACTTCAAAGTCGCCTCCCGCCTTGCTCCAGCTGGATGAAGTCGGATAACAAGCTAGGCATGAGATTGCCTAATCCCAAGCCCCCACTAGGTCGGGTTATTTCCCCGTACAACAGTAGCGTCGCCAAATCCTTTCACGAGGTGGTCGCACGGGGTGATATAGGCATCGTAATCCCCGAGCTGATCGAGGGTCTTCTTAAAAATGATGTTGCGAAAAGCCCCCCCATCGACCAAAAGTCGGCACACCATAGTCCCCATGATGTTGGCCCGGATCACCAAAGGGTCGACATTGGGGTAGACCACCCCAGCCTTATCCTTTTCTCCAAACTCGATGTTGGTGGATTTTTCCCCCAGGGCGAGGATGGGTAACACCATTTTCCGGGCATTCTCTATCTCCCTTGTCTCGGCTTTCAGCTTTCGCTTGGAGGAGGAGCTGGAGGCTACCCCCCGACGGTCCCTATGGGGGAGAGAGTGTGTATCATCCGATCTCCCGCATTTTCAGGCATGGGCGGGACATGTCGCTCCCCTTGCCCTGCTCTTTGGTTGTTGTTCCTGTGGGTGCGCTCTCCTTGCTGACGACCTCGCGGGGCCTGGTCCCCATTCTTCTGAGGTCGCTTGATGAACTCGTCAAGCAGGCCATCCTCATACAATCTCCAGAGCTGGGGCAACAAGTCCTTGCACTCACTGGTATAGTGCCCGAATGCATTCATGAAAGTGGCAATACTTGTTGGGTTTGGGTTTGCCATTATTCTTTCTTGGGCCGGCGGGGAGTAGCAATTCCGCTCCGGATCTGAGTGAAAATGTGCCTCGGAGTCATGCCGGGGCATCCATCGGGCTTCACCGAATGCTTTCTTCAAAGCGGCTTGAAGCTTTCCGGGCGGCCTTATCTTTATTAGTTGGTCTTCTTTGAACTCTTCTTGGGCTCGGCGGCCTCCTTAGCCTTGGAGAGTTGGGATTCCAAAACTCATTGTGTGTATCACAAGTTGCTAGCCCACCTTGAAGTCGTATAATATAGCTAATCAGATGTCGGTTGTCATCGACTTGAGTTTGTTTCCTTCTTGAAAGGGGCGACCCCCATTAGTTTTGCTTCATCCCCAATGGGATCTCCTTCCAAGATCGACTTATTTGACCGATCCTCTCAATATAGGGGCCGATCGGACTCAAAGTGCATCCCCTCGCTTGGATGAAGTGTTTAGGCATGAGATTACTAATCCACGGCCCCTAGGTCGATTTATTTCCCCTGGGCGTCCGCCAAATCCTTTCGAGGCGGTAAAGTATAGCATCGAAAATAGGCTTCTTAAAAAGTTGCTCGAAGGTGTCCCCCCATAGAGACACCGCAGAGATGAGGTGAACCATTGGTGAACCTGGTCAAACTCGATGGTGGTGGATTTTGGGGATAAGTAAAAAGAATTCCGACATTTGGTCGTCGATGGAGGGAATGGGCTACCCCGACCGGTCCTATGGGGGAGGTGTATCATAGACGAGTTTGTGCCGCCAGCGATCCAATATCACGACATTAATCTTCTTTTTGGGTGGGCGCCAAGGTGACCCGAGTCCCCGGAGGGGAGTTAGGGATCGGCGAGAAAGGGTCGACTGGTGACTCACACTATTTGGTATATTTCTCGACTTCTGGGCATCGCTCCATCTTCTTTGTTGGGCGTTCTGCGAAGTCAGCATCCACCCTTCACTTGAATCTTTCTTCGCGACCGTTGGGATTCCAAGACTCTGTTATTCTTTATCAGATTTTGGCGGGGTCATCGCGATGCATGGTCGATCCCCTCGGCACGTCGTTCGTTGGTGGAGATTGGCGCCAGACCAGATCACGCTCTATAGGACCCGATCGACGGCATCCCCGAGGCTCGGATTGCGCCTCATCTTCGACGATCGTTGGGGCTTTTTGGTTCCCCAGGTCACCTAGTCGTTCGAACACGTTGTTTGACCCCGCCAATTTCCTGAGGAGCTGGCGATTGCGGATGACGAGAAAAGCGTGCCTTGCGGGATCATAGGCGATTGGCTCGCAATCTTGAATGTCCCTCCGGTCATCGCTCATGGTGATTGTTCCTTGTTCGGGGGGGGCGCTTCTATCCGGGGCAGCCCTCTTGGGGGGGCTTCACATTATCATCATCGAACATGAGGCATTTTTTTGTTGAGGATGGCCATCACGGCCTTCGCGTCCTCTGGAGTCCGCACCAAGTTCCACCAATCAGGAGTCTTCACCGGGTTTGGCTAGCGAGCGTGATGGGAGCCAACGTGTTGAGAGCTCATAGAGGCCTCGCGCCCATCGCGGACGTCCAACTCTTGCCCGTCAGGATTAACTTGGTTGCCTGCCATCAGTATTGATCGGAAATAAGGTGAGTTTTCCTTCGACACGAGTTATATCTTAGTTCCCACAGACGGCGTCAAATGTTGCACCCAGTTTGAACACCGGCGAACAAACAATTAATTGTTAAGAGATCCGATCAATATAACGGCAAAATCAGTGAAAGATGCACGATTTGATTACCCAGTTTGTCTTTGGAATAGACTACGTCTGGGGGCACCAAGCCAGGATTTTTACTGTATAATATATGCCTAGAGTACTAAGATTTTGATCCTTTACAATGTACATTACAAGTGATATTTATAGACATAAATCTAGGGCTACAGTCTTCGTGGGCTTTCTCTCGTGGGCTGATCAGGGCTTCCTTCCTTGCTCCGCAAGTCGCGCTCACGGATATGTTTTCCCTGTTTGCATCTCGAGAAATCCGCCTCACCATAACTACCCGAATCTTGTCCATATATATCTCTAACTGAAGTTGTGACCGCTTCGACCGCGACTTCTGGCTCTTTCAAGTCGTTCCGCGACCTTCTTGCTATGTCAGGCCGTTGGCGACCTCCCGAAACTCCAAAGTCGCCCCCCGTCCTGCTCCAGCTGGACGAAGTCGGATAACAAGCTACATATGAGATTACCCAATCCCAAGCCTTCCTTAGGTCGGGTTATTTCCCCGTACAACAACAGCTTTATACTTGAGACATATGATTTGGAATGGAGTTTATGATTATACGCATGATATATGTGTTTATTTGGAGGATACTGAGTTTATGATTTTAAACATGAGATATGTGTGGCTGGAGAAACCTGGTTCATAGCTTCATACGTACAATATGTGCTTATTTTGAGAATTTGGAGTTTATACTATTATACATGAGATTGACGTTCTTTGGTGGGAAAATTGAGTCCTACGGAATGCTTCGGGTTTAAATTAACCCCTCTTTTGATTATGATTTTGAGAAATGACACTCTTTGAGGGGTGTCTAGTCTAAAACCTTTTGATTAAGGTCCTGAGTTAATAAGTCCCTCGAGGGACGTCAAGCTTACTCTGAAACCTTTTAGTAATGAGACTTGGAGGATACCTTTGGCGTGATCTAAGCCAATGGGATGAAACTCAACCTACCAAAGTGTTCCTTCGGCGTGAGATCGGGAAGTTCCTGGGATACACGGTGACGCAAAGGGGCATTGAAGTTAACCCCGTGAAAATGCAAGCAGTGTTGGGTATGCAGCCTCCTACTAATATCAGAGAGCAGCAAAGGCTGAATGGGAGAATTGTGTCTTTGAGAAGATTTATTTTCAAATCCACAGAGAAGAGTCTTCACTTTTTCAAGGTGCTAAGAAAGGGAACGAGGGTTGTTTGGGATGATGAATGCCAGAAGGCTTTCGAGAGTTTGAAGGAGCACTTAGCTCAACTACCTCAGTTGACTAAGCCAATGATTGGACATGTACTATATCTCTATTTTTTCAGTGGGAGATAATTCTCTCAGTTCAGTATTGATCAAGGAAGAAGGAGCGGCACAGAAGCCGATCTATTATGTGAGCAAGGTGATCCAGGGAGCTGAAGTCAGATATTTTGAAACAGAGAAAGCAGTGTTGGTCATCATGGTCACGGCAAGGAGGCTAAGGCCTTATTTTCTTTCGCATGAGATAATTATTTAAACTTACTATCCCCTTAAACAGGTGTTAGGTCGAGCTAATTTGTCAGAAAGGATGGTCAAATGGGCTGTAGAACTTGGAGAATACGAGGTGGACTTTGAACCACGAAGAGCGATTAAGGCACAAGCCTTGTCTGATTTTATACAGAAGATTACCCGCTCTGAACCTGAGAAGGAGTGGCAGGTGTATGTAGATGGTTCAGTTATAATAACTGGTTGTGGTGCAGGTATACTAATCATAGATCCCTGCAGAGGAGAGTTGCAATTTGTAATCTAGTTCGAGTTTCATACCTCAAATAGCAGAGCTGAGTATGAAGCCCTGATCCGAGGAGCAAAAATGGTTGCAGAGATGGGAGGCCAACGGGTAATCATTTATACAGATTCTCAGTTGGTGGCCCAACAATTGAAATGAGAATACTTAGCAAAGATGAGAGGATGATGCTATATCTGTAAAGAGTAGTCGAGGTGAGAAACAAATTTCAGACTTTCGAGGTAAGATAGATTCCTCAAGAGGAGAATATGAGTGCGGACAGCTTGTCAAAGCTGGCTAGTTCGGTGGCCATGGAAGGAGGAACCACCATAACGATCTTGAGAGCAGAAAGAGAGGGAATCCTACCTTTGGTTGCGGCCATTGAGGAGGAAAATGATTGGAGAACTGAGATTCGGAAGGCCTTAGCTGGGGAGGATCCTCCTCAGGGACGGAGAAAATGGCAGAGTTGGAGAGCACGATTCTGCATAATCGGAGGATACTTGTCGCTCATTCACGCAACCATGCTTGAGATGCTCGTCCGTGAATGAGGGGGAGTACATACTGAGGGAAATACATGAATGATGTTGCGTAGATCATGCAGGCTTCCGATCGATAACTAAAAAATCATTGAGAGCAAGATACTTCTGGCCAACCATGGTCAGAGATGCAAAGGAATTGGTGAAAAAATGCGAGAAATGCCAGAAGCATGGTCCTCTAATCCACGTACCTACAGAGAAGATGGGAGCCATGCACACACCGAGTCCGTTTGTCGGAGGGGATTGACCTAGTGGGCCCCTTCCCCAGAGCAGCGGGGCAGAGAAAATTCCTGATAGTAACTATTGACTACTTCAACAAATGGGTAGAGGCCGCCCCCTTGGCTAAGATCGATGAGAATAGTGTGATTAGATTCCTGTGGAGAAATATTTGTTGCAGGTTTGGAGTGCCAAAGATACTGGTAATCAATAACGGTACCCAATTCAACGGAGAAATAGTGCAAGCTTGGTGTGAGGAGATAGGGATTACCCAGTGGTTTGCTTCGGTGGTTCATCCTCAAGAAAATGGACAGGTTGAGGCAACCAACAGGACTATTGTGAACGGAATTAAGATCAGGTTGGACGAGTCTGAATGGCGACAGATAACTTGCCCTTGGAATGTGTGCAACTTGAAGAGATTCCTCATTTGAGAGAAGACCTGCATCCTCGAGGAAGCAGAAAGAGTTGAGGCCCTTAATGGGTATCGAATTGAGAAATTGAGGCCATTAAAGGGTGTCGAATTGAGAAAAGCCTTTTGGATAAGGCACTGAGAAATTGAGGCCATCAACGGGTGTCGAATTAAGAATTTAAGGCCCTTAAAGGGTGTCGAATTGAGAAACGAACCTTTTTTATTAATGTTCTGAGAATTTAAGGCCCTTAAAGGGTGTCGAATTGAGAAACGAACCTTTTTTATTAAGGTTCTGAGAATTCAAGGCCCTTAAAGGGTGTCAAATTGAGAAACAAACCTTTTGACTAAGGTTTTGAGAATTTGATGCCCTTAACGGGTGTCGAATTAAGAAACCTTTTGACTAAGGTTCTGAGAATTTAAGGCCCTTAACGGGTGTCGAATGGAGAAACCTTTTGACTAAGGTTCTGAGAATTTGAGGCCCTTGACGGGTGTCGAATTAAGAAACCTTTTGACTAAGGTTCTAAGAATTTAAGGCCCTTAACGGGTGTCGAATGGAGAAACCTTTTGACTAAGGTTCTAAGAATTTAAGGCCCTTAAAGGGTGTCGAATTGAGAAACGAACCTTTTGACTAAGGTTCTGAGAATTCAAGGCCCTTAAAGGTGTCGAATTGAGAAACAAACATTTTTAAGGTTCTGAGAATTTAAGGCCCTTAAAGGGTGTCAAATTGAGAAATGAACCTTTTTGATTAAGGTTCTGAGAATTTAAGGCCCTTAAAAGGTGTTGAATTGAGAAACGAACCTTATTTATTAAGGTTCTGAGAATTTAAGGCCCTTAAAGGGTGTCGAATTGAGAAACAAACCTTTTGACTAAGGTTCTGAGAATTTAAGGTCCTTAACGGGTGTCGAATAGAGAAACCTTTTGACTAAGATTCTGAGAAATTGAGGCCCTTAACGGGTGTCGAATTGAGAAGCTTTTTGAATAAGGTTCTGAGAATTTAAGGCCCTTAACGGGTGTTGAATGGAGATACCTTTTGACTAAAATTCTGAGAAATTAAGGCCCTTAACGGGTGTCGAATTGAGAAGCCTTTTGAATAAGGCATTGAGAAATTAAGGCCCTTAACGAGTGTCGAATTGAGAACTATTTTGAATAAGGCATGGATAAATTAAGGCCCTTAACGGGGATCGAATTGAGAAACCTTTCTGATTAAGATCAGCCAAGAAAGGCAGAAACAGTGACTCCAGGGAGGAAGGACCTTAGGAGACTACCCAGAAGGAGACAACATATCCAACTATACGAGATCTCTTGGACTTAGAGGTATTTGTGTGAACCCTTTTTAAAGTGCTTGCTTAAAACTATTTACAAATTGAGATTGAGAAACCCGCTCAACTAGAAAAGATTGAGCCATATTGAAAACTTGAGATTTGATTGGATGCATGTAAGAGGTTGAAGGCATGTATATACTTTGTTTATGCATGAGAAATGTGTTTAATCTGAAGAGATTGATTTCGTAACTTTATGCATGAGAAATATGTTTAGTTTGAAGAATTTGAGCTTTCTTTACGCATGAGAAGTGTGTTTAGAAAACTGAGGTTATGCATGAAAAAATTGTTTAAACTGGATATGAAAAACTTGGAGGAATTTCCGGAAATGGAGATGATTGGAAAAGAAAGCGGCGGAGAATGAAAGACGATGACAAGAAAAAATATCGAGAAAGAAATGAAAAGAGACTATTCGGAGATGCTGAATGGAGAGTTTAAGGGGTGGCTTAGTGGGCCCCTAGTTTATCAGAAGTCAAAGAGTTGAGCATTCGAAAGACCCGTCTAATTAGGAGTGAGCGGGAAAAATTGCCAGGTGGGACAAATTACCTCATTCGAGGGAGGTAAACATGATGAGGAACCTGAAGAGAGTGATTTCCTCTCGAGAGTAGATTTACTTCTCGAGAGTAAGGGGGAGTAGTTGATGGGGAATATTTGTGTCGTCCAATGGGAAAGAGACACGTGGAAGTTTGACCACATATTAGAAGAATTGAAGAATAATCATATGGGACAAAGCAATGAAGAAATGAGTTGGGCTTGGCTGGGAAGCCCAAGACCCTGGTATTCGAGCAGACTGGAGAGGCACCGAACTAAGGGGCCTGGAGGAAAGCGAGGCCCAATGAAGGGAAGCAAGCTGAGAAGATGGGCCCAGGAGGATAACCTGGGCCCTAGAGATTAAGGATTCGAGGAGCTGGGCCGAACTGGGCTGATAAATCTAAGAAGATTGGGCCCAGGGAAGTCTGTCCCAAGACCGTGGACCTTGGTCCGAGAGATGCCTTAACGGGCTTAATGAGTAATGGCCCATGGAATGAGAGATTAATCAGGACCGTTGAAAGAGAGGATATCAACGGTGAGAGAGTCTTGATCCGCGTGAACCAAGAAGTGGGCTAAAGGAGTTAGTTCCGATATTTAGGGGAGTCAAAAGCAGGATATTGGAGGTTGCGAGAAAAGCGGACGTCTGGATTATGATCAAGGGCTCATACCCATGATCCCTGAAAAGAAGGAGGAGAACGTGGGAGACGTGAGTCAGCCCCGGATAGAGGGGGGAGTAATGGCGAGACACGATCTGAACATGGATTGAGTGGAGGAAGAAGAGAAACCTCCGGCTGGAGGGATTTAAATATCCCATCCAGGTATCACGAAACACACACAATGACACAATCGCCTACTTTTACTTACTTACACTTGAATACTTTGAGTTGAGCTATTGAATACGATTTTACTTGAGATTAAGAGTGAAAACTGACTTGAGCGTTGGAGAGCCCGCGCCGGAGCCCCTTCCGGCGTGTTTTCAGGTACCTACGTGGAAATTGGTAAGGTTCCTGCAGTCAAAGCATGAAGGATTTTCAATATTCAACGTTCGAATCCCCGTTGAATTCCAAGTCATCTCTTGACCACTTTTTTGTGCATCAGTCTGATATAAACTAAAAAATTTACAATATAATATCCTACCTCCGTTTCAAACTAAATGGTAATTTGACTGTTTATAAGAATTTAGTGGAATAGTGATAAAATGATAAAGTGATGGGGTAGAAATAATTATTTATTATTATTTTATATGATAAAATGATAAAGTGATGGGTAATTGGGGGTAGAAAAAGTTGTTTATTAATATTTTATGTGATAAAGTGATAAAGTAACTTTACCATTAAGTTTGAGACAAAAATAATAGATACTTTACCATTAAGTTTGGGACGGAGGGAGTATAATATAATACAAAATGTCTAAAATTACATATAACAATACAATTGGTACCTACGTGATAACTTGTGAGGCTCAAATAGACAAAAAATTGTATGAACCCGAATTCATGGTGAACTCTATTTTTTTAATATCATTATTGTGTACAAAAAGAATAATTGTTATGCATAAAAACTATCATTTTTATGCACGAAAATAACCACGGTTTAAAAGATAAAGTATTTTTATTAAGTGATAGTTTTTATGCATAACATTAATATGGTTCATGTACACAGTTTCTTACCTATAAGCAAGATCATCTCTCTTAGAGGGAACCTTTGCATGTTTAACCTGCCACTTTTCGAATTCATGATCAAATAAAATAATTTAAACTAAAAAAATACAATAAGATATATAGTCAATTAAAAATATATATATTACAAACAATGAATAGAAATAAGTTTTTTTTTCTTAGTAAAAAACACTAAATAAGATTAAAATTATGTAAATAAATATTTGTTTGCATCAGTATATGTTTTGAATTTGGCTACATAGTATATTATTTTCAACGAAAAATATTTTATCTAATCATGGATTCAAAGGTGGTAGATTAAACAGGCAAATGTTTTATCTAAGATCAGTTGTCTTTCTCATAGGTAAGAACATGTATGCTACAGTCGATCAATTAAGTTTGATTATATATTTGAATATTTTATTTATAAATAGATCAAAGGTCAAAAAATGTCCCCGTACGAGCATTTTTTACCTATCTATCTACAAATCACATATTCAAATAAATATGAAAACTTACTTCATCGTTCATATAGTAATATGTTTTCTTATCTGTGAGAAAGATTGTCGCTTTTAGAGGAGACCTTTGTATGTTTAATTTACCGCCTTTTGAATTCATGATCAGATAAAATACTTTACAATGAAATTACAATACGGTATAGTCAAATTAAAAGCATATATGATACAAATATTTATTTACATAGCTATAAATTTATCGAGTGTTTTTTTCTAGAGATAAAAGTTACTTCTGATGTTATTTGCATCATGTTTTTAAAATTTTACTATATAATATATTATTTTCAATGTAATTATTTTGTCTGACTATGGAAACGAAAGGTGGTAGATTAAACAAAAAAATTCGTATAAGAGTGGCGATCTTTCTCATAGGTAAGAACATGCATTTTATATTCAATAATCAAGTTCTTCTATTTATTTGAATATGTGATATATAAATAGATCAAAGGTAAAAAAATGGCCCCCTACGAACATTCTTTTACCTATCTATCTATAATCATATACTCAAATAAATTAGAAATTTTACTTAATTGACCCTAGTATACAATTTTTTAACCACGAGAAAGACCAATGCTCTTAGAACAAACATTTATCTATTTAATCTATCACATTCCGTTTCCACGATCAGATAAAATAATTTACACTTAAAATAAAATACGAAATGGTCAAATAATATAAAATTTATATGATGCATTCAATGATTAGAAGTTACTTTCGATCATTATCCGCATCATGTTTTCAATTTAATTATATCGTATATTATTTTTTATTTTCAACGTAAACAATTTTGTTTAATCATGAATTCAGAATGTGGTATATTAACAAGCAAATGTTTTGTTTAAGAGACGCAACCTTTCTCATAGGTAAGAACTTGCATTTTATAGTCTATAATTGAGTTTTTATTTATTTATTTGAATGTGTGAGTTATAAATAGATAGAGAACATTTTTTGATGTGTCTATCTATAACTCACATATTCAAATAAGTAAAAAAACTTAGTTTATCGACCATACTATTTAGTTTCTAATTTATGAGAAAGACAACCGCTCTTAAATAAAACCTTTGGTTGTTTAATCTAGCACTTTCCAAATTCATGTTCGTATCTTTTTTTTAATCCAGAAGATTATCAAAGCTCACAATATTCTCAATTTTCTTCCGGATTTGAACCAAATTCCTTGCTCTGAAAATGTCCAAACATCAGAAAATATTTCTCGCAATTTGTTCAAAGATACAAATTCAAAGGTGGGAGAAGCTACTTTTTCAGTGAAAGAAAATACAGCCTTAATGTCGTCTTGGATTTTTGCCAGTGAAGATAAAAATAGTTGGCAAAAATCAAAAGACTGACTCACTGTGGGGACGAAGCTCGAAAAGAAAATCCAGGGGAGATAAATGCAAGATATAGAGATTCATTAAAAGGTCGTTATAATCGACTTAGTACAAATGCTAGCAAGTGGGTTGCCGCTTACAAAGAGGCATATGGTCGTAAAAGAAGCGAAATGAACGAACAAGATATTGAAAGTGAAGCTCAATCAATTTACTCCGTAAAAGGCCCAAAGTTTACGGACTTGCAAGTATTTAACGAAGTTATGTGTAAATATTCCAAGTGGGAACTAAATTTAGACCGCGATTCAACACGTGTTCGTGCTAAAGACAACGAGGATAATGAAGAAAGTTGAGGCAACTCAAAGAGATCAAGGACCAGTGAAGACGGGGCATATTCGGTCACCACTAATCCAGAAACTCCAGGCAGTGGTGGTTCAACAATTTCACGTCCTACAGGTAGAGATAAGGCAAAGGCGAAAAAAAAAGTAAAGGGAAGGTATCACAACATTCTTCTGTTGATACTAAAGTTGCTGTAGAAATTCGTGCATTGAGACTCACTAGAGATGCTGAAATTGAAGTTATAAGCAAATTTGGAAAAGAGAGAATTAATTTGGAGAGAGAAAAGATGAAGCATTTGGAGTTCTACAAGCCTATTTCGCATTTCTTCGACGCTCATATCTTGTCTGGGATAAGCTTTTGATGGGAGAATTATGATGATTTGTATCATCATGAACAATATGATAGTAGAGGATGAACGAGACTCGTACCAAACTTATTATGTTCCCACATAATTTTTTATGGATGATCCCACAGGTGGTGAGGGTTTTGAATGCTTTAGAGTACGCATTGCAAGTCTATCCACTTATATAATTAATAGAGAACAACTTCGCAATAGAGAGACTCATATTGCTCTTAAAAATGACTTGATTGAACATATATGGCAAAAATTCGGTATTGAAAATTAAATATGTAATTTTATCTTCCGCATTGTTGTATTTTGCACGTCTATTTGTAACTTGATATATTTATTTACAATTTTGTATTTAAATTTTTGTAATTTAAATTTTATTATTGAGATTGTAATTTTATTTTAAGTGTATGATAATTTTTTTTTAATTATAGTTACGCATTTTGAATATCAAATAATTTAATATATCATTTTATTAATATAATAAAAATTTATTATAGATAAATATAATTATTAAATAGTGAAAAAGAAATATTATTTTATTAAGAGATTGAGTTGTGGATGTTTGTTGATAAATTATGAAAAAAAAAATAGGATTGATTGAGTTGTAGCTTGTATATGTGGAGGAGGGAGAAATAAATTATTTATTAGGAAATTGAGTTGTGGGTTTTTGTTGATAAAAATAGTCTAAAATACTAGTCTCAATTTTGCCATCAGTGTTGGACAGAAGTGGAATTTCGGTTAAGTGTATTATTGTTGTAATTTTGATGTACGAGTTGAAATACCTTTTGTATTCCAACTAATATATCTTTTTTTCTGATTAAAAAATGAATAAAATGATCAAACTTGTCAATATTTTTATATTATTTTTTATTAAATGTGTGGAATTTATTAAAAAATGTGATATGAGACAAATAACGACTTCCCTGTTCAAAGTCAATTAGCTAGTTTCTTTTTTCTTTTTCCAATTTTACTTCAACATCAAACCGCGTAGCTTCCACTCTAGCTCGTCCTTTTCAAACTTGCAAAAAATCCTATATAAATTAATCTCAAGACTCCACCTTTACTCGGAAACCACCATTTTGTGAAAGGTCCGCCGTAGAGCCGCCGCGCCGGAGAATGGAGAGTGAAATCAGTGGGGAATTAAGTTATGGGGGTGCGTATGTTCGGTACAATCTCGAAGGAATTTTGTTCGAGGTGTCTAGCAAGTATGTGCCCCCTCTTCGTCCTATTGGTCGTGGCGTCTACGGCCTTGTTTGGTTAGTACTTAATTATATAATCCAACAACACAACTACACACATCTTCTTTTTCTCTATCTTATCTTAACACTATTATAAATTTTGTAATTAATTGTTTGATGATTAATCATTATTGTTATTGCTACTTTATAAAAAAATCATTAGTTTGTTGAAACTAGCCTTTCCTTCTCGTGCTTATTTATGTCTTTCATTTAAACAAAACACATATTATACCCAATGACGGATCCATAATTTTGTTTCAAGAGGGGCGAAAACGTAAAATTTTACAATTTTAAATAAAAAATATTAAAATTTCTTCATGGAGGCCCCAAGGTTATACACCCTCCTCGCAATAAATGTCTTTATAAAAATTAAATAAATATTTTTTAAGACAAATTCCTATAAATAGCGGATAAACGTCCATGCAACTTAAGTGTAAGGTTTGAAATATGTTTTTTTACCTATACACAAGATAAACATGTTTTTACCCGTACACAAGAGGCATACTCTTTTTTCAAGGATTTATTTTTATCCTTCATTAATTAAAGAATGAATGATTTGTGGTACATAATAGATTTGAAAATTGAAAAATAAAAAATATGTGATGATTAATAAAAATTATTCTTAATTAAAGAATGTTAAGAGATTTTTTTTAAGTGAGGGTAGTTAAGGAGAAATTGGAAAAAAATAGTTAAAATTAAAAGACAAATCATTATGAATAAAATTTAGACTCTGAAAAGACTCTTGTTATGAAATAGACGTAGAATAAATACTTGTTATAGATACGAGAGTCTAAACTTTCAGTTCAACATGATGAAAATATTCATATTATAGTATACTATGACCCTGTTTTCAAACTCTAGAAATGGGATAGAAGCGTTTTTTTATTTACTAAGTCTCATATGCTTTAAAAAAAAGTGATTCTAACTGTTTAGAAAGAGGTTAAAAACAGACCTTATGTATAGTGTTAATCAAAAGGACAAACATATATAAAATAATTACTTTGTTAAATATATATATATATATAATAATTACCGTTGGTAAAAGAATTGTGGGAGGAGGAAATTTTGGATTTTGAAGTTTTAGAATTTTAAAATTCTGATAAATGGTTAAAACCTACGTTTGTTTTTAGATTTAATAGAGTAAGATAATGGAAAGTTAATTGATGTTGCATTATTATTATATTATTATCAGTGTATTGGGAGAAAAAAAAAGGTAAATGATGTGTTTGGTTGATAATATTTGTAGTGCGGCTGTGAACAAAGAGACGAATGAGGAGGTTGCAATCAAGAAAATTGGGTGTGCATTTGATAAAAGAATTGATGCCAAAAGGACTTTGAGGGAGATTAAAATCTTACGCCACATGGATCATACAAACGTAAAATTAACAATGCCTCTGTTAGCTTTTATAATGTTCTGAAATCGATTCTTAAGTTCGATTGAGTTTAGGTATTCTTGTGCTCAGATTATTACCATGAAGGAGATTATAAGGCCACCACGAAGAGACGCTTTTAACGACGTTCACATAGTTTACGAGCTGATGGACACGGACTTGCATCGGATAATCAAGTCCGATCAAGTATTGATGGACGATCATTGTCAGGTATATATTCGTTTCTTGATAAAAAATACTAAGTAGTTGCGATCGTTATAGGTCATAGTAACACTTGTGCAAACTTGGTTCACCTGAACTCTACCGTTTCTACCTCATTTTTACCCATTTCTATTACAAAAACTTGTACATAGAATCTGTTTAGAGTTTGTTGGGTAGGATTAATAGAGTTTGCGTAATTGGTAACTAAGTTCACACGAAATTTTGTCGAGTTAACAAATAGGCTTGTATCATAAGTCAAATTTTAGTCTTGAAATTTTTTACTTTCTCAAAATACTTTTGGTGTCAGTTTTGGTCCAAAAGGATCGAAATTGAAAAATGTAAAAACATATAGGACTAATTAGACACAAGTAGTGACTAAAATAACTGAAGTTGAGACCAAATCGAAAAGTAATATTATACAGGAGTAAAATTGGACACAGACCAAAATTACGGGAACAATCTACGATATTGTCTCGATTTTGTCTATGTACTAACTTGCTATTGCTATTTTCATGTAGTACTTCATGTATCAGTTGTTAAGAGGGCTGAAATACGTGCACTCGGCAAATGTGTTGCACCGTGATCTGAAGCCGAGTAATTTGTTTGTGAATGCAAACTGTGACCTTAAAATCGGAGATTTCGGTCTGGCAAGGACGATGTCCGAGACTGATTTTATGACGGAATATGTTGTTACTCGTTGGTATCGAGCCCCTGAACTTCTCCTTAATTGCTCCAACTACACTGCTGCTGTTGATGTGTGGTCCGCCGGTTGCATTCTTGCTGAGATATTGACCAGAGAGCCCATGTTTCCCGGCCATAATTACGTTCATCAGCTCATGCTTATTACACAGGTACTGTATTATCGATGATGATTACATAGTAGTTGTGCGGTGTAATTTTATATAACTAATAGTACTTTTTAGTGTTACAACTGATACTAGTGAACTAATACCTTTTAATAGAACAACTAATACTATTTGAAAAGGAGCTTAATGATCTGTTTTTATGATTTATTGCCTTTTCTGATGTTCGATGTTCTATGCGTAAATTGTTCTGTGAAGCTTTTAGGAACACCAGACGAGACGAGCCTTAAGTTTCTACGAAGCAAAACTGCTCGAAGATATGTGAAACAACTTCCTCAGTTCCCTAAACAGAATTTCCCTGCTACATTTCCTAATGTGTCGCCTTTGGCGCTCGATTTGCTGGGGAAGATGCTCGTGTTCGATCCTGAAAAACGCATAACTGGTAACTTTAATAACGACGATTTTTCTAACGATTTTACCTACTTGATTCCGATGTTAATTTCTATTTCCTTTGTGGATCGTACAGTTAATGAGGCTCTCTGTCATCCATACTTCTCTGTTCTTCACAAACTGAACGACGAGCCAATTTGCGCCACGCCTTTCACTTTCAATTTTGAGCAGCCTTCGATTTCAGAAGAAAATGTTAAAGATCTTATCTGGAGAGAGTCAATTTTGTTCAATCCACTTCATTAGTTATTTGCTGATGTTTGATCCTCAAAAAGAATTTATATATGTTTGGTTTAGCTAGCTTTAGAGTAATTAAAAATATTTGCAGATTTAGCTTATTTTGGAATGTAATTGTTAGTTCAATGATGTGTCTCAACTTTTGTATTTAACCATGTTGATGATTTATAACATGTGTTTGTTGTTGTTCTAATACTCGTTGACTATATCACTAAAAAAAATTGATTAGTGACGTTATTCTTTTCGTCGTCATGTCATTATAGCTTCTCTAGCTAAAATATATTAATAATAGGACTCTATCATTAAAGATGATTTTCTGTTCTTAAAAATGATTTCTTGTCATTAAAAAATTTTAATTAAAAAAGTTACAATAAAATGACGATAACAAAAATACCGTCACTAAATGTTAATTTTCTTGTAGTGTATTTTGAATATATGAATGGTTGTGGAACACTCTAGGATTTAATGGGTTAAACTATTGTCTTCATTTTATATTTTTTATAATTTGAGAAAATCAAAAATAAAATTCCGTGAGAATAAATTAAGGAGTAATTAATCCGAATGGATGGATTGACAACCAATACTTCATGATGAATAATAGTGAGACTTATACATTAATCCGTTAAATTATTCATCAACAATTTAACACCATAAACCGTGTGCTTATTTATTTATATCTATAACGAGGTTACAAAATGGGCCCTGAAATGGGCCTTAAGTTTAGCTCAATTACGCTTCCCCAAGAAACACTCGTTAATTCTAGACAAAATTATGCCCAATTTTAAGCGGACCTTAAATATAATCCATTTAGTACCATTTTTGGGTGGGAGAGTTATAAATAGTCTCTCAAGAGAAAGGTAAAATCTTTTTGTGAATTTGAGTCTATAGTGAATTCAATTTTTCTAGTATCACTGTTACGTAAAAAAATTATCACAATTATGCAAAAAATTATTATTGTTGTGTACAAAAATTATCGCTGTTTAATTTTTTATTTTTTTCAAACGGTGATAATTTTTTGTGCATTGATATAGTTTTTGTAAGTTGATTCACAAGAGTGTTAGTTTAAGAGAAAATAACATTTTAAAGTAGAATTGGTTAAGAAGGGGACTTCCTCTTTAATGTATGCGATATTTAATAATATCCATAAAAAGTTAATAAAATATTAGAGAATATAAAATTTGAGGAGATTTGTAATATTGAGACCAAGTGGATCCTATTTCGTGAGACGAAATTTCAGTTGGCATTTTTAACACATTTTCAATCAAAATTGATCCATAATTTCAAGCAAATTTTGATCACGCAATTTTTTTATATACAATTATCAACTTTTTTTTTATTATTAATTTTCTTCAATTTTGTTAGATCTTGGGAAATTGAAAAATTTCCAAGAGATGTGTTGTAACAATTTGGACATGAATTGTTTGGCTGATTTGGAAGATTAGGAATGAGCTTATTTTTCATGATATTGTCCTTGAATTTAAAAGGAATCAGAGGAACTTGTATCAAACTTTGGCCCTGGAAATCTCTGAAAATACAAAAGTTGATTGAAGTTTCTCATTTGGTTTTAATATTACGAGATTCGAAAAAGATTTTTAACAGTGTAATAGGTGTGGAGGATTTGGTTTTGTGATGTACATGTTGGAGTACGTACCCTTTGTATTTCGAAATTCATCAATATAATTTTTTAACATATAAAAAAAAAAATCCCTTTTTCCTCAAATTTTGTGTTTTATTTTCTTTTTGGTTTTAATGAAAAGTTAAGCGATTCTGTAATTTATTTGACGTAAGAGGCAATTGGGGCAATTCCTGAACCTATGCGTCGAGTTATGTTATTCATAAATCCTAAAAATGTTCGACTAAGTCTTGCTTGCATTAAATGCGTTAAGTAAGATCTTGTCTGTTTTCATGTCATTTAAACCATGTAATTTATTATACTGAAAAAATGCAATTTGTATATACTGAAACATGCAGCTATTTTTTCATATTAATAGTTCTTGGCAGTTCGATTTTTAAGATCTTCAATATAACAAATCGCTTTGGCGTTTTTAAAATGTATTATGAAGTCGATAATGCGTGAGGATGCGCGTAAACTCCATTTTCAAAATGATATTCTCATTTGACTATCACTCATATGAATCATATCTATACATAAATTTTATTTCAATTATAACAATAATTATCACTGTTATATATAAAAATTATCGTTAGTTAAAAAATAAATATTTTTTAAATAGTAGTAATAAATTTTGTACATAACAATAATAATTTTTATGTATTATAGTAATAAATTTTTATATATAAAATAAATTAAAAATATAAAATTTACTGTGAACTCAATTCACACAAAATTTTGTGTTCTCATATAAACAATAAGAGTTGGAGAAAGAAAAACATTATCCCATTAGAGTGGGGTATTTTAGAAAAATCTTGGAGATTTTTTTTCTTTAATTATCATAAAGCGGGTTGCTTAAGCCCACTAAAAAAGTAAAACAATTAAGATGTCACACAAAAACTAAAATTTACGGGAACTTTTTTTTTTTTTAAGTTTTCGTTATTTTTTATATACTTTTTAAATATAGTATAGTTTAGTTAATTCACGTGAATTTAAATTTACATGAGACCTATACTTCGTAAATTAATGTCTAATATGAAGAACAGTATGGAACCATTAAATTAAGCAAAACACACAATGGTCAAGACGAAAATTATTAAATCAACCCAATCGGATATCCGATCGTATTCGAATTTTTCCATATTTTATCGAATATTATCCGGATAATAAATCCGGATATCCAGATTTTTTAATATATTTTATTATATATTTTATACTACAATATATATATATAATAATATAATATTAGTATAGTCGGCTTGGTGGCTCCGCCGATTTAGGCATTTTTTTCCTTTTTTTTCTTAAAGAAAAGCCAATTTCACGAAGACGCCAATGGTCGTGCCGGAGTCTATGGTTTCAGGCCACCGCGGCCCACGCTCACCACTGCCCTAGCTCGGCGAAGCTAGCCTTCGCCGCCGCCCTTGCTCGTCAAAGCCTGCGCTCGCCCACGTTCACCGACACCCGCCGTCGCCGCCTCCCAGCGCCGCTCCCATCGTCCGCCACCCAACTGCAAGAAAGAAGTGTGGACTATGAAGAAAGAAGGAAGAAGATTTGTGTTATTGAAATTTGAAAGTATTTTGAATCTGAAACTTGGTTTTATCACTTTGTTGGGCTCGAGGCATTTAATTCTTTGACTACTGAGTATTTAATAGTGACAGCTAACGAAGGTTACGTAATTTTTACTGCTAGTGACTGTTGATTGAATCTTTCTACTTTCCACTCAAAATTAATACAGTATTATTTATTTTATTAGATATCAAATTATTTATGTATTATAGATTAAAAAAAATCTAGGCGTTTTTAGGCGGAGCCTAGGTGGCCTCCGTTTAGCGATTTTCGACTTTTACACCCTTGCTTAATACTTATGTAATTTTATTAAGAAAATAGTCAGCTTATACTTAGTTAAATTCTAATTTCAGATTCATAGTTAATGACTTGTTGAAAAGTGTGGTGTTGTAGTCTCAACTTGAAAATTCAGTATAATATTATATATGTCTTCTTAGGCGTTATGTTGTGCTGGAGTGATGATGGTTATGAAGAATATTAGTTTTAGTTTCATATTATTAGCAGTATATATAATTTTTATAATTTGCATTAGAACTTCTATGAAATATTGCATAGGTAGTTTATTTTTATGTGTTTCAATCACATTTTGATGATTTTTGTTTGAAATATATTATCTGATTATAATTATTTGAATCCAGCCCGGATTCATCCGATATCCATCTTGTATCAAGTATACAGAATATTTAAATTAAATATCGAGAATCGGCTTTTCCGTATCCGACTCCGAATTCGAGAAAAAAATATGGTTTAGGATACGGTATAAGCACTATCCGTCCTAATCCGATCCGTTTTCACCCCTACTATTATGTGCAAAAAACTATTATTGTTATGCATAAAAAAATTCACTGTTTAAAAATATAAATCATTTTTAAAACAGTGAAAGTTATTATATATAACAAGATAATAGTTTTTAATCATATCTTGATGATAATTTTTATCATAACAAGTATATCTAAAAAAAATCGAATTCACTGTGAATTCGGGTTCTGTCTTCTTATATATGTGTTCTCCCTGTCAGAAAAAAAAAAGAAAAGAAAAGAAAAAGATATGTGTTCTAAAAAAAATAAAAAAATAAAATCAAAGATATATCTAGCTTGTTCAATTTGACATGTTAACAACTCCATGAAAAGACCCAAACCCACCACTTTCCACAAATCTAATCGGTCGACCTTACGCTTTCTAACTATTCTTAAAATTTATCAAATCCGTACACAAAAGAAATATTTTGTGCAATAATGATTATAGAGTATGTAAATAAAAGAATTTGATTTTTTTTATTTGGACCAAATTTATATGTCTTTCTAGCTATATGGTCTTGTTATATAAAAGTCTGTAATTATTTAATTATTTTTTTAATTAATTCAATATTCTCATTAATATATATTCCATACTTTACCCAATTTCATTAATTATATTAAAAAAAATTATCAGATTTGGATTCAACCCGGCCCGAGTGGTTCATGGTTATGGATTTTTCACCCGGCCCAAATGGTTCATGGTTTAGGTTTATATAATTAAAAAAAAATTTATCGACACGGACCCAATCAGGGCTCGAACCTGAACCCAAAATTTTTCCTTTTTGGTTCATGGTTCATTCACGAAACTGAATGATTCATGGTTTAAGGTTCATAATTTAGGGTTGATTTATATAATTAATGAGAAGATTAAATTAATTAAAGAAATTAATTAAATTATGGTGAAACCTTGCATATCTGACCTGTATAGCATAAGCGGTGGATATATAAATTTAATGCAATGTCTTTTCGGGCATATGATCAAATCCGATGTAAATAAATCGCGTCACTTAGGGCTGAAAGGACTGTAAATTTTATTTATATCAAATTTAATCAATATGAAATTTAAATAATTTAATAGAACACTCCATCACTCATTTTTTCTATTTAATTGCTTTTTTTTCTCCAATTTTATTCACATTATCCGCGTGTTGAGCAAATACTTTAATTTAAGGATAGGTTTTGTATGCACCTAGGTGCGCTGTACATTCATAGTGCATTTTAAAAACGTGCGACTTCTTATATTGAAAAGTATAGCGTATTTACATTGAAGCGTACAATTATTAATATGAAAATATAGTTGCACGCTTCAGTATAAATAATTTACATTTTTCAGTATAAAAAGTCACATGTTTCTAAAATGTATTATGAAATGAATCGATTTTGGAACAGTGTATATGAGACTCAATTTAAAGGTTATTGCAATTTCCAAAAAAAAAAAAAATACTGTGAACATTTTTAACTAGAATATCAAAAATAGTTCAGTATCATCATATTTTATAGGGGCAAGTCACTTACCAATCTCTTCTATTTTAATTATTAATGAAATTATTTTTATATTAATTTTTTTTATTATGCGAAATATAGAAATATAAATTTGTTTTGCCCTTTAAATCGTAGAATCGACTTTAACTACCTTTCCAGGCTTCAACACGGTGACAGACAATATGCTCAAAAATTCCAATCCTCAGTCCTCGTTACTTCATTTCATAGGCAAATTTTCTTGTGCACACCACATGCACCAATAAAATTGGTGCAATTTAATTTTAAAAGATTTTTTTAAAAAAAATTTAAGTTTTAATTTTTTTTTCTTTTTCCAATTTCGATTTTCTTTTAACTTTAATTTCAGTTTTAGATGTGTGTTTTTTTTTAAAATGCATTACCCGACCCGACCCCAAACCCGGCCCGAGTGGTTCATGGTTCACTCGGCCCAAGTGGTTCATGGTTCACCAGGCCCAAATGGTTCAAATATGATTTAGAGTTCACTATTTAAGAGTTAGAATTTAGAGTGCACCATTTTTTATTGGTGCATGTGGTGCACAGGTGGACAAATTAAAATGAAATACATACTTCCTCAATTTCATTTAATGGTCATTTTTTTATGTTTTATTAATTTTATTCATTAGTTGTGGTATCTCACTGAGGACAGTGTGACAGTTTCGACAACCACGCTATTTAATTGTTGTTGGAAAATAGGTGGATACTTTATATTGAAAAACTGAAAAAAAAAATATAAATAAATCTGGATTCGTGACACGCTCCCCCCCCCTAATGGGATTTAAGTGGGATTTTCCACTTCCACCCTCTATGGGTTTGTTGCACCGAGAATGACGACTCCACCGTCTATGGGTTTATTGCGTTGAGAATGACGACTCCGTAAAGCTCGAGATCTTGAAGACTGTGGATAAAATGTTGAAAGTGAGCAAGCAATGACTTTCCTGTGTGACTCCTCCATAAACTACCATGTTCGAAAAATGCTGAAAGCGAGCGAGCGATGACCTCCCATGTCCTGAAGCTTGGATTGGAGAAGGTATTCCTAATTGGATTATTGATCAGGTGTGTTCGGATTGCTCTATGTAATAGACTAGTTATTGAACATGTTGTCAAAAAAAAAAATGCAAAGAAAAAAAATGATTGTAATCGATAAAGGTGCCATTTTTTTAACAATTAGCCCGGAATTTAAAACAAAATAGTCTCATAACTTTGCACCTTTATTGAAATGTCTCATAATTATCAATTTTTTACATTTAGTCTCATATGTATTTAATTTGATCCAATTTGATGCATAAACCATCGGAGGTCTCTCAAAATTGTCCAAAAGCGGCGTCGTTTTTGGGCGCAAATCTACATTTTGTCAGAAATATGTGAGACCACGGGTCCAAAACAACGTCGTTTTGGACAATTTTGAACCTCCTCGGTTTTGGGTCTAAATTGGATCAAATTGAATAAATATGGGACTAAATTGAAAAATGTTGATAATTATGGGATAATTTCAATAAAGATATAAAGTTATGAGACAATTTTAATTTAATTCCCCAATTAACCCAGTTAAAAAATATAAATTTTGACAAATTTATCATCCAATAATAGAGAAGGAGAGGAGAAAGAAAGTAAGGAATCATAATAATTTATTTCAATTATCTAATTTAATTATTTAACTACATTTTAATATAATAATATATTTATTTTATTATTTATTTATAAATTTAAATTAAATTGTATTATATTAAAATATATTAATTTATTTATTTTTAATTCATTTTTTTTCTTTTTTTTAATTTTTTTATTTCATTTAGTTAATTTAACTATCTAATAATCTTTAAAATACTAATTATATATATTTTTTATATTATAAATTATAAATAAATGATTATATTCTTTTAAAATTGCATATGTCCTAAAAATTCATTTTTTTAAACAAATACTACTATCTATTTAAAAAAGTATTACTTTCTATTTAAACAAGTAATACTTTCTATTTAAACAAGTACTACTTTTCATTTAAACAAACAATACTTTCTATTTAAACAAGTAATACTTTTAATTAAACAAATAATGTTTTTCATTTAACCAAGTACTATTTTTTTATTTAAACAAGTACTATTTTTCTATTTAAACAAGTAATACTTTTCTATTTAAACAAGTACTACTTTTCATTTAAACAAGTACTACTTTTCTATTTAAACAACTACTACTTTTAATTTAAACAAGTGATACTTTCTATTTAAACAAGTACTACTTTTCATTTAAACAAGTATTATTTTTCTATTTAAACAAGTACTACTTTTCATTTAAACAAGTACTACTTTTCTATTTAAACAACTACTACCTTTCTATTTAAACAAGTAATACTTTTCATTTAACAAGTTATAATACTTTTCATTTAAACAAGTAATATCTTTCATTTAAACAAGTAATACTTTCTATTATTTAAATAATACTTTTAATTTAACCAAGTACTATTTTTCTATTTAAACAAGTACTATTTTTCTATTTAAATAGGTAATGTTTTTCTATTTAAACAAGTACTCCTACTTTTCATTTAAACAAGTACTACTTTTCTATTTAAACAAGTACTACTTTTCTATTTAAACTTAAGTAATAATTTTTTCATTTAACAAATAATACTTTCATTTAAATAAGTATTATTTTTCTATTTAAACAAGTACTACTTTTAGTCAATATATATATTTAAATATACTATGAATTAAATTTTATCTAGTAAACTCCTCGAAATAGATCGACTATGGTTAGGGTGGAACTCTTCTTCAAGTGACAATAAATTAAATATACGGTAAGATGCATTAACAACAATTAAAAAATCTTGTATAATCACGAAACTTAAAAAAAAATATACATAATTAATATTTTTAAAAAAAAAAATTAAAAAAAAAAAAACCGTAAGCTAATCCAGTAGCTAAAACCGTCGCTAAAAAACCGTCGCTAAATCCGTCGTTAATACCATCGCTAAAGGGATTAGTCCAAAACGTCGCTAAAATCGTAGCTAAAAAAACCGTCGCTATTTGCGACGGTTCTCTAGACCATCGCTAAAATTGTTGACTTTGACCATTTGACCGTAATCATCGTTAAAACCGTCGCTATTTGCGCGGTTTTCTTGGTAACCGTCGCTAATTTACGTCGGGTAAACGCATTTTTTTTGTAGGGACGTATATATAAAATAAAAGTAATACTCAATGAACCGGTCTATCGTGAACTATATATATCATTTGTTAAAAAAAAAAAAAAAACCTTTTTAAAAATATAAAGTAGTGATAGTTTATGTGCATAACGATTAAGGTTTTTATACATAACAATGATAGTTTTTATACATAATAGTGATACTAAAAAAAGAATCGGTATACGATGAATTGATTCACACAATTTTTTGGAATTTCAATCAAAAGGTCCGTAACTTTGCACCTTTATTGAAAAGGTCCGTATATATCACTTGTTTCAATTTAATCTCAGTATATGTATTCAATTTGTCTTGGATTTAGTCCCAAATCGCAGGGAGACCGATCAAACCAGCCAAAAGCAGCGTCATTTTTGCGTGTGATACCGCGCCCTAATTTGGGACTAAATCGGTAGCGTGATACAACGTTTCGAGATCAAATTAGGGGCATGTGTATCACACACCCCAAAAACGACGTCGTTTTGAGGTAGTTTGGTGATCTCTGCGATTTGGGACTAAATCGACATACAAATTGAAAAAAACATCTGAGACTAAATTGAAAAAACATGTGATATATACGAACCTTTTTTTAATAAAGTCTAAAGTTCGGACTATTTTGATTTAAATCCCCAATTTTTTGTCTATAACAAAAGAGATAATTAATATGAAGAGCAAAGTCTCTTGTGAACTTGAGTTCACGTGAATTTTCTTTCTTTAAGTGTCATCATGCATACACATAACAAAGGTAATAAGTATACATAATATTAATAGTGTGTATTCAAGCAATATGATAATTGAAAAAATAAATTTACGTAAACTAGGGTTCATAAATTTTTGTCATAATATGAAATACAAAGTAACTTCAAATACATCATTAATATGAAACGGAGAAACCTGATAATCGAGCATATACATCAGAAATTTAGAGATGGAGTCTCCAAAAAAAGAGTTCTTATGGAATCAAACATTAAATCAAATGGGAAAAAGATACAGCAAACTAAACACTAATACAACAATCAGCCATTACTTAATTAATTCTCTCCTAGCTTAGCTAGCTAGGGTTGCCAGATATGGAACATACTAAGATTTATAAAATCCCTATATTAATTAATTATGAGTACACAACTTCGTAATCTCATCTTATAAATTGCCACTTTTGAGCAATTTAAATAAATTACAAATCCACACACTAAGTGCAAGCCCCACAGACAAACCCTAACCCACAACACCAAATCCACATGCATAATTTATGAAAATCTTTTATTTTTTTTTTTTTATTTTCCCCAAATTAATACACACAAATTAAACACTTCATGTATATACATGAAGTGATATATCTAATAAACATCACTTATCTCCGAAGAGGTAGCCTAGAGATGAGTCACCACCAGGTGCGGATTTAACCTTGGTCGATGGACGATCCTGTCACATAATTAAATATACTTTTCAAAGAAAAAATTAACAAAATTTATATTATAAATGCTATAATTAATTGGATGGAAATTTTCTTTTTTTTTAGTCTTATATGATTGATCATTAATTTTGAGTGGGTCGTATGCTACAACCGAAAGTGCGCGTGCACTCATAGTGTATTTTAGAAGCGTCAACTATGCAAAATAAGCGTGCAACTATTACAAAGCGAAGCATGCAACTATGTTTCCGTATTAACATTTGCACTTTTTTGTGTAAATAAATCACACTTTTCAGCATAATAAGTTGCACGCTTCTAAAATGCACTATTAGTGTGGTGCATCCCAAACACACAAAGATCTAGGCTTAATTTTTTGTTTTAAAATAAATGCACACTTGCATGAGGAGTCTCGCGGTGAGGCGAAAACATAAATTGGACATTAACTTTTAACACTTTGAAAATAGTGGGTGTGATTTGAGCTAATTAATAAGTTGTACCCCGTCACATGCATGAGACCGTCTTATATGAATTTTTATCTTTAAAATAATATTCAGTTTCTCTAATTGAATTTCGTCATGTTAATTTTTGAAATTCAGCACACATTTTTTTTTTCAATTTTTATATTTGAACATTTTTAAATATCAGTCCGTAAACTTTCATATTGAGTTACTAGTAATCGCATAGCAGATCAACAATTTTTTTTTTTTAAATAGCTAAACAAAATTCAATTCAAAAAAGTGGAACACCCAAAAAAAAAGAAAAAAATTACAGAATTAGAAATACACATTTTCCCTTAATTGGATTATTGAAATATATTGAACAATTTTACATTAATTATATGTTTAGGATGTAGTTACAATATGTTTTTAAAAAAAATGTTTCAAAAAAAAAAAAAAAAAAAAAAAAAAAAAAAAAAACGGATGTACTTACTGTAATAAAGATTCCAGAATTTGGGCCTTGGATTCGATAGCTGTTGGATGCCTTAGTTTTGTCTAGAGGGCTTTCCGGTGGGTTTCCGTCGCCTATATCGGTACCGTACGGCGGCATTAAAGTGGTGGGAGATGGCGGCGCCGCCTCCTGTTTCTGCTTATTATCAGAACCAAAAGAGATACCCCAAAGAGCTCTGCCCACCTCCAGCGCTTTCACCTCTTTTCATAACGAAATCTCTGAATTTCTTATGCTTTTTTTTATTCCTAGAGTTCCTTGTGTAAGAGAAAGAAAAAGATCAGAGTTTGTATCTTGTTATGATCTTTGATTAGGCTAAGTACTGGAAAATGGGGTTATATATATATATTCTATAAAAAAAATACACCTGCGTGAGGTAGATTGTTTCATTCTGAGGCATAACGTAATTTGGCGTTAGCGTTTTAACACTTTAGAAATAGTGAGTGTTGATTTGTCTTTAAGTTGTCTTAAATCTCTGAGTTTTTATCTTCTATAAAACTCTTAATTTTATAAAACATTATTCTTTGATATTAAGAATTGTTCTGTAATTTAAGTCATGTTCAATTTTAGTTCAATGTGTTTTAATTTTTCAATTTTTGTTATTTTTTGCATTAATTTTAAACGTTTTTGGACCAAAGTTTAAGTAAAATGAGCGCTCAAAAAAAAAAGTAAAATGAAAATTTTTGATCATGCATATTTTACTTTTTCAGTTTTTGTCCATTATTGTGTCCAATTTTAATTTTATATTTTATTATTTTTTTCAATTTTGAAAAAAATATATACGGATTCGAACATCTAAATTACATGACGGTTTTTAATATTTAACTCTATTTGGTTGATCGATGTTTCATTTCGAATACTAATTAATGAAAATAAAACTTCTTGATATGTGCATTTCATAATTGTAAAACTTACTAATAAGTGATAAACAAATTGTATATGCGTAAAGCATATTTATCTTTTCACGTGCAACTTAAGAAATTGCTTAAAAATTGCTTAAAAAGTTCACTTATTAATAATTTTCCCCATATGAAAATATATGTCAAATGTAGTATTTCAGGTCCCCACATGTGTATACTAATGATGCGTATTACCGATAGTGCTTTGCAAGTTGGAATACAAGACAATTAATGGAATATTTCTTCCGTACTTAAGTTTATAATCCACTGTTCTAACCTGTCAAAAAAAAATAAAAATCCACTGTTCTAACATTGTTAAACCAACACGCAACAGTGATTGATACGTTGGTGTGTTTTTATAATTAGGAAAGAATCCTATGCCATGAAATTACTTAAACATCTTTTGATGGTGTGATTAACAGGTTGTTAATCACTAATCTTTTTTTGAGGGAGGTTGATCTTCAAACTTACACTAGGGCTGGCGCCCTCTATGTTTAATTGGGACCAGACTAGCTAGTAGCTAGACTCCTTATGATTTGGACCTCAACATTCACAAAAACTTCAAAAGTTAGTTAGCTACTAGGCGTTGTTATGATTTTAGAATTATTTATATATTTATTTACAAGAAAACTTGTTTGTGTTCCATTTCTTGGACGAGAATGATAATGAAAATCATTAAATGATTAATGATGATTACATTATTAGCAGAGTCCGATCCTAAGATTTAGAGAGTCATTGCAGAAAATAAATTTAGGCTTCATATTATATATAAAAAATGACATTTTTTTAGGTTAAAAAAATAACATAATTATTAATATGAAAATACTTTTATTAATTAATCAAATGTTATGAGATGTATAAATATAAAACGTATTATATTATAATATAATTATTTTTCAAACTCGCCATATCAAATAAAAAAATATAAGAATATATACAATTAAATATTTTATTAAAGTACCTATACTAATTAGATATTTGAATGTGAAATAATAATTGAGAGAGAAAGATAAAAATTAAATTAAATATATTAAAAAAGAGAAATAGTAAATGTAAAAAAATAGTCTAGATATGGCACTACTACACATTTGAGTTTCTTGACAACAAGACTTGGACAACCCTTTTTTCAAGCTTCTCCCAAGAATAACTCGGGAGAAGCGGTTTTTAAAAAAAAAAAAAACAAAGACAGCGGTTTTGAAGAATAAACAAACAACAGACGGACGGTTTCAAACCGCTGTCTAATACCACTTGCATAGCGGTTACTAACGTTTGTCTAAATAAACACTTGGACAACGGTTAATACTAATTTTTTTTTTTATATATATATATGAGCCGAGACCTAGCTTCTAGACTTCATTTCTTTCTCTCAATTTCCTCTCCCCAAAATCGCCCTTAAAAATCGAAGACCAAATCGCTTGTGTCAGTAAATCGGTTTCCTTCAACCAAATCGCCCGGGATCGCCGTTGACTGCTTTACCGCCCGTCGTCGGCTTCTCCCTCTCCCCAAATCGTCATGGCGCCCTCCCTCTCTCCTCCTCCCGCCCGTTCTTTCCTCCCTCCCCGCCCTCCCATGCTTGCCCGTCCCTTATCACCCAAGCGCCCGCCCTCGCCTCCATAACACTTAGTTAGTGCGGTGGATTGTGCAATCTTTAATTTTACTTTTTTTTTCAAGCTTTAGCTTTATTCATATTGCATATTAAGTATTGAACATTATAAATATGATTATCTGATTGAATTGAACATTATATGAGTAAGTCGATATAGCGTGTGTTAAAAAAATCAAATGAATAGGTCTTCCATGAAATATTTTATATCTGATATCTCTTGATTATAAGAAAAAGTGGGGCACAAAATAAATATAAATATAAAATGGGGCCTCAACTCAAGTCGTATTTCCATTGAATTTTTCAAGCTTTAGCTTTATTCATATTATATATGTTGCTCTTGTTGTTTTTTAGGCTGAACTAATCTTGTTGTTTATAACACTTAGTTTTGTTTATATTATATATGTTGCTCTTGTTTTTTAAATTTGAAATATTATATTTTTGCTCCATAACACTTAGTTGCTCTTGTTGTTTATATTCTTGGTCTACTTGAGGAAAACAATGTCATTCAAACTAATACACGTGTGTTCATAGTATAAGAGTATGCTATCAAGCTGAAATTTTAATTTATAAGTAGATGATCACGGATGTAACTTATAAGTAGATGTATCATGTATCTTTGCATAGATAGTTCTTATCATGTATGAAACATCGGGTTGTGAATATTGTTTGTTTTTGTTTATTAAATGTTGTTTCTTACGCTTTACGAGGATCATGTCTCGTTTGCCATATCCAGGAGATGATGGAGATTACGATGGAGATCATGGCGATATGATCATGGTGCATATGATGACTTGAGAGAGTGTGACAACGATGTCGCCACCACCACTTAGCGACTCAGGAGAAGCGCACTCGGGGTATAGTTACAATGTCATCTATTAAGAGCTGTATGAGGGAAAACACTTGGGTAATTTTATTACAATTGAGCAGTTTGAAATCGATAAATATATTGATTGATCGTTGAACCTAATTAAATACTATGTTATTGCGATTATCGTTCAATGAGTTTGACAGCAATAGGAAAAAAAAGTGAGTCGTTGTCCTTCTACATTGGAGTTGTTGTCGAGCGTGATCCTGTCGTCTTTGCCAAATTAAATTTGGCGTATTCAAATTTCAAACTCCTTTGAAGGAAAGATTATGGGGACGAGCTTACGGTATGTTAATTATATATTTATTGAAAGTTGTAGTATGACCCTTAAATTTACTAAATTGTTATGTTATATGCATTATAGACTACCTCGAGAGGTCTTGACCTCACAAAGAAGAAGCAAATATTGTGCTTGAAATTGGACTAATGGCCAAAATTTCGGACTTGGTTGAGAAGTAACACACGAGATCAGGAAACTGGTCTTTACTGTTAGTCCGCCTCCTGCGTGTCGAGAATAACCCTATGGTGGCTCCATCTTTGGGAGGAGTTTGTGGCCCGAGCTATGGAGGATGATTTCAGGGTAAAATTGATCAATGTCATTTCCTCGATTTCTAATGCCCTAAGTTTTTTTCGGTGTTTATCATATTTCTATTATCTTTGTGGGATCAAAGCAATAAAAATCGCGTTCAAGCCAAGTCGATAGAGAAGCGATATCGTGGATCAACAAAGGTTATATGCGAATAAGAAAATATGGTGAGATCAAAATCTAACTTTTTAATTTTTTTATATATTCACTTTTAATATATCTAATAAAGGGACACGTTCATCACTATCGTGAAAGAGGAAAAAGAAAAAATTTGGAGAGAGTGAGCCTATTGTTACCGATTTCGACTTATTTGGACTACGGAAAGGGTCGGGACGGGAATATTCACGATCCCAATGCACAACGCATCATCGAAAAAGTGGTAATCTATCCGTTAATTTATCTTTCAATTACAAACTATTATTTATAAACAAATAATTAAATAATCGTCTTTTTTTTTTGTGATTAGGAGAGGCGTCTATCTCCGGACCATGGCCTTTGGCGACATTCGCATGATGATTACGATGATGATCTGTTTTTGACGGGCTATGGGTCGTTAGGAGCATCCTGCCGCTTCAGAATTGTCGAATATGGGCGTTTTAAGACATCTTTAGCAATGGCACAGTGGTCTTCAAGCCATGAATATTGTGGGTATACTAACTTAACGAGGTTGCCAAGTTGGCTAAAGATGTGGAACGTTTGAGGTTCGAGAAAAGATCGAGCATTTGAATGTCGTCGTGGAGCAAGTGTGAACATAGTGTCGCATTAATGCTATGTTTTCGACTAACCCTAGGGACGACTTTATTGAGGCACTTCAAAACGTCTCCGCAATTATCGGATATGTATGTCTCACATTTGTTTTTAATTAAAGACTAGTGTATTAAAATTTTCTAACTAAATATCTTATTCGAATGACCCGGCGACCTTTTGCTACGCGTATCCGGAGGATCCCGATCATTGGTGCCCGCGGGCTGGTTGCCTGACTCCCATGGAATGATTCATGGTCATCCCATCACTCCCGGTTTCGTGAGGGTCACACTCGATGTAAATTGTGTCGGAGAGGAGGATTTGCCAGTGCAAAAACCAATCGATGAAGTCATTATAGTCGGAACTAAATGTCGGGCACTTCATCGAATGGCCGAGCAACTTGGTCTCTAGCACCATGAGGGTAAAATATTTGTTATTAAAGTTCATTATCTTATTTGTGGTTCTAAATAATATTGTAAATTAATCAGAGAAGTTGCAGGCCCCATGAGGCTAAATCGAGGACCTTAACGCTTCTAAGACTTGGTTATCCCACGATGGAGACTTAGATCCACGATGATCATTTCTGATCTAGGGTGCACCGGATGGTATCGTCTAATGCTTTCGATATCGTCCACGGTTCCTATGCTTGCTCACTTTCATCGAGAATACTTTCCAAGAATTAAATAATTGAGGAACATGTGCAACGAATTTTGAATGACGAGTGGTTGAGTGCAACCACCATAGCCCTTTACCTCGGTATGTGTTTACTAATTCTCAATATTCACTTTTCAGTATAGTTTGATTTTCTTTTTAAATATTAATTAGCGTATATATGTTGGTTAAAGATATTTGGGTGAGCTATATCTCTCGAGAGATAACCGAGAGCAAGTGGAATGTACTCCTTCGTCTCCCCCAAGTGTCTTGCATAATGGGTGATAAGTGTTGAGACCATGGATGGGTTCGTTAATCACATCTTGAATCTAATTGGGGGGCGATCATCTCATTTTTTGGCCAACAAATGTGGGGTGAGTGATAAACATTTCGTTAAAATTTGTATTCATGTTTATAATATTTGCACATATATATGCTAAATTTGCGATTAATTTTAATACTCTCAATATAATATAGGAACCATTGGTGCCGATCGCCATACACATGAATACATTAAGTGTGTATTTTATGGACCGGCTTCGTGATGGAGTTTATTCTAATCATACGATCTCGTTTCATATATGGGCGTAAGTTCATTTTTAATATTCTATACAATGATTTGTTTTACTTTTAAAATTATGCATATTTAATCTATTTTTATTTTTTAATTATAATAATAATAGTGTGATGACGATGTGTCGAGTTTAAGCCAGTCGAGGCTCAAGATCGAGGTTAAATAAAGTGAAGCTGGATTAACATTAATGTAAATTTAATTTAGTAAATTATCAAACTAATTAATAGAAAGAAATCATAATTGTAATCGTTATTATATTGTTAATCAACATGTTCGCGTTAAGCGAGACAATGACCATTGTGGACATTTTGTTTGTTGCTTTATAGAAGATATAATCCGCGCTTCTATAATCTAACATTTTCCCAATGTAAGTCAATTATTGATTTATTTAAATTATTATTGATTGAATAAAAATTCATACTATATTGAATGATTCGTTGTTTGTAGTTTGTCTATGAGCGTTGAGAGCTCAAGTCTTACTCTAAGAAAAATTGGAGAAATGGAAAAATGATTGAATGAGGATACCTTTACAATCGTTTCTTATATTCATCGATCAATATTGAGATAATGTTGTTTGAAATATTGGTAGCATGTAATTAAATTATATATTTGTGATGATATATATTTCATGTTTTTGGTGTATTTGACGTATGTTTATGATTGTATGTTTATATATTTTCGATGTTTTGGTATATATATGTGGTTTATGGTTTTATTATAGGATTTTTTTGGTTTATGTTTATATGGTATTGGACGTATATATAAGTTTTATTATATGGTATTGGGACGTATATATAAGTTTTATTATATGGTATTTGACGTATATATAAGTTTTATTATATGGTATTGGACGTATATATAAGTTTTGGTTTATAGTTTTATTATAGGATTTTTAAAATGTAAATTAATAATTAAAAAAAAGATATTGGACAGCGGTTTTCAACCGCTGTCTATGTAAAATAAAAAAGCGAATAAAAAAAAAAATATTGGACAGCGGTTGGGGTAAAAAAAAAACTTAAAGCGGTTAAAACCCATTTGTCAAAGTCTTTTTCTTGGGGGCGGTTTTTATCAACTATCCAAGCTTGGACAATGATGTATACTTTATTTCCGAGGTATTTTTTTTTTGGTTGTCCAATGCCCGAATGTGTATTAGTGTGGTATACACATATGATGTATGCAGGTAAAGATTAGATACCATCACAAATAATAATTCAGGAAAAGGACTTACGAAATTCGAATAATTAAGAAAGAAAGAAAGAAAAAAAAACACACACACTACAAAGTCAGTATTCAAACTCAAATCTCCACAAGTTTCAGCATAATAGACATCCTCTAGAGTCTAGACTAGCCGAAGGAATTAGAAAATTCTGACTTAGTAGGGCACGGGTGCGGCAGTTAGATCTCCCCCTTGGACTTTTAAATATCAACAAAAACTCGTATAAAACAGTCTTATGCATGAGACAGAGTGCAATTTTGCACAATCAATACTTACTCTTTTCAAATTGTTAAAACATTAATGTCCAAATTACACTCCGTTTTATTGTAAAACACAATTGTGCCTCTAAATCATCTAGTGTATATATAAAAATAATAATTGTAAACCTTCATTTCATGCAAAGAAACATATAAAAGACATAAAAAAAAGTAAACATATATTTTATTAATATATAATTTGTGGATTATCATTCTTGTTGATATCTGCAACATAATAGTATATATAGATTTACATGTGCGATTGAAGTAAAAAAAATTCATAACATAAATAAACATAAAAGATAACGAGCTGAGTATATGAGACAAAAACTCGAAATAGAAAAGACAAGAGCAAGTCTAAGAAAGATTTGGCCAGGGATTTTCAATTTTATGGGGGTGTTTTGGGAGTTTGAATCACAAATAGTTTATATGTCTTAGTTTCAAATAGATTTGGTTAATAAATTCTTTTTGTAAATCGATTTAGTCTCAATAATTTTTACAATTATCAATTTAGTCCCAATTTGATCGAGAAACTCAAAAGCAGCGTCGTTTTGTCATTTCAATTGGGGCTTTCCCGTGATGTTATGATTGATTTTGCCCACGTTATTTTTTAAGTATGTTTGACTAATTTTCTTGTCATCAATTTCTGTTTTAATTTTATTTATTTTTCAATTAAAAAATTATATCTGAAATTTCATTATTAAAAAAATGTCGCAGACTAGTCCACGGCATCCGTTGGAAAAACCCCAAATTAAAATGAAAAAAATGACGTCGTTTTGAGTTTTTTAGGCCGAAAATTGAGATTAAAGTTTAACATTATCAAAGTTTTGGTACTAAATCGACGCCAAAAAAAATTTATGGAACTACATCTATTTGAGGCCAAATTTATTGGACAAATTGTGATTCAAAAACTTCGGTTTTACGGCAAAGTCGGGACACTAATTTTGTGGCTCATGCTTTGGCGTAATTTGCTTTGAACTCTGGTTACGATTTTTTGTTGGTCCGTTGCACGGATTATATTAAGTAACATTACGATGGGTTTTTATGTAGAATTGGACGATACGACATCCCTAAAAATTTTCTCGCCATCTTGCGTTCCGTATCGAAATTTTTCGATCTGAAAAATTTCATACCGTTGTCGCATCGAAAATTCAGTATACCGAAATCGGGGTATACCAAAAATTACCGATATGCCGATATTACATACCGATACCGCATCGAAATTTCAATATATAACGGTATATCGAAAAATATTTTTCGATATCTGAAATTTTTTTCGGTATCTGGGTATATTTTCCGTTATACGGAAATATTTAGTATACCGAAATATTCGGTATTTCGTTATACCGAAATTTTCTATATTTTCATATCCGATTATCGTGCGAAATTTTGATGCGGTATGGTACAAATACCGAAAAATTTCGGTATATCGAAAATTTCGATAAAATCGATATTTTTTCGATGCAGTAAGTCTCGCGGTATACCGGGTATTTTTGGTATTTCCTCCACCCCTAGTTTTATGTGCACAGTGCACTTCATAATGTAATTTAAAAACATGCATACAACTTATTGCACTGAAATATACACTACCAAAAAACTGTTAATTACCGATGAAAATAGCGACGGATTTTATAATTAATTTTAATTTTTGCATGAGACAGTTTCATATGATTATACGAAACATAATTTGAGAATAATATATATTTTAACAATTTAGAAAAAAATTAATGTTAATTTATGCTAATTTTTAAATCGTCTTACATTAAGACAATTTCACACAAGTTTTTGCCATTAAAGTTTACATGAAATATACAACTTTTTTTTCCCTTCCTAATAATATAAGAGAGTAGAAAAGTGATATGACATGATATGGACATGAATAATAATGGAATAACGAATGACTAGTATTAATTTTGGTTAAGATTGAGGGTTTGCTTGTTAATGAAAGTGGGTGATGAGAATCATTTTTATTGATATTCTTTGGAGTTTTTGATCATAGGTAATTGAAATAGAAGTAATTTGATTATTCTTCTCACTCAACTCAACTCAACATCCTACCTCCCTCACCTCATATGATGATCATTATTGGTAGTGACTTTTGTGCACCAATTGCACAATGATGAAATTTGGTCTTGATTGAATTTAATTTCAATTTAAATGAATCTACACCTTTAAATTTAAATAATGAGCCTTAAATCATGAGATATTGAATTCGGATTGAAACATGAACCACTTGGAAATGAGTGAACCATGAACCACCCAGATCGGGCGGGCCAAAAAAAAATTGATAAAAAAAAAAAAAAAAAAAAAAACTAAATTAAAATCCAATTGCACCAAATTAAAATTAGTGCAAATGGTACGAAAAAAAATTTATCCATTATTAATATTTTAATTAAGTAATAAGTCATTAATAATGCAATCAATAACAATGCAAAATTAGTGATTGAAATGGTGATTTGAGTCATATCCACGCAACAAGTTGCAACATATTGTGCATCTGAAAACTATGATATTTTATTTTCAGGAACAGGTTGACTAGGATAAAGTATGATATTATATTATTGAGGGCATAATTACATCCTTTCTTGTAATGTACATATGAGGTCCATATATTTGCCCTTTAAACCCATTTTTCTGACATGCACTTCACTTTGTTTGTAAGATATTACGCCAATGGAACTTCACGATCATTATAATCATGACGAAAGGACTTACATGGTGTTTATTGGACACTTGGAATTGAAATATTATTGCACATATCAATGACTAGAATTATTACTATATATAGGGTTTCATCTTATATTGGAGTATACTTCCCTCCCGTCATTATATTTATCTTTATTTTTTATTTGTTGAATAATTTAAAGAATAATATTAAAATAATAGATAGTGAGTTTTTATAATATTTAATGAATCAAAAGTGAAGGTATGTTGGGTAGTTAAGATGAAAAGTGAGGGGAATAATATTAAAATAATAAGTAGTAGAATATTCTTTTTCCTTTTATAATTTGAAATAAACATAATTTATCTATATAAAAAAAAAAAAGTGCATAAACATAAGCGAGACGGAGGGTATTTTTTTAACACATTTGTTAACAAAAATATAAAGTAAAAAAATTGTATATAACCATTATTGTGCATCTAAATTGTCATTATTGTGCATCCATCATCTTTCTTGTACATATAAAAGTACGCTTAACACTTTTATCGTCTGATAGTGATATTTCGTATATATAATAGTGACACTCGAAAAAAAGAGATTAAATATTGTTTTTTTTTTAAATCAGCAAAGAGGTTCAATATTGTAACATGTATTATAATCCGCTTTTACAAATTCTGGCGTGTATTATTTTTTGAAATAAAATACAACATGTATTAATAAAAAGTGATTGATTCAATCATGACTCACTCTTTGTAAAGCTTTTCAATTTAGATATACTTTCTAAAAATGATATATTACATACTGTGATATCGAAAAAATAATTTATGGCTTGTCAATTGAAGAAATTCGATAAAAAAAAAAATTTAAAAAAAAGTGAGTCGCGGGTTTGAAATTTATCAATTTTTGACTAAGACGTATTGCAATTGTTTCAAAAAATATTACAGATTATAATTTGTAAAAAGGATTGTAGTACATATTGTAATTTTTTATTAACCCCTAAATTTGTTACAAGACTGCGACAGTATAATGGATCCAAACGCATCCTCCATGAGAAGACATGATCATTAAATAATTTTTAAACGTCAAACTCAAAAACAAAGAAAATGACACTGCATTTTGCACTTGACACCGAAACCAATTTTGAGGTGGTTATAGTTTCCAAAATCCAAAATTGAGGTTTATGAGGTGAGATGCTATTTTAGTTGACATGATATAAAAAAACGTAAAGTAACTGTTACAGATTAGCACCAACAATTAAAATATACCACTGGTCCACAACCTTAATTCATAGTGACTTCTGTATACACTCTAGCTCAGTTGGATAATCAATTTTTATCTACTTCTTCTATATATATCACCCATAAGTTCGTAAAGTTTTGATTATGAAATAAAATATATATTGGATCTAGTATACTGTATCTTATATGAGGTCATCCGTAACAGTGACAGATCTAGAATTTTAAATTTAGGGGTACATTAATTTGAGTAGGATTTGAAATTTAAGGATATATTTAAATATTTTTTTTTAATTATACATAATAAAATATATTTTTTTTAAAAACATAAGATATACAAGGAAAATGCGTTTCATTTTGGGGTACAATTATACCCTCATATATCCCCACCCCCCACCCACCCAACTGATCAGTAAGCCCTATTAATGTGCACTATTTTCAATGAGTGAGAGCATCTCCAGTGGTACTCCATTTTGGAGTTAAACTTCAAAATGGAGTACGGTTCCACCTCCAATCGTACTCTATTTTAGAATTTGGAGATAGAGTTTTGAACAGTGAATTTCATATTTAGAGTTTCACTATTCACTATTCACAACTCTAAACTCTATATCTATTATTTTATTAATATTTATAAATATAATTATACAATTAATTATATAACAATTACAATTAGAGTTACTTTGTTGTTTAATTAGAATTATAAATTGCTTCAAGAGTTTTCCTCATGTGGGGTCACTAACAAGTTCACAAACCAACTACTTAATTATGTCATAAGTGGTGATTTAGCTAGGAGCAATCACTAAAATGTGTAGATCAAAGTCATTTTGAAGTTTAAGTGAATATCATGAATTAACTAGCACCTAATTAATTCCATAAGCTTATAAGATTGTGACGAATATGTAATTTCAACACAGTTTTAAGGGCCCTGTGTAGAAGAAAAAAAAAAGACCCAAATAGATATTTAATATAACTATTAATATGAAAATAATTTAATTAATTAATCATAAATTTATAATAACAAAATATGTTATATTATAATATATTTTCAAACTCAAAAAAAAAAATTCTGTATAGAAAAATGAATAAACTATTTATACAATCAGATTTTTTTTAAAAGTATTCAATTAAATACTCCCTCCTTTTTTATTTACATGTCGTTTTAGTCTTTTGAATTATTTGTAAAATAGACGTAGTTCTTGTATTCTATCCCCGTTTATCTCATATTTACCCTTAATATTGTAATTTCAAATTTTAATTTTTTTTATGAATATTAAAAATTCATATTTTTACCAACAAGAAATTACGTAAAATACAACAAAATATACATTACATATTAGATATGAATACATGATTATATTTCGCCTAATACAAAGATAAATGTACTCTATATATTGAAATTACATAACAACGCCAAATTAAAATAATCGAACATAAATTTATAAGACATACATATACTAATAATCGAAAATAAGCTAGTATAGTGGAATGTCGGATCCTGATGGAGAAGTTCCGCTAAGAAACAGGCTAAATTGATCATTTGTGGAAGGAGTATTTGTGTTGTGGATTGTTGCATTTGATTACCTTCGCTTGTATCTTTTTAAGTCGAGCTATGTCTCGTAATTTAATGTTTAAATAAAAGTAGTATTTGAAAAGTAATATTTATTTACTTCTTATGAATTTAATAAAAAAAACTTAATTATATTTGTAACTAGTTTAGTGCCCGCGTCTTACGTGGTTTCTAATAAAAAAATTACAATATTTTCAATAAATATTATATTTAATAATTAAAAATATAAATAAGTGCATAAATACACTAAATATGAATTAATAATTATTTAAGGTGTATATTAATAAATTTTCTTAAACCTTGGAATAAGATTATTGTGTCAAATATCATTTATCCATTTTAATATGAAATTGAAACCTACAAATCAAAACAAAATAAATTGACTAAGAAATGACTAATAAATTAATTAATTAATATGTAATACTGAAAAAAAAATTAAAAGTTAATGAATTATAATATAAAATACTTTTTCCACATAAAATATGTTAAGATATACATAAGAGCAATTATAGAATAAAATTATTTATTAAGAAATTAATAATTGAATATAATTTATACTAAGATAAAATACATTTAGAATGAATATTTTATTTATATTAAATTAAGTCAAACAAAAATTACCGAAGTAAAGATAAATGAATAATATTATATATTTAAATCAAACATAAAGTAATATATATGAATTACACATTTTATAACATTCACGCATATTTTAAATACCTAAATAATTAGAAATTAATTATACACAAAAACTTTAAGTTTCATGACATATATGATTCTTTTATAAAAAGAACCAAATAGAAAAATGACATGTGTACTCAAATTTCTCATTGAATGACACATTAATTAAATTAACATGGAGTTGACACATCATGAAAAAAAAAACTCTCTATTAGTATATAGAGGGATTAATTAAATACTTTAATTAACTAATCATATATTTAATTATACAATTTAATTTGATTAATAAGTTTAAATATCAATATTAATATATTGTTTAATGAATATTGTGTTATATTGGAAATGAATAAAAATAATAAATAGAGTAAAATTTAGAGTTTATTGTAGGAGAAAGTTTTTGAAAATAAAAGTATAGAAACTTTTTATTTTAGAGTGTAGAGATCTCCATTTTGAAGTTTTAGAAATTTGGAGATGCTCTGGAGTCTTGTATATATGAGGTGGTCTCAAGTAATATAGCATGCGGTAATGGAAAAAAAATTAATGAAGTAATACTTTTAAGAAAAAAAAAATTTAAGTAAAAATTGTGATACTTTTTAAGACTATACAAAAAATAAATTTATAAATAAAGCAAAACATAAATATCATATTTTATCTTCAAAGTTATTTTTTAATTAAAAATATGTACTTTCTGTGAAAAGACATTTGGTGAGATGGTCTCTCACCAAGTGATACTGTGTTTTAATATATATGTACATTACACTTATTTTTATTTATTTTAATTAGATACAATTTCTTTATTGTCATCATATAAAAAGACATTATTGAGATTTTCTTTTTTAGTCGATGTGTGTTTCAATATATATGTACATTACACTTGTTTTTTATTTATTTATAATTGGATATAATTTCTTTATCACCATTACAATGAAGAAATTCGGTGAAGTTATCTCTTATGTTGATCTTTGGTGTTTTAATATATATGTACATCATGTTTTGTTTATCTTTAATTGGATACAATTTTTTCTCTTTATATATTTTTTTTTTCCACATTATCTTATGTCTTATTACGTGCAAATCCTAGTTTGAAGTGTAAGAATTTTTTATTTAACTTTAATTCATAAGAGTTCATCCCCATATTTTGTATATCAATGTAATTATATTATGCAGTGTTTTTCTACCAAAGAAAGAGTTTAGCCCTTGCGGCGTTAGTTGCCCAATAAAAAATTGACACGTTATGTAGAAGCCAAGAATGCTGTATCTAGTTTTGCCATGATACAAAATAATTAATTAATTATAATAAAAATGTAAATTACCGAAATACCCTTGCATTATTTTTTAAAAAATACAATTTTTATACTTAGAATTTTTTTCATTTTTATTAATTTAATAATTAATGAAATCATCAAAATAATTAAACATCAAGAAAATTGATCCATCAAAATCGAGCATCAAGGAAATTTCGTGAGATGGTCTCTTACAAAGTAATCTTGTGTTTCTTTTTCTCTTTTTGGTTTTCACGCCAAGAAGGGTCAAATATTGATTTGGGGTAGGAGTAATATTTTATTCATACTTCTAATAGTTTTAAAGGGTTTTTAATTTTAAAATAAAATATTTACTCTTATTTTTAAATTAAAAGGATAATTTCGTTATTTTATATTTATTAATTTTAATTAATGAGCGAGCAATGTAGAAAATTTAGATATATATAATCTTTCATTTCTAATGCAAAGTCTTGATAATTTTAAACAAAATTCATATATATTGGATCAACGATCTAATGATATTTAAAAGATTTTTTTAACGTTAGGGAGGCGAAACATATCCCGTAGTGAGAAGATCCTTATTATGTATGGAATTTTTATTTTTAAAAAATATTTCATTAGTTTTTGTTGAGCAATTAAACAAACTATGGTATTAATTATATTTCGTGCCCCTCTAATAAGAGGGGAGTTACGAGTTGAATGTGAAGCTTGGTAAAATTTGGTGCTTATACCATCCCTTAATTTGATCGAATTTGTACTTTTTATGCAAATATTAAAACAAATATCCTACAAGCCCAGCTTGTTATGCTGGGAACTTGTAAGAATATGGGCTTAAAAAGTAGAAAATTAAGGTTTTGTTTTCAATCCTTTTACACAGTGAGAATCATTTATTTTTTAAGTAGGTGAGACTATATATATATATATTTTTTTTAAATAAGTGTTTTCTATGTGAATAATAGAAATTGCAAACAACTCTTAAAGCTCCTCGTCTATCCCAAATACTATATTACCATAGGCCACATTTAATTCACGGAATAGGCTTCCAGAAATGTTGAGATTAGTGGTCTAGTCCAGTAATCGATCGTTTTAGTTTATTGGATGAAGATCCATAATACATTTTCAACTTAAGTACATAAATATGTTTAATCTCTATTGAGGGATGTTTCATCTCTACGTGTGGAAGGTGAAATGAAATTTGTTCCAAATACAATATTACAATGTTGTCGCCATTATATTTTTACATAAATGACCAAGATATCCCATGTGGAAGATATTTATTTACATTTAATATAGATTACATCTAATCTCGAATCCATACACAAATATTCATTTTTCAAAGATATGATTAAAAGATGCAATCTACAATTCAAACATATAGCTTGATTCAAATATTTCAACCCAATTAATTAAATTTTACACAATCTCATAATAGCTAAACAATTTAGTCCCAGAAAGTAAAATATCATATCAATAGATTCGTATAATGAATCATGATTGTTTTAATTAAATTTAAGCAAGATTTCTGACATTTTTTAATAGAATCTCATTTATTCCTTCGATCCAAACACAAATGTTAATTTTTCAAGAAGATAAAAAAATATGCAATCACGCGATTCAAACATATATATTAAATCAAACAATCCCCTTACATCTATTTCTCAACTTTCTCTCTTCTACATGACACTCTTAAATTCCCGCCATTCCACTTTCTATTTTTTTCTCATTATTTACAATTCTTTTATTCTAATTAGATGATTTATCTTAACTACCGTGCATTTCTAATTTTCATCAATT